>JAJJWW010004410.1:0-465290 GCA_023531295.1 Papaver armeniacum
ATTACATAGTGGATGACGACTAAGCCGTCCTTTATTTTCGGATCTGGCTTGCGACATTATCGCAAGTGTACAAATACTAAATCTCGCAACACTCCTAAATCTCGCTAGATCTTCACATCTTTCTCGTGTTCAGGCTCTCGTCATCCGTTGCGTCATTTTTATTACCAATCTGCGATATCTTCGCAGTGCGTCGTTCATGGATTTCGCAAGGGTATTGGTGTTGCGATATTCTGATCCTACAGTAATATCCTATATAAAGAGCCGAACAGGCTTAAGAGGAGGGAGAGGTCTTTTTAGAGTGGAGAGAAAGTTTTGAGGAGAGAGAAAAATCTAGAGTAGCGGTTGTATTCTTGATTTCATTTCCTTCTTGTAAAATTCCTAAACTCAATTAATAAAAAGTGTGATTGTTGATCTTAAAGATGTGTTGATTATTATGAATTCTTGTGAGGGATGTATTGTGGGATTTCCCGCAACTACATAATGGCACTAGAAACATGGATTGAATATTGATATTGTGATTTGAAAGAATTTGGAGTAATAGATAAAGAATTTCATATAATTTTCAACAACTCATTAAGGTTGAAAAATGGCTAGAAGAAGAAATACATCAAAACAACCAACAACTATTAGAAGGAGTAGGAGGCTTGATGGAAAAGAGAGAGATGAAATGGAGGAATCTCCAAGAGTGAACACAAGAAACAATGGAGAAAATCAAGTTCAACCGCCAATTCAACGTACACCAATACAAAATAGAACCGTGGATTATGACAGAGTGAGTGTACATACTTAAGCGATCGATTCCGTAGATGAAATGGAAGAAGAGCAGCAATTAAGAAGCAATGGACGAGAGGAGAGAGACCAAGAAGTAATTGGAGGAATAATTCATGGAAATGAAGAGATTGATGCGTTAGAGGCATTGAGGCAAAGAATACACGAAGAAAGGCGACTAGAAGCAGAAGAACGTGCAAATCTGACAAGGCAAAATCATGAGTTGAGGATGGAAAACATGAGATTACAAAGTAGAAGGTCAAAGAGACCTACAGATCAAGTTGAAGATCAATTAAGAAAATAAGACGAAATTTTAGCAGAAAATGCTAAATGAAGATATTCGAGGAAGTAAAATCAGGCAGAAGAACGTTGTGAAAGATAAATAATGGAAGATAGTTATATTCAACATGGTGAAATTCTTCAAAATGGACAAAACAACGGAAATCGGGAAATGAGCAACGTCGAGCAATTAATCAAGATGGCGAAAATCGGGAAGAAGGAAGAGAATATTACATGGGAGAGAAGTTCAAAGAAATACGATAGTGAAGATGAAATTGAAAGACATTACATTGAACAAGCATGTCTAACTACGAAAGAGAAAGGCGAGACGGGAAGTGGAAGAACAAGAGCTCCAAGAGGCAATTCATTAACAATCATGGATAATCGAGAAAGAAGGCGTGAACAAAATCGCAATAATGGTAATATCAATGAAGAATATGATAGAGTGAAGGGAGAGGCTAGAAGAGACCGAAGGCGAAAATGAGAAGTATAATCATGTGCGAATTTCTCAAGAAAGATTACAGGGAAAGACGAAGAAAATGATGAGCAAAGAAAATCAAAACAAGATATGAACACGAGAGAGCGGAGTTAAAAAGACCAATGGATCCAAATTAAATTGTAAATGGGCAAATTTTGAGAGTTAGCGTAAATGAGGAATGTTAAATAACAAAAGAGAATGAGGTAGGAGACAAGCTGGACGAAGCCATAGAAGAAGCTGCGAAAACTCCATTGCACAAAGAAGTACAATTAGGAGGGAATACCCCCAGTGCAATCTATCGTTAACCAACATTTCTTGACGACATTGCGGTATTACTATCCCAAAGCTTATGTGAGATGTATGCTACAATGGGAAAACCATGATGTTGTATTTAAATATTTCACAAGTTTAATAGAGAGGCCTTAAAATGGTTTGAAGGTTTGCCAAAGAATACTATAACATCTTTTCAACCATTTTGCGAGCTACATTCTTAGGGCGTATATAAGTAGCAATTCCCTGCATGACGGCATTGAAGATGTATTTGGTTAAAAAAGCAAGGGTTGGCGAAAGTTTGGAAGAATCTAACCAAGAGGTGGAAGACAATGTGTAGTGATATGGGCGACGTGTGGATGAGATATCTCATTCTATCATTCATTAACGCTATGTTCAACCAATTTGTACAGCGCATTCAAATTTTGAGAATCAAGAATACAATCATAATGAGCGAGTTGCGAGAGCTTCAAAGAAGTATATCACTCTCGAGGAAAAACAAAATGACATGGAATCATACCCATTATAACACAAGTTCAAACGCGAATGCAAGCCTATTACCCAACCGATAAGCACGTGGCGAGCACTTCGCCAAGTACAACAAGAGAAGATAATGAATGATAGTGCTGAAGCTAGTAGCTATGGGAAGTCGTGGATCAAGAAGAATTCGAAAGGGAGAGAAACTTCTATAACCGTGGTGGGAATAATAAGATTCAAAGACTAGATCACCACAAGAATTTTATGGAGGTCAAAGACAAAACTATCATAGAGGACAGTGGAAGTCACAAGGTAATATGGGAAGAATAAAGATGCCACTTCTAATGCTAGTGTGGAAAAAATATGGGAAGCTATAATCTTGATGGAAAATACACCAACTCCATGGAACATGGGAATAAACCACCTCCAAAACCACAAATGTCATGAATTTTGTTCTTATCACCATTTTCATGGACATTCAACAAATGACTCATAGAAATATAAAAAGAATTATCCTGAATGATAGATCAAGGGAAACTAAATCATTTTCTAAGACCAACTCATTCTCAACCATTACCACCAACGCTAGAAATTCTGTAGTAAATACAACAAAAGGAGGAGAAATATTTGTAATAGAAGTTGGAGCAAAGGCAAAGAATCTGTTTTGTCACTCTATTGTACATTCGTACAAAACGATTGAAGACTTTCACGATAACACTCTCAGCAGGGTTTTCGCAAGAGATGCCGATGATAGAGAAATAATGAACATTGCGAAGGCATCGCCACTGAAAGAATGGCAAAAGCAGACTATTTCCTTCACCGCAGAAGAAGTACCCGAGGGTGGAGAGATGCACGATAACCCATTAGTGGTAAGATTGGAGATTAACCCAAAACCTAGTGATGATGAAGATGATGAAGCTGAGAATTCATGGGCAATCAACAGAGTTTTAATCGATACTGGAAGTTCCGTGGATATCCTTTTTTATCATGCTTATAAAACTATGGGAGGAAAAGACGAAGATCTAATACCTTCAACTTACAAAATCTATGGTTTTAATGGTACTGCCAATAAGCCTAAAGGGGAAGTCAATATGCGAATTCCATTGAAAGGATTGTCCTCTGAAATTCTGTTCGTGTAGTCAACGCATTGATTGGACGACCTTGGTTACATGGGATTCTAGGTGTAGCATCGACTTTCCATCAATGCATCAAGTTCCCTCATCCCAGTGGTATTGGCATCATAAAAGGAGATTGGATTGAAGGAAAGAAATGTTATGAAATTGATGTAGAATCTTGTGAAGAAAGAGCTGCGAAGAAGAAGAATTGGAAACATAACATCAGAAAAAAACAAAAAAGTGAAAGATTGATGGTAGATGCAATAGAACAGAGAGAAGAAGAAACGCTGTGAAACCAATGCATGCTGAAGGTAAGAAGCGACAAGGATTTCGCAAATGATAAGAAAATAACAGAAAATTTCAAAAATGCAGAGGCAGAAAGTAGCAGAAGTAAGAGACTTAAAGAGTGAATGTATTTGTTGATTTCATGACTGCAAAAGTAAAATTGGGAAAAGAAAGAAAGATGTATGGCTGATAAAAAAAAAATTGAATGACAAAGATGAGATTGCGAAATTACGAAAGAGCTGATATGCAGAAGAAGAAAATATATTTTATGAATGACAAAGATGAGATCGCGAAATTACAAAAGAAATTATATGCAGAAGAAGAAACAAAACAATCAGAAAGGGGCGAACCTACTATGGCGTACACCCTAGTTCGCGAAATCAAAACGCAAGAGGCAAATGTAAGACCTAAAGTGCATCATAGAAGGGGGTACCTATTGCATGGCTCAGCGAAAAGGTTACACCGCCCCTGGAACCTGAGTCATGGAGATTTGGGGTCAATAAAGCCCATCTAGGAGAGGTACCTTGGATTTTCAACCTAAGCTTATGACTTAGGTTGGACGACCGAGGGTCTCTTCTAAGGAGTGTGGCATCTGATCAAGGCGCCGAGGTACACTATTGATCCAAGAGTGCTTGGGGCGTTTGAAGCGTCTCGGCCATTCTTGGCAAGTCTTGACTTATGCTGCACTCGGCCCGAAGAAAACCCCACTTAGGGTGAAGTCATGTAACCATAAGCCATATAGGCAAAAGGGATAAGAGGCTGCGAAAACAACTGGTTATTGTTAAGACCGTATGGGAGGAGCCAACCTTGTATGGTAGAGGTACGTCTCCTTGAAGGGGCAACCAGGGAGAAGATAAGGGCAGCACCCTCCATTAGGGAGCTGATAAGTGTCCTAAGACGCAAATGTCACGAGGCTTTATTTTCGCAAGAATATTTAGGCTTGTCATATTTGTGCGATAATCCTGAAGAGGAAATAATACAAAAGAGAAAGATAAGGCGAGATCAATGGGTCAATACATGAAAGTGTAAAGACGTCCTGCGATTTCGTCGCAAGACGGCAATGTCATGGGGCTTTATTTTCGCAAGAATATTTAGGCCTGTCATATTGTCGCAACAAAGAACGACAAAAGAAAAGAGTTAAGGCAAGGTCAATGGGTTTTTGCATGCAAGTGCAAAGACGTCCTGCGACTTTGTTGCAATGACAAGGGGTGGCGAAATAAGACCTTTAACTAGGAAGGCAAAATAAGACCACATAAGAGAATCAGAAAGAATGAAATCTTGGGAAAAACCAAGAAATATCTAATCACGAAAATTCAGAAACAACTGCGAAACTGAGGCATAAATACATGTTGATATTTAAAAATGACTTGCTTAATCTTTCATTGGATACAAATAACAGAGGCAAGTATGGGAATGAATAGAATAAGAACGTGTTATTTGTCTCCATATGATAGATTTACGCATGCATGAAATGAAAGATTAATAGTTATATATTTATTAACCGTATTGAAAAAAAGAATTGCTTCTTTAATACGTGCAGGAAGAAACAAAAAAAGGTAGAACTTGCATTTGAAGATTGAAGAAATTCGCAGCAAAAGATTACAAAGATAGGAGATTAAAGAGCGAATGTACAGATATTACAAAAAGAGAAAGAAGAAAACAGAACTATTTCTTGTTTGATTCTTCTTCTTCTTCATCTTCATCAAATTCTTCTTCTTCTTCACTAGCATCACTGTCAGAGATATCCAGAGTGGGTACATTCTTTGGAATTTCTTCTGAGAGACAAGGGTATTTGGAATGAAGGATGTTATTATCATCACAGACCTTCTTAATAGTTTGATTGCGAAAAAAGAATAGCGTCATTCTTAAAGTTCGCAACAGTAATCTTTAATTGACTCTTCAGTCTGGAATATTTATCATTGCGAGAAGAAAGATCCTTTGCGAGCTGCTCCTTTTCAGACTCAAGTTCTTCAACTCTTTTGCAAAATCTCTCTTCAACTTCTGCGAACATATAACAATGAGTCAGCAACTTGATAATAATTTATGAAAGACGAACAATTAATAAAGAAGAACAATTAACAACCTTCTCTGTCAGAAATCATATCCCTAACCAAGGCCGTGTGCTCAGCTTGAAGACTAACATTTACACCTAAATTATTTCTGGCGTCATCTAGAACTTTCGCAGCCCAAGCGAATTCATCATCATTATTTATGAGAAGAAGGGAGCGAATTTGATTTTCTCTTTCGCTAAATATAGCATTTCTGCAGTTAGAATCATCTCGCTCAATTTGAACCTCAAGAAGAGTTTTTTGGAATTTCGCTAATGCTTGAGCACCTTGTCTAGCGATGCGATCTTTATCATCTATGAGATCACTGATCTTGGTTCTTAAAGTATTGATTTTCTCTTTAGAGTTAAGATAGAAACGTTTAAATTTGTTGGCTAAGCCCAAGCTGGATCTATGGTCAATTTCTAAGAGGCGAAGTTTGGATCTGAGTTCATTTATGGGAAGAGATTTAATCTTGTCATTTGAAAAACTATTCAAAGAATTATTAAGGTGTTCAAGAAGGGTATTATTATCCATAGAATTGGGGAATGAGTGAAGGAGAATGCTTCATCATAAAGATCATAGATGTCTGCGAAAATGATAAATCAGATGAGGGAGGATAATGAGAAAACAAAATAAAGGAAAAGAGAAAAATTTCATACCGTAAAGTTGCCTATTTGCATCTTGAAGACTGGATATTTTGTCCTTTTGAGTAGAAGAATCAGCTTCTAATTGTTTGTTCTTTTCACGAAGAGCAACAGCTTCAGCTTCTAATTCTTCATTTCTCTTGCGAAGTTGAAGATTCTTCTTTTCAAGAATCCCACGTCTTTTTTCCAAATCTGAGGCAACCGCGAAAGAAGCCTTCCCAGTCTGCGAAGAAAAATGAAGAAATTGTCAAGATATAGTATAACTTTAAATCATAATTATGAAGAAATAGAGAAATGAAGGCACACCAAGATACCAAGTGAATTCAGAAAGCTAGGAGTCACTGATCTGGAGACTCCATGAAGAGAATCATCACCATCTAGTAAAGGGGTATCACAGATATTCGCAAGAGCTTTGCATGTGCTAGTGAGATGATCATCTCCAATCCCTTGCATGGAGTCAGAGAAGATGCTAGACAGTTGTGCCATAGAAGATTCAAGTTGAAAATCTTCCCTTACGAAAGAAGTATCAACATCATCATTATCAGAACTTTCGCCAGACTGAAGATTTGAAGGAGAGGGAGAGTGAACTTTCGTTTCTTTGAAGGTGGGGCAGCGGACTTCTCCTTGCAAAGAGAACCTTTACCCTTGCCTTTGGTCTTCGCAATCTTAGACCCTTCTTCTTCAACAACTACAACACCAACCTTCGCACACGAATGAAGATAAGAAACAGAGGCAACAATATTGTTAAAAATAATAAAAGAAAGTATTTCTTACTTCATCCGTGATCAAACGAAGCGCTGCTAGGGTGCTTGCCTTCTTAGTCCTTTTGTAGCTTTTTCTTAGCTTGTTAACCTGAAATTTTCGCAAGATTAATAAGTATAAAGAGGAATGAAGGCTATAAACTGAGCGAAACTTAATAAATATACCTCTTTCTCTTTCTTGGGCCAATTAAATACCCAAGGTTGATAAAAAGCGAGATTCGCAGGAAGCACATTTGAACCAGAAATATAAGGCCCCTTCAGAGTTAATGGAAAGACACACCATTTGTCATCTTTAGATTGGCGAGGAGTATTATTCTTGCCAGAATGCCAATCAATGTCCTACATAAATATTCTATCGCTGGAAACATTTTCTTTCCTCTTGAAGCGAATACCCCAGCGAGTTTTATCATTCTTCATGTTTATTATTTCATAATTTTCAAAGAAGCTCTCTACTGTGTATTTTTCGGCAAGTATTTCTAAATCCTCAAATTCAGGATCCCTAACTTCTTTTGGATAAAGAGATCCTTTACCAGCACCGCGGTTGGCGAATTCAAGTATTAAGCAAATGCAATCCCCACTCAATTGGTATATGGCTCGCGAGAAGTTCACATGAGCAAGAATTTTGTAAAACAAAGGAAGGTTAGGATCATAGAGAGGAATGGGAAGGCCAGCGAGAATCTGACCAAGCAAAACTATGATTTCTTTATCATCACAATGATGATCAAAAAACAATTTAGCAGAAAGAATGGATTTAGCTCCTTGATCGGGAATGGTGGCTAATGTAAAACCCCTCCCTTCGAGATCTTTCTGAATTCCTTCAAGAGAAGTTTCATATTTACGACCAGCTGGCGGCATTTTAAGTATGGGAATGAAGAAGAAATTAAAGATCAAAAGAAGTAGAAATAAGAAAATTTATAGCAGCATGAGCGAAATTTACGGAGAAGCGGTGAAGAAAAGTTGCTGAAAAGATAAGAAGGAAAGTAAAAAAGAAGAAGAGAAAAATGAGAAGAATATATATAGAGAGAAGAATTCTCGAAAAGATAAGCACATTTAATGCGAAGAGTAGACGTGAACGGTTGAGAAATAGCGGTTGAAAAGGACGTGTTAAGAAATGGATTGAAGAAGAGATACGTGTAATAAATTCTACGTAAAAGTACAGAATCATGTCAATACAGAAGAATATGGAAAAATGAACGGCTGCGGCATTTTGAAGCAATAATTCTCATAAAATTCTCTCCTTCGCAGAGAAGAAATGAGGAGAGGCAAGATGTAGGATCAGAATATCGCAACATCAATACCATTGCGAAATCATTATACAACACATTGCGAAGACATCGCAGATTGGTTACAGAAATGACGCGACAGATGACGACAGCCAAAACACGAGAAAGATGTGAAGACCCAGCGAGATTTAGGAGTGTTGAGAAATCTAACACTTGTATACTTGCGAGAATATCGCTAGTCAGATCTGAAAATAAAGGACAGCTTAGCTGTCACCCACTATGTAATATCCTATATAAAGAGCCGAACATGCTTAAGAGGAGGGAGAGATCTTTTAGAGTGGAGAGAAAGTTTTGAGGAGAGAGAAAAATCTAGAGTAGCGGTTGTATTCTTGATTTCATTTCCTTCTTGTAAAATTCCAAAACTCAATTAATAAAAAGTGTGATTGTTGATCTTAAAGATGTGTTGATTATTATTAATTCTTGTGAGGGATGTATTGTGGGATTTCCTGCAACTACAAGGAATATTCTACGGAATATGCTACCGACATGGTTATTTTCTAAGGTTACAATGCCGGTACTGCATGAAAAACATACAGGAAGCAGTACCTTCCAAAACTAAATACCGGCATAGACTAATTAACTAACTACTGCGCCGGAACTGTCTACCGGCAAGGAACCGTAGAAAACGTATCTGCTGGCACGGGCACCGGCATTGGTTAATTATAAGGTTACCATGCCGGCATTTTACAAAAACATATACGGCAAGTTGTTTTCCAAAGCTAAATCTTAGGCATGGTATATTAATTATGAGTAACGCCGGAACCAGGTACCGGCATGAAACCATACATTACGAGAATGCCGACACTTATGGTTCCAACGTTGATTTGAAATGAAATTTGCATGCCGAAAAACATTTTACAATTTTGTCTTAAGTTTCGTTTCAGTTCGACTATGCCGGTAGATTGATCGAGCATGCCGGAACCTGTTTCCGGCATATTGTTTTAATTTTTTTTGGAACTAATTTATTTTCTTTTCATTCGATCCTTAGGTGGTGACATATATTGATCCAACAAATACAAAGCCGCTTAGTCGGGATACATCGGAATACTATAAAATGCCTCTGGTATGTTACCAAATAATACTTTTCACCTAGTATCTTGAACTTTACTAATGGATTGCTTGTAATGAACTTTCTAATCTCCCATTGTTGTCCTTATGTAGGGAATAAAAGATCCAAAGTAACCAATCGCTTGGGCTAAGGAGACGGCTCTTAAGAACATGTGTGTGTTGGTGAGGAATACCCTAGGTTCAAAGAGCCGTTTTGAGATGGTTTGCGAAAGAAGTGGGGAATACAAGAAGAAGAATAGCCACAAGACAAAGGGTTATGTATATCCAAAGAAGACTAATAGGGTATACAAGACTCGTACGAGGAAGGATAATTGCCCATTTAAGCTTGTATTCTATCTAAAAGACAAGGATAATGAATGGGATTATAGGGTGTGTTTCGTCCGTCATAACCACCGTGATCCGAAAAATTTTGTTGGTCACTCCCTAGTTGAGAAGCTAAAACCTCATGAATTCGAGGATGTAAAGAGATTGACCAAAGCACTTATCAAACCGAGACAAATTCTCAGAGGCTTCAAGGAAAAGGATGAGACGAACGTGTCTTCTCTACGTACAATTTATAGCGCACAAGCAAATATTAGAAGGGTGGAATGGGAAGGGAGGACCGTTATGCAAGAGGGACGGGCAACAATCCCCTTCAAATATTCATTTCGCATCCTTTGCTTTCACAATTGGCAAAAACATGTTGTGGTGTTCTTTTGATGGATTGCACCTACAAGACAAACAAATACAATATGCCGTTGTTCAACATTGTGGGGCAAACATCGGACAAGGTAACATTCACATTGGCTTGGTGTTTAATGGAAAACGAGAGGGACTATAATTATCATTAGGCTTTACGACAATAAAAATTATTCTTCCGGGAAAATAAACTTCCGAGGGTCATCATAACCGATAAACATGACGCATTAATGAATGCAATATCTGACGTCTTCCCGGATGCACAAAATTTCCTATGTACATACCATATACGTAATAATGTGATAAAAACATGTCATGCCTTGTTTGAACCCACAAAGGCGGATATTATGAAGAGAATGATTGTTCTACTAGAGGAAGATTTTCGCAAGAACAAACTATCACCCGAAGAAGAAGAAGATGAGAGAGGCAAGATAAAAGAGCGAGTGGACAAAGAACATGCGGAAAATCATAAAAAGTGGTTGGAATTTCTAAGAGATTGGGAGAAAGTTTATTGGTCTCTTACCAAGAATATGAACGAAAAGAGATTGGACAAGTTTATTGCCGATTGAGCGAAGTTTATCCGATCGCCGTCCGGTATTCTTTGGACTCAATGGTTGGATAAGTTCAAGGAAAAATTTGTGCGTGCATGGACAAACTAGTATAGACACTACAAGAATGAATCAACTAGTGCAACGGAGTCCGCTCATGGGAGATTTAAAGATCTCATCCAGTCCGGTCAAGGCAACGTGGTTATGGTCACCGAGGCAATGGAGCAATACTTTAAGAGTGATATCAATATGATCAAGCAGGCTTTTGAGAAAAGCTCAATGGAAAGGTGTTTATGGGTGAAAACTATTTCAGCCGGTTTTGGTAATTTGGGGTGTGTGGATGAGAAATGAGTCTAAACCTTAAACAAATGCACTGTACGGGAGTGCTTGTAGATTCGAGAAATCAATCTGTGCAAATCCGGCCTAAACCAAGAAATGGCCGTTCCAGAATTGTTTCGGTCACAAAGTGAAGGAGATGGGGTTGATCTTAGGGAGGGAAGCGAAGAAGGTGTTGAGATTGTGAAGGTGTTGGCTATGTATGACTTGTATCGTAAAGTCGAACCGGCTTGCAGGATGTAAGCTATCGCCCGGTGTTTAAATACGATTGTATCAACACTTGCCTCTCGTTGTCTTGTCTTGCCTTGTTCCTCTTTTGGAAAATAGGGAGGAGAACCTATTTATACAAGTCTTTAAGCCTAACCCTCGTATCTCGTGGGAAGTGGAGAAAGTGGAGTGATAGAGTAGTGCGGTCGTGTGTTGGTGTCACACGACCAGTCTTGCCCACTTCTTCAATCATCACTAACCGTCCATGACTTCCTGACACGTTCTTGTGATGACGCACAGCGCCGCACGCCGTAAACCGCCAGACCAATACCCCGATGTATCCCCCATTTGTGACATGATTGATGTCTCGAGTGTGTGGATCGTGGGACCCACAGAAAGTAGCATGTAATGCTAGATTAAATAACTAAGTTATTTAGGAAGTCGATACTTGTGAAGTATCATGTATATTCTATGCAGGTACTGCATCGAGTATATTCAGAATGTATAAAGCATCGTTGTTTGAGCGTCTCAAAATAACCTCATGTCTAGCATACTTCATGTGATGGTTTGGAGGTTGCGCAAGCAAGTCGTCCCTTGGCCGACCACATGGTGTGGTAAAGTGACGGGTGGTGATCACCATGACGCCTCACTGACCAATCAACTCCTGACCAGGGCTGTATAACCAAGCCGGTGAAGTTGGACGGACGAGATGATCTTTGAGACACTCATCTGCGACCGTTAGTGGAATTAGGATTTTAGAAGAGGTGCGCAAGCACCACTTTTCAGCTGGTCGAATCCAAGCTTGGGACACGATTTTGCATGGTCGATCGGGCATGCGTATAGACGGCATGCCGGTATACATGCCCATACCTCACTGTCCCGTGAAAGTGTGATCTGGACCGCTTAATTTGTCCGGCAAAGAGAAGCGGTCAGGATTGATTTACGACAGAAGTTTGGTTACGCAAATGTCGCGCGTCATGCCAACTTCGGACACGCGTTTCAAGATGACCAAGCTTGCTCGGTCCCGACTGATGGGTTCGACATGTAGGTGGTAGGCTGGTGTTCACGCCTATACCTTACTGCCCATGGAAACGTGATCTAAGCCACTCAATTTGTCCGGCGAAGTTGAGTGGTCGAGATCAGTTCGTGATTGGGAGGTGTGACTACGCTAGTTTGGGCGTGCGAATTGGAATAACAGGCATGGTATGCCTTGGCCGATCGGGTGTGGAGATAGATGGGTCCACGGTGATCATGTTGATGCTCACTGGACCTGCTCAGTCGACTCCTAAACCCTCCATTCGATCAGGAGAAAACGGACGTTTGCGATCAATGCAAACCTTAATTAGGGTTTTGCCGGCCGTGCGACATGCCGACTTTGGGCGCACGATCTGGAACGACCAGCCATGGTTGGTCCTGACCGATCGTTCATGTGTGTAGGCGGGCTTATAGTGAGCGTGTTGACATGTTCTGGGCCCTTTGAATCTACATCTACACCCTCCATCTATGCCTGCGAAGATGGATGGTTGAGACTGTTTTGCGACACATGTGATGTGCCGCAAACCCTAATTTAGGGTTTTTCGTCCATACTGCTTTGGCTTGGACGGTTTGGCAAGCTATGCCACCCTTTTTGGGAGGCCGACCATGCGGGGCCCGCGTTGGGTCGGTGGTGAATATTCCAATACCTGCTTGGGGGTTATGGAGCCAATCCAAGTCATCCAATCATGCTGGTGAAGTTGGATGGTTGTGACCGTTTCTAAGAATGATATGGACAATCCAGATTCAAATATGCTCAATCGGGCTTGTATAACACACCGAGAGATGTATGCTCAATCGGGCTAGTATAACACACCAAGAGTCGTATGCTCAATCGGGCTAGTATAACACACCGAGAGTCGCAGCCTGTATGGGTATTTCTTACATGCTTCATTATTAATTCTTGAGGTTCGTGTTGCTCTCCGAGAACAACACTACCGTCATGCCGCACCAATAATGAGTACAGAAATACAAGGCTGGTCATGCATTAATTAATAATGTTGTAAATTCACAGGGTATATGGGATTGTTGCTACATGCTCTAACCTGGATGAATTTCTTGTATTTAATTCACATAATACTGGGATTGTTGCCACATGCTCCATTCTAGGTGAATTAGTAAAGTGAAGAAGTATTCATCACTTATCAGCGGCTTTATCCTTTGCAGGATGTCAGCGCATAAATTTGGTTTTACAATTTTAGCCCTAAACTAAAATCCACCATCAACATTAAGTCCCCTGCCTAGCACATAATGGTTACACTATTGTGGGGTAGGCATTAGATGGTGACATATACAGATAAAACTTATGAGACAAAGTTAGATGTTACCAGGAGAGACGAGTCGTCCTGTCCTTGGAGCATGTCACGTTCAATAGGCGTTCAGGCGAGCGTTCCCCTAGCATGATGTCGGTCTTGACTTCGATCGACCTTGATATGCCTGCTTTGGTCGAGAGCCTTATTCGTGATTGTTCCGCTCGAGCGTGGGGATGATGTGCCTCGCTCAACGTGGGACGTCATGCGCCTGCTTCGCTCGATCGTGGGACTCATCATGTGCCTGCTTGATCAAACGTGGGCTTTTTATGCCTTCCTTGCTCAAACGTGGGCTTGTTATGCCTGCCTTGCTCGAACGTGGGCTTGTTATGCCTGCCTTGCTCGAACGTGGGACCCACCGCGTGCCTGCTTTGCTTGGGGCCGACTGTGCCTGCTTCGACCAATTTGGGGATGGATGTGCTTGATCAAGTGGGAGCTGTCGTGCGCCTGCTTTGCTTGGGGGCGGCTGTGCCTGGTTCGACCAATTTGGGGCTGGATGTGCCTGATCAAGTGGGACCCGCCGCATGTCGGCTTTGCTTGGGGCCGGCTGTGCCTGCTTCGACCAAACATCAAACCTGTTGCCTCACCCCAACACCAGACTTGCCCCTTGACCAATACCGGCCTTGCTGATTTGACGAACCCTGACGGACATCGCTGCTTCGACCGACACCGGTCTTGTTTGCTAATCGTGGACAAATACCATCCTTGTTCGCTGATGTGGCACAATACCAGCCTTGTGACGTTGATCGGCCTTGACCAATACCGGCCTGACGTGACCCAATACCGTCCTACTTGCGTGACGTGATATCAGTCTTGCTTGCGTGATGGGATATTAGCCTTGCGATCTCGACCAACACCGGCTTTGCGGACTTGACTAACACCGGCCTCGTTTGCTGGCCAATACCAGCCTCGTGACATGAGCAGTACCGGCCTTATGACTTGATCAACACCGGCCCTGTGACTTGAGCAGTACCAACCTTGTGACTTGATCAACACCGGCCTTGCTTTCTTTGCCCGTACAGTTTATGTGCTTGCTCGAGTGTCATCCTTACTACTTAGACCAACACCGGTCTTGCCTTGACGAACACCGGTCTTGCTAACCAACATCGGTCTTCCCTTTGCTCGAACGTGGGATCTAGGCGTGCTTGCTTTGCCCAAACGTGAACCTTGTATGCTTCAAACGTGGTGTGGGTCCCACTGAGAGCGTTGAAGCATCTTCTGGAGCAAGCAGGTCACGGAGAGCATTGAAGCAGCTTCTAGTGGGTGGAGCGTTGAAGCGGCTTATCTTGGAGAGAGTGTTGAAGAAGTTCTTGACCGATGGTAAAGGAATTTCATCTTCGAACCTCGGTCCCAAGCGTGGTCTACGTGGCTCTATCTTGTATGCCGGATGGGTCTTTTGTATGTAATGGTCGTTGATATGGTGAAGCTCTGGATGGTATTAATCGACGAGCAACAACAGTTCCTGGCAGCAGCTGTGATCAGAAGAAACTGGTAGGGAGAGGCGTGATAGCTACGGGCACGAACTTGGCAGTCTTCATATAGTGGTAGAGCTCGTCTCATTGTTAGAGGGATAAACTGGAATCGATGGCTTTCTTTGACGTTTCTTCATGAAATAGAGAAGAGGAGACAATCCCCTTCCCACGAGTATCCGTGAGCTTTGGATTTGATAGATGTTGTCATGCTAGGTTCATGAGGCTGTCTTTGAAATAGGCAGTGCTAAGCAGTCCCAGTCATACTCCTTTGGTAACACAACTAAATCTTGTACGGGAGACAAATTCTGAAAGCGTCTCTCATTGATGTAGTTACCATCGATCCAGATATAGAATATCTTGGACGTTGTTTCACCATTACGGAAGTCGTGCATATGGTGCTGGAGTTAGAGTTGGAGATTTTGGACGCGCAGGATGTTGTATCTCGGTGGATTTCCTCTTGTCGCTTCAAATAAACCGCTTATGGAAGGTCAAGGTTGTATTGCTCGTTGGTGGGATGTATGCTTCCACGAACATCATGAGGCTCTTCATTACTGGAAGGCCTGGTTCTTTCCAACAGGGTAGATGCTGTCGTAGATGAGCGTTTAATAGCTTCACGAAGTCCAGAGGATGACCAAAAGTGCAGATTGCACCATCCTCTGATAGAGTGATTCGCCCGGATTCTTTCTCGACATGACACGTGGACATCGTTATATTCTTGAGGCTGCTCCCTTTAGGTGTCGGCTTCTGTGGATCTGAAGATGTCCCATGCTCGCTCTTGTCTGGGCTGACATGATAGGCTAACCCTTTGTGAGGATTCAGAGATGACAATATTTGTTGAATCCTCTGAAACGCTTCCTGTTGTAATGTGATCCAGACGAAACTTGATCCTTTCTTCAGCAGGGGGTGAATGAAGCAAAAGTTCACCTTGCCCATGAAGTTTTGGAGCTCATTCACAGTTCACGGCAGCGACATTGTGAGGATAGCTTGAGTCTTGGATTTGACTACTATATCATCCATGTAGTCTTCGACTTGCTTATGCATCATGTCGTGGAAGATTTCCGTCATAGCACGTTGATACATTGCTCCGGCATTTTTTAAACTGAATGGCATAACAGTATAGTAAAAATTTCCAAGAGGGGTTCGAAAGGCTGTCTTACTTGTATCATGCTCATACATCCTTATCTGATTGTAGCCGTTGTAACCATCCATGAAGGAGAACATGCCGTGTCCGCTGGTAGCGTCTACTAACATTTCGATGTTAGGCAGAGGAAAGTCGTCCTTTGGGAAGCACTTGTTCAAGTCTCTGAATCCACGCAACACCGAATCTTTCCATTTTTTCTTCTTTACTGGGACCACATTAGCTAACCAGGTCGGATGATGAATAGGTCTGATAAAGCCAGCAGCTAGCAACTTCTGAATTTCGTTCTTGATTTGTTCTTCCACTTCGTGTCTGAATTGCCTCGGAGATTGCTTGATTGGCTTGGATCCAGGTATGACATGTAGGTGATGGGTGATCAATTTTTCGTCTAGACCAGGCATTTCCTCGTATGTCCAGGCAAACACATCTTGGTACTCCTTGAGTAGTTGGACAAGACTCACACGTTCGTCCACAGACAGAGTCGAACTGATGGAGACATGCCTGGGAGATTCTTCATTCCCGATGTTAACAGTCTCGGGCTCGTCAGTTGTGGAGTTAGTGCCATCTTGTAGCTGTCGCGGAGCGTCCAATACCTCCTCTTGTGTTTCGTCATTCTTGCAGCATTCAACTGGGCGGAGAGACTGGGTGCCAGTCTCTCCGCTAATTGCTAACAGCGGCGCCGATATATTGTCTTACCCTTCTGATCACGGTTTGCCTCAAAAGTGCGTTCCCTTTTGGTGTGAGCATGGGTTGAAGCTTCACCGGATAAAGATGGACGCCTCGTCAGAAAAGGCGTGTCGTGGTGCTTAGCCCCCAGTGATGCAAGTCGGTCTTCTTCCTGGATTGAAGCCCACGTGGGTAGTGGGGTGCACATGACTTTGTCTGACCTTCCCTGCAGAGTTTCTTTTGGCTCGAACAGTTCCACTCCGCAAATTGGTGGGTACGGAGACAATGATGCAGGAATACGGATGAATTCCTCATTTAGCATGGTCTTCAGGCACTGGTGATACGTTGAAGGGATGACCTTATTGTCATGAAGCCACGGTCTCCCTAGTATCATATGGTAGTCCGGCTCCTTTTCTATGACTTCAAATTTCACTTTTGACTGAATGGGTTATACCGATAAATTCGAGATTGACATACCCGTATGTGCTGGTCTAGTTTCCTTCAAGTCCGTCATTGTGGTGGGCTGCCGTACAACCGGCATGGGCTAACCTTGGCTGTCCTGAGAGTCTTGAGAGTAATCACATTCGAAGATGCTCCGTGTCGACGAGGTCCCTCCTGAACTTTGAACCCTTGATGCGTGCGGTAACATGTAGGGCCCGGTTGTGACCTTCCTCTGCCATCATGTCGTCTTCTGTAAATGTAACATTATTTACAGATGTTTCCGATGCAGTTAGGACTTCTGGACGTGAAGGAGTCATGCGTACGTCCAGAGCTATTTTATTAATTACAGCAAACGTCTCTGCCCGTTGATTCTTCGAGAGGTGCAAGAGTTCACACAAGCTTTCCACTAGAGATGCCACTTCCTGATCCACTGGTCTCTGGTTCATAGTAAAGCTGTTGATCTGAGGGGAACTAGTCCCCGATGTAGAGGTCTCCGGAACGCTCATCTCTGATGTCATCTTAATGAGGAGATCAAGTATGCCGTTTACCGCTTCTTTGATTAGCTCCATGTTCTTCGTGTGAATCTCCTGTACCCGTGCTAGTTCGTTTAATGTTGGAAATCTCATGATCATGCCGTCAGATACGCCGTTAGGAGGAGGGGTATCTCTGTTGGAGGAACCATCAGGATTTGAGACTGTCGAGGCGGTCCTAAGACCAACCATCTAGAAATTGATTGAATGGTATTGAAGAAATTGACTTTAGAACCGAGAGATTAACCTCCCACTGTGGTCGCCAATTGTTTATGGGTAAAAACTATTTTTGTCGGTTTTGGTAATTTGGGGTGTGTGGATGAGAAATGAGTCTAAACCTTAAACAAATGCACTGCACGGAGTGCTTGTAGATTCGAGAAATCAATCTGTGCAAATCCGGCCTAAACCAAGAAATGGCCGTTTCAGACTTGTTTCGGTCACAAAGTGAAGGAGATGGGGTTGATCTTAGGGAGGGAAGCGAAGAAGGTGTTGAGATTGTGAAGGTGTTGGCTATGTATGACTTGTATCAGAAAGCTGAACTGGCTTGCAGGATGTAAGCTATCAGTTCCGGTGTTTGAATACGATTGTATCAACACTTGCCTCTGTTGTCTTGTCTTGCCTTGTTCCTCTTTTGGAAAATAGGGAGGAGAACCTATTTATACAAGTCTTTAAGCCTAACCCTAGTATCTCGTGGGAAGTGGAGAAAGTGGAGTGATGGAGTAGTGGAGTCATGTGTTGGTGTCACATGACCAGTCTTGCCCACTTCTCCAATCATCACTAACCGTCCATGACTTCCTGACACGTTCTTGTGATGGCGCGTTTGTGCCGCACGCCGCAAAACGCATGAGACCAATACCCCAGTATGTATCCCCCAGTTTGTGACATGATTGATGTCTCGAGTGTGTGGATCTTGGGACCCACAGAAAGTAGCATGTAATGCTAGATTAAATAACTAAGTTATTTAGGAAATCGATACTTGTGAAGTATCGTGTGTATTCTATGTAGGTACTACATCGAGTATATTCAGCATGTATGAAGCATCGTTGTTTGAGCGTCTCAAAATAGCCTCATGTCTAGCCTACTTCATGTGATGGTTTGGAGGTTGCGCAAGCAAGTCCTCCCTTGTCCTCACTGACCAATTAACTCCTTACCAGGGCTGTATAACCAAGCCAGTGAAGTTGGACGGACGAGATGATCTTTGAGACACTCATCTGCGACCGTTAGTGGAATTAGGGTTTTAGAAGAGGTGCGCAAGCACCACTTTTTAGCTTGGTCGAATCCAAGCTTGGGACACGATTTTGGCATGGTCGATCGGGCATGCATGTAGACGGCATGCCGGTATACATGCACATGCCTCACTGTCCCGTGAAAGTGTGATCTGGACTGCTTAATTTGTCCGGCAAAGAGGAGCGGTCAGGATTGATTTACGAAAGAAGTTTGGTGCCGCAAATGCCGCCCGTCATGCCAACTTTGGACACGCGTTTCAAGACGACCAAGCTTGGTCGGTCCCGACCGATTGGTTCGGCGTGTAGGTGGTAGGCTGGTGTTCACGCCTATACCTTACTGTCTCATGGAAACGTGATCTAAGCCACTCAATTTGTCCGGCGAAGTTGAGTGGTCGAGATCCGTTCGTGATTGGGAGGTGTGTCCACGCTAGTTTGGGCGTGCGAATTGGAATAACCGGCATGGTATGCCTTGGCCGATCGGGTGTGGATATAGATGGGTCCACGGTGATCATGTTGATTCTCACTGGACCTGCTCAGTCGACTCCTAAACCCTCCATTCGATCAGGAAAAAACGGACGTTTGCGATCAATGCAAACCTTAATTAGGGTTTTGCCGGCCGTGCGGCATGCCCACTTTGGGCGCACAATCTGGAACGACCAGCCATGGTTGGTCCTGACCGATCGGTCATGTGTGTAGGCGGGCTTACAGTGAGCGTGTTGACATGCTCGGGCCCTTTGAATCTACATCTACACCCTCCATCTATGCCTGCGAAGATGGATGGTTGAGACTATTTTGCGACACATGTGATGTGCTGCAAACCCTAATTTAGGGTTTTTCGTCCATACTGCTTTGGCTTGGACGGTTTGGCAAGCTATGCCACTCTTTTGGGGAGGCCGACCATGCGGGGCCCGCGTTGGGTCGGTGGTGAATATTCCAATACCTGCTTGGGGGTTATGGAGCCAATCCAAGTCATCCAATCATGCTGGTGAAGTTGGATGGTTGTGACCGTTTCTGAAACTGATATGGACAATCCAGATTCAAATATGCTCAATCGAGCTAGTATAACACACTGAGAGATGTATGCTCAATCGGGCTAGTGTAACACACCGGGAGTCGTATGCTCAATCGGGCTAGTATAACACACCGAGAGTCGCAGCCTGTACGGGTATTTCGTACATGCTTCATTATTAATGCTTGGAGGTTCGTGTTTCTCTACTTAGAACAACACTCAGTCGTCATGTCGCATCAATAATGAGTACAGGAAATACAAGGCTGGTCATGCATTAATTAATAATTTTGTAAATTCACAGGGTATATGGGATTGTTGCTGGATGAATTTCTTGTATTTAATTCACAGAATACTGGGATTGTTGCCACATGCTCCATTCTAGGTGAATTAGTAAAGTGAAGAAGTATTCATCACTTATCAGCAGCTTTATCCTTTGCAGGATGTCAGCGCATAAATTTGGTTTTATAATTTTAGCCCTAAACTAAAATCCACCATCAACAAAAGGATGACTCCATTTCTTCAATATGCTAAGTTGCTCCAAGGAATAGAATTCAACGTCTCTCATTGGGCAATAAAACATATGATGAGATAAATTACGGAAAATCGGGTAATGTGTGTATTTGTCCCGACATGTCTTCATTGGGGCTTCCGTGTCGTCATATGCTTGTGAAGTATGAAGAAGTGATACCTATTGAGGTTATTGATCCGTTTTTGGAAGCAACTAACTTTCGACCCTCCCCCTACGAAAGATCCCGGACAATCACCATGGGATACGAACGAAGCAAAGGAATTATTCGAAGCTTACTCACGTGGCAACTCGGTAAGCCGAGAAGTCTTGTTGAGCCTACTAAGGCTAATTACTCGCCCATGGATCGCACAAAGTGAAGAGCCAACAAAGGGAGATCCGATAGGTAGAACACAAACTAAAACGGCAAGGAGAAAACAAAGGAAAGAATTGAAAGAAATGACTTGTAGTTGCAGGAAATCCTACACTACACCCCTCACTAGAATATACACAATTAAGTCATTTTAAGATGAATGATTATGATTCCTATTGATTGAATACTTGAATCTTTACCATATGAAATAGAAATGAGTTATAGAATTACAATCACTCTAAAACTTTCTCTCTCCTAATGACTTGCTTAACAATTCAAAGAAAAAAACCCCCTTTCAACAGACTTACTCAACCCTTTATATAGGGTAGTACACAGTGGATGACAGCTAAGCTGTCCTTTATTTTCAGGAATGGCTTGCGAAATATCACAAGCATACAAGTATACAATCTCGCGACACTCTTAAACTTCGCCATATTTTCATGTCTTCCTCGTGTTCTGGCTGTCGTCATTCATTGCGTCATTTATTTTACTTCCCTGCGACTCCCTTGCAATGTCGTCATTTATTAATCTCGCGAAGTATTGATGTCGCGATATTCTGATCTTACATCTTGCCTCTTCTCATGTCTTCTCTGCGAAGGAGAGAATGTCATGAGAACCAACATTTTGAAATGCCGCAACTGCTCATCTTTATCTGTTTCACTCCCGTACTTTTACACGGAATTTATTATAGATGTTTCTTCTTCCACTCTTTTCTTGACACGTCTCTTTCAACCGTTTATTCTTGACCATTCATGTCCCATCTCGCATTAAATGTATTTGTTTTCTCGAGGATTCTTCTCTCTATATATAGTTTTCTCACCCTTTTCTTCTTCTCTTTTATTTTCCCTCTGCAACTTTTCTTCAACTCTCTTCCTCCGCAATCTGCGCTTCTGCTACTGTAGATCTTCCCTTATTTCTTTCTCTTGATCTTCAATTTTCTAATCATTCCCATACTCTAAAAATGGCTTCACTTGGTCGTAAATATAAACCCCTTTTTAATGAAGCTCAAAAGAATTTACAAGAGAAGGGCTTCATCCTATCAACCATTCCTGATCAAAAATCTTCACCTATACTTTCTGCAAAGTTGTTTTCTGATCATCAGTGTGATGAACAGAAAATCATAATCTCGCTAGGTCAAATCCTCGCAGGCCTTCCCATTCCTCTCTACAATCCCGAGATGCCTTTATTCTATGAAATTCTTGCTCATGAGAAATTCTCGCGAGCTATTTATCAATTAAGCGGTGATTGCATCCGTCTAATGCTTGAATTCGCCAACCGTGGCGCTGGTAAGGGATCTTTATATCCTGACGATGTCAAAGATCCTAGATTCGCAAGTTTAAAAATAGTCGCTGAGAAGTATACCGTAGAAAACTTTTTTGAAAATTATGAAGTAATAAATATGAGAAATGATAAATTTCGCTGGGGTGCTCGATTGAAGAGAAAAGATAATATTCCCAGTGATAAGCTGCTTATGCAAGATATTGACTGGCACTCGGGCAAAAATAATGTTCCTCGGTACTCCAAAGATGAGAAGTGGTGTGTTGTTCTTCTATTTTTGAGCGGACCTTATATTGCAGGTTCTCATATACTCCCTGCGAATCTCGCAGACTATCGTCCTTGGGAATTTAAGTGGCCCGAGAAGGCAAAAGAGGTATGTTTCCTATTTAAGGTTTGCTTTACGATATTTCCTTCCTCTTATATTTACTAGGCTTGCAAAATTTTCAGATTATCAAATTGAGAAAGAGTTATAAAAGACGTCCAAAGGCGAGTACTCTGGCGATAGTCCGATCAATCACGGATGAAGTAAGAAATACTTTCTTTTGTTATTTTTAACAATATTGTTGCCTCTGTTTCTTATCTTCATTCGTGTGCGAAGGTTGGCGTTGAAGAAATTGACATTCCCGAAGCCGCGAAGGTTAAAGGCAAGAATAAAATCACTCTTCGCAAGGATAAATCTTCTGCTCCATCTTCTAAAAAACGGAAAATCCATCCCTCTTCTCATTCTAGTTCCCAAACCAGCGAGAATTCTGACGAAGATGAAAATGAGGTTGATACTTCTTTTGCAAAGGAAAATCATTCGGTTGAATCTGCTATGGCGCAATTGTCTAGTGTCTTCTCTGATTCTATGCAAGGATTGGGAGATGATCATTTATCTGCTACTTGCGAAGCTCTCGCAAATATTTGCGATGCCCCCCTGCTAGTGGATAATGATTCTTTTCGCGGAGTTTCCCGAACAATGACTCCCAGTTTCTTAAATGCACTCAGTGCTTTGGTATGTTCATATTTCTTTATTTCTCTGTGATTTCGATTATAAACCTTATCTTAACAATTTCTTTACTTTCCTTTATAGTCTGGGAGAGCTTCCTTTGTTGTTGCCTCAGACCTCGAGAAAAGACGCAACAATCTTGAAAAGAAAAATCTTCAACTTAAAGAGAAGATCAAAGAACTAGAAATTGAAGTTGCGACATCTCGCAAGAAGGATGAAAAAATTCAACAGTTGGAAGTTGAGTCTTCTTCCCAGAAGGACAAAATATCTACACTTCAAAGTGCTAATCTGCAACTTTATGGTATAACACCCTCCTCTTTTCTCCATTTCTACTTTGCCATTTATTTTTCTTTGCCTGACTTATCATTTTCGCAGACATTTATAATCTTTCTGACGAAGCCATCCTTCTCCATTCATTCCCTGAACCTATGGATGATGATGCTCTTCTCGCTCATCTCAATGAATCTTTAAGTAGTTCTTCAAACAAGATTAATTCTCTCTCATTAAATGAACTTCGAACCAAATTTTATCTTTTAGAAATTGAACATAGATCTAGTTTAGGTTTAGCCAACCGATTTAAACGTTTTTATCTTAGCTCTCAGAGAATAATAATATTCTAAGGAAGAAAATTAGCAGCCTTATAGATGATAAGGATCGCATTGCTAATCAAGGGGCTCAAGCATTAGCGAAATTCCAAAAAACTCTTCTTGAAGTCCAAATTGAACGAGATGAATCCCTTCGCCAAAATGCCATACTTAATGAGCGAGAAAATCAAATTCGTTCACTTCTTGTCATAAATAATGATGATGAATTCGCTTGGGCTGCGAAGGTTCTAGATAACGCTAGAAATAACTTAGGTGTTAGCGTCAGTCTTCATGCTGAGCATACTGCCTTGGTTAAAGATATGATTTTGACAGAGAAGGTTGTTCATGTTCTTCATTATTTTTCCGCCTCTTTTTTATGAAACTGTTATTAAGCTACTAACTCATTGTCATTTGTTTGCAGAATCTGAGAAGAGATTTCAAACTAGAATCAAGGAACTTGAATCTGAGAAAGCACAACTTGCAAAAGACTTCTCTCTTCATAATGACAAATATTCTAAGCTGAAGAAGCAACTACAAACTACGTGGCGAATTTCAATAATGATGTTGTTCGTTTTTCGCAATCAAACTATTGAAACAGTTTGCAATGACCACAACATTCCTCTTTCTTCATATCCTTGTCTTCTCGATGAAATTCCTGAAAATATGCCTTGCTCAGATGTCTCTGATAGTGATGTAAGCGAAGAAGAGGAATTTGATAAAGAATCTGATGAAGAAGAATAAGTTGCTAGATTGTTCCATTTTCCTTTCTCTTCTTGTGATACTTGTACATTTATCCTTCTAACCTTCCATTTTGTAATTTCTTACTGTAAATCTATCATATGAAAATAAATAACAAGTTTTTATTCTAATCATTCCCATACTTGCCTCTGTTATTTATTTTCACATGAGATAAATTAAGTCGATAATCTTTAAGTAATGATACTTCTTAATTTCGCAACTCGCCGTTCTTTGATTCTCCACAAATAAATGAAGAAATATAGTCGTATTCGCAAGCTTGTTTGCTTACTCAATTTCTTGTGTTATCTTATCATCATTTATGTTGAAATTCATCATTGCGACAAAATCGCAGGACGTCGTTACACTTTCATGTAACGACCCATTGATCTTGTCTTATCATTGTTTTTGTGTGGTCTTATTTTGCCTTCCTAGTTAAAGGTCTTATTTTGCCACCCCTCATTTTGCATCAATATGAAAGGTCTAAATATTCTTGCGAACATAAAGTCCCATGACATTGACGTCTTGCGACAAAATCGCAGGATGTCGTTATACTTTCATGTAACGACCCATTGATCTTGTCTTATCAATTTCTTAGTATTTTTGTCTCTGCAGGATGTTTATGTTGCGACAATATGATAGGCCTAAAAATTCTTGCGAACTTAAAGCCCCATGACATTGCCGTCTTTTGACACTTTTCAGACTCCCTAATGGAGGGTGCCGCCTTATCATCTCCCTCGGTTGCCCCTTCAAGGAGGCGACATCGGCCATACAAGACTATCTCCTCCCATCCGATCTTAACAACAACAGGTTGTTTTTTGCAGCCTCTTATCCCTTATACCTATATGGCTTATGGTTACGAGATCGCACCTTAAGTGGAGTTTTCTTCGACCGAGTGCAGCATGTGCCAAGACTTGCCAAGAATGGCCGAGACACTTCAAATGTCCCAGGCACTCTTGGCTCAACCGTACCTCGGCGCCTTGAGAATACACCCGACTCTTGGAAGAGACCCTCGGGCGTCCAACTGTGGTATAACCTTATATATATAGTTGGAAATCCAAGGTATCTCTCCTGGATAGGCTTTCATGGGCCCCAAATTTTCATGACTCAGGTTCCGGGCGGTGTAACCTTTTCTCTCCGAGCCATGTCAAGAGATACCCCTTATATGATGCACTTTAGGTCTTACATTTGCCTCTTGCGAAATATCATTCGCGAACTAGGGTGTACGCCATAAAGGTTCGTCCCATTCACTAACTCTTTCATTTTAGTTAATTCATTCAATCATTCATTTTTGGTTTTCTCTTGTTATTTTTTTTGCGAAGCTATCGCACAATCTTGCTTTGTTTATTGTAATCTCATTTCAATTCTTCAATCAAATTTTCATACATTCTTGATGGCGAGATTCTCGCGCATTTCTTCTTCAATTATTATTTCTTCCTCCTACTCTTGATATGCCTTTGTCATTAATTTTGATAATAATGATTATTCATTTCTTACACT
Source organism: Papaver armeniacum (assembly GCA_023531295.1). Classification (NCBI taxonomy): domain Eukaryota; kingdom Viridiplantae; phylum Streptophyta; class Magnoliopsida; order Ranunculales; family Papaveraceae; genus Papaver; species Papaver armeniacum. The sequence goes on from JAJJWW010004410.1 coordinate 26,033, forward strand.
TTTTGCTCCTGCTGCTCTCTTCCCCGCACCATTCAAACCTCTTAATGGTTCCTTTCCATCATAATTTTCAACTGTTTTCATGCACTTGCTTCGCAATGTATCTTCACCTCTTGTATCTATGGTATCCACCATCAAACTTTCTCTTCTTTGTTCATCTTTTATATTTTGCTTCCAGCCCTTCCTTTTTGCAGCTCTTTCCTCACAACTCTCCACATCAATCTCATAACATTTTTGTCCTTCCATCCAGTCTCCCTTTATAACTCCAACACCGCTAGGATGAGGAATCTTTATACACTGATAATAAGTCGACGCTACACCCAAAATTTCATGCAACCATGGCCGTCCGATCAATGCATTATAAGGGGATTCCACATCGACTACACAGAACAAAACTTCAGTTGATAATCCTTGCAAGGGTATTCTCATATGAACTTCTCCTTTAGGCTTATTCGCTGTGCCATTGAAACCATATATTTTATATGTCGAAGGTATCAAATCTTCATCCTTCCCACCCATATTCTTGTAAGTATGGTAAAAAAGGATGTTTACTGAGCTCCCCGTATCAATTAAGATTCTATTGAGTGCCCAGGAATTTTCTGCTTCATCATCTTCGCCATCTACAGGTTTTGGATTAATTTCCAATTTTATGACCAATGGGCTATCATGCGTCTCTCTGCCTTCAGGAATCTCTTCTGCAGTGAATGAAATAATCTGCATTTGCCATTCTTTTAACTGCGATGTCTTCGCGATGTTCATCACTTCTCTATTATCAGCATCCCTCGCAAAAACCCATCGAGAATATTATCATGAAAATCTTCAATTGTTCGGTATGAATGTACAATGGAGTTGCAAAACAAATTTTTAGCTTTCGCTCCAACTTCTATTACTTAATGTTTCTTTCCCCTTTCTTGAGTTTGTCTGTGCATTTTCAGGCGGTGGTGGTAACGGTTGAACCTTCTCTTCACTTTTTAGAAAATGATTCAGCTTTCCTTGGTCAATCATTCGAGGATGATTCTTTTTATATTTCTGCAGTCATTTGTTAGGTGTCCACGGTGGTAAGAACAGAACTCGTGACTTCTATCACCTGGTGGGCGGCTCATTCCCCATGTTCCATGGTGGGTATGTTTTCCATCAAGAGTATAGCTTCCCATATTTTTTCCACACTAGTATTTAGTGGTGGCATTTTGATTTCCTCCCATACTACTCGTGACTTCGCTGCCCTCCATGATAATTCCGCGCCTTCGACCTCCATAAGTTTCTTGCGGATGATCAAGTCTTTGAATTTTGTTATTGCCGCCACGGTTGTAGTAGTTCCTTTCCCTTTCAAATTCTTCCCGATCACGGCTTCCCATAGCTACTATCTTTGGTTGTCCATCATCTATTATCCTTTCTTGTTGCCCTTGCGAAGTGCTCGCTATCGTGTTTATCAATTTTGGTAATAAGCTTGCATTCACAAAGATTTGAATTTGTATTCGCAACCGGGTATGATTCCATATCATTTTGCCTTTCCTCTAGAGCAATATATTCCTCCCGAAGTTCTTTAACTCAGTCATTGTAATTGTATTCTTGACTCTAAAAAATTGAATATATAACAAATTGGTTGCGAACATAGCGTTTATGAATGATAGAATAAGATATCTTTCATCCACTCGTCTAACCATTTCGCTACACATTGTCTTCCATCTCACGCTTAAGTGTCTCAAACTTTCGCCAACTCTTTGTTTCAGCCCAAATACATCTTCAATTCCTGGTCGCGAGGAGATGTTACTTATATATGCCCCTAAGAATTTAGCTTGTAAATGGTTGAATGACGTGATTTTGTTTCTTGGTAAACCCTCAAACCATTTCAGTGCTTCTCTGTTAAACTTGATGCAAAATATTTGCACAATATGGCATCATGATTTTCCCATTGTAGCATGCATCTCACATACGCTTTGATGTGTTGTATTGCACAAGTTGTTCCATCAAAAATACTGGTTAATGCGGGTAAATTGCACTTTGGGGGTATTCCTCCTAATCGCACCTCTAGTGTAAAGGGGTTTTCGCAGCCTCTTCGATGGCCTCATCCAATTGTCTTCTTCCTCCTCCCCTTCTATTGTTCAACATTCCTCTCATCTCTGCCAACTCTCTCAAGATTTGTTCATTTACATCAGATTCGAATTTATTGGTCTTTTTAGTTCTCGCCTCTCTCCTTCTGCGTTCATGGCTACTTTGATTTTCTTGTTCATCATTTTTTTCTCTTCTTTCTCTGCGACTTTCTCCTTCATCTCGTTCATGAATTCGCACACCATTATATCTATCATTTTCTCTTCTTGGTTGTCTATCAGTTCTCCTTTGTATTCTTTCATATTCTTCATTGATATTTCCATTGTTGCGATTTTGCTCGCGCCTTCTTTCTCGATTGTCATGATTGTTCTGCCGAATTGCTTCCTCCAATTCCCGTTCTTCCATTTCTACTCTTAATCTTTCCCTTTCGCAAGCTAGACGCGCTTGTTCAATATAATGTTTTTCGATGTCATCTTCAATCTCCTTTTGTTTCCTCCGTGTTTCTCTCCCATGCAGTATTCTTATTCCTTCTTCCTGATTTTCTTCACCAATTGGATTATTCTGCACTTGACGCTGCCTATTTTCTTGATTTCCGTCATTTTGGCCATTCTGTAGAATTTCAGGACGTGGAATACACACCACTTCTCTTCTTTCGCAGCATCCTTCACCGGGATTTGGCTCTCTTTCTAGATTATCTTCATTAATATTTTCCGAGGTAATGTTCTCCTCATATCTCTCTATAACCGATCCCGATCTCGACCTGGTATTACTTCTCGACCTTCTATTCTCGCAACCTCATATTTTCCATTCTTAACTCATGGTTTTGCCTTGTTAAATTTGCACGTTCTTCCGCTTCTAATCGCCTTTCTTCATGTATTGTTTGCCTCAATGCTTCTAATGCTGCGATTTCTTCATTTCCATGAATTGTTTCTCCCATCTCTTCTCGATTTCTCTCCTCTTGTCCATTATTTATCAATTGTTGCACTTCTTCTCTTTCTTCCATAGAATCTGATCTCCATGTATGCACACTCACCCTATCATAATCTATTACTCTATTCGGTGCTTTGGTTGAATTGGTGGTTGAATTTGGCCTTATTTTTATCTCTTGCGTTTATTCTTGATGGTTCACCTACTTCATTTCTCCTTTCTCCAGCCTAATCTCCCGCTTCTTCTAACAGCTTGTTGGTTGTTCTGATGCATTCCTTCTTCTAGCCATTTCTCAATTTCAATAAGTTTTTGAAAATTATACGAAATTTCTTTCTTGTTACTCCTAATTCTTTGAATTCACAAGGTTGATCTCTACTCAGTCCCTGTTTCTAGCGCCATTATGTAGTTGAAGGAAATCCTACACTACACCCCTCACTAAAATATACACAATTAAGTCATTTTAAGATGAATGATTATGATTCCTATTGATTGAATACTTGAATCTTTACCATATGAAATGGAAATGAGTTATAGAATTACAATCACTCTAAAACTTTCTCTCTCCTAATGACTTGCTTAACAATTCAAAGAAAAAACCCCCCTTTCAACAGACTTACTCAACCCTTTATATAGGGTAGTACACAGTGGATGACAGCTAAGATGTCCTTTATTTTCGGGAATGGCTTGCAAAATATCGCAAGCGTATAAGTATACAATCTCGCGACACTCTTAAACTTCGCCATATTTTCATATCTTCCTCGTGTTCTGGCTGTCGTCATTCATTACGTCATTTATTTTACTTCCCTGCGACTCCCTCGCAATGTCGTCATTTATTAATCTCGTGAAGTATTGATGTCGCGATATTCTGATCTTACATGAATCAACGTGAAGAAGAACTCGCGGCAAGTTAGAAACGATATCTAACCGCATGTGAGATTTCGGAAGAAAGGTTCGCGGAAGTGCCGGTTCCAAACAAAAGGGGTAGGCCGAGGAAGGAAACGCTATCAAGTCAACAACAAACGGCGGATTCCATATCCACACCAAAAGCTAACGGATCGGAGGTTCCAAAGAAAAGGGGTAGGCCTCCAAAGGTACCAACATCAAGCTACCAAGAACAACAAGATGAGAATTCCGAAGCCATACCCATAGTCGATCTAGCGGAGGTTCCAAGGAAAATGGGTAGGCCGCGAAAGGTACCAGCATCAAGTAGAAAAGAACAACAAGGTGAGCATTCCGAAGGCACACCTATAGTCGATCTAGCGGAGGTTCCAAAGAAAAGGGGTAGGCCGCTAAAGGTATCAGCATCAAGTGACAAAGAACAACAAGGTGATGAGGCAGTGGTGCCAAACAAAAGTGATAGCAAAGGTAAGCGACCCATATCTAGTCAACAACAACACAATGGTGACAACTCCGTAGGCACGACCAAAGTTGATGTAGTTTCAGTTCCAAGGCGAAGGGGTAGGCCAAGGAAGTACGGAATCCCATCACATACCGAAGACATTGCAAGTGTATAGATTTCAGAGGATGGATTGGATATAATAAAGCTAGAAGTTGGTAATTTGAAGATGTATAAGGATTCCAAAACAAGTAAGACTTATAGACATTACCATACCAAGATACAGTCTTACATAGAACAACTTCTTGAGGTTATTCGCGAGTATATTGTATATACGGATGATGTCGATGGAGATGGAAATTGTGGCTATCATGCCATGACCGAACAATTAGGAATCTTTAATACGGCGGTTAGTAGAGGGATGACACCATGCCGATATGCTAGAATGAGGATGGCCGAACAACTTGTGAAAAGAGGATCTTTTATGAGCAATTGTTTGGTGAAGGCGAGGGGTTTGATAATATGTATGCTCAAGTATTAGGGCCCGAGCAAGAGATGAAGTTTCTTCCTTCTCAATATTGGATGAGAATGTCGCTTTGTGGGCATTTAGTGGCGGATACATTTAGATGTGTTGTTCATTATTTTACCCCCACCGTAGAAGTAACATTTACACCAAAGTGGCAAAAATGCGAAGGATCCCTTAAGAAGAGAAGGGTTGTTTTGGCGTTCGTGAATGGTAATCATTTCGTTATTCTAAAAGTCAAAGAAAATTGGCCATTGCCACCTGTTTGCGGGATGATTAAAAACAAGGCTGTAGATCCTAATATCTGGAAGGGATGAATGTCATTGTATGAGGAGAATCACCAATTTTGGGATGCGTTGGCCTTATCAAAAAAACCTCTCCAAGAGGAGAAGATCCAACTTCATACGTGTGGAAGCGACGATGAGTAATTTGGATATATGTGGTTCACTAGTACGCAACATTTTTTTTTTTTTGGAAGTGTGAATTGTAAACATTAAATCATATTTTGATGCCCATGCCGGCATGGTTGTGTTTCACAATTACGACAACGGAACGTTTGTTCCGGCGTAGAACTTATTTTTGAAACGGTGCCAGGAATTCAGAAAAACATCCAGAGAAATCAGTAACTGTGCAGGCATTGAAAATAAAATCATAACAATGCCGGTACTCAGACAAAAACATTTTGGACCTGGAGATTACAGACTACCGGCATGGTATCCAAAACCCTTCAATGCCGAAACTCGTAATTCAAAGTGCCTAGGCATTGATTTTACACTTTTCGGCCATGCCGGTACTCAAGAAAAACTTAGAAATTTATGTGATCTTGGCACATTCAAACTCTGTAAAAGAGGTAATTTGACACTGGTTTATCAACATAATAAATCAAATAACAACAGTAGATTGTATAAAAAACAAACTCCAGAGTTAAGAGGTTCCAAACCGAAAACAAATGAAGCATAAACCAAATCAAGCAAAGAGTTTAGCAAGACACACAAACAAGCACATTGTTCAAGACACACAAACAAACATAAACCAACACTAGATTGTTCAAGACCAAACTAATACTATACACACGATCACTCGGTCCTTGGCTTCTTGTGTACCCTCTTCTTCCTTTCGCCCCTCAAGTCTTTTGCCTTTGGATCTTCAGTTTTGTCTATCTTTTGCTTGACTTTCTCCATTTCTTTCTGGGTCAGCACCTCTCCTTTCTTGTTCTTTTTCTTAAAGAACTTTGACAAATTTCTAATCCGCTGACGCTTTTAAGGAATTTTTAAACATGTACTTAGTATGCACACTTGTATAAGTTCATAGATATAGATTAAAAGAATAGGAAATGAACAAGATGTACGTACCAACAACGTAAGGAGCTTTTGAAGTCCAGGTACAGTTAACAGAGTTGTGGAAGGAGGTGCTGGTTGTGGAAGAACATCTATTTCAGCCGGGCATACAACATAAGGATGCGAGTACTTCCGATGACATCTTAGAAAGGTTGGTTCGGTCTCATAACCGTTTTCCGCCAATTCCCAACCAACCATATTCAACACAAGTCCTTGTTGTTCCATTTCACTTCAATTTGCAAGAATGGGATTTGGGTCGTAAACTACCAGAGTATGGTTCTCATTTGCTTGGCATTGAGTAAAGTCATGATAGAATTTCTGATAAGATGTATCCGTAAGATCTTTCTACTTGTACCCAAGTTGGCGCATTACACGGCGAGGGTTGTGCATAACAAATCCTTTTGGATGAAAAAATGGTCCGTTGTAGAATGAAACATTGTTACGCCTATCAAAGTAAACTCCTCTGGCATTCCTATATGGGTCAAACACAACATCTTCGACATCCACGGAGTCCAAAGCCAATCTCATTGCGAATAACCGTTTCATATACCCACACCTATGCCAATGAAATGTATAAGAAAAAAAAATAATGACAAAATAATTGTAAACTAACAAAATTAATGACAATGATGAAAAAATAAAATAAGTTCACTATACCCGGATTAAAGTAAAATAACCATTAAATTGACGGGCGTTCGCCTTAGAAGCTCTACGCATTTCTGCCAAAAAATGTGCCAAGAAAGCAAAGGCCCCATGAATACTCATAGACCCTTTCCAAGGGATCCAAGTATTGAAGGAGACTCAGATGAACCCTGTTACCATTAGCGTCAGGGAATATAACGGAGCCCAAGATGAACAACAGATAAGCAGCGGCAGTTTGCTGAATTTGTTCGGGATTCAAACCCTTGTCCTTCGTATCTCCAAACAATCGAACGAGATTAACGAATGTGATAGTCTTTGTCCGGGAACGGTCTGTCTTGTAAATATTTGCCATAGTCGTTTCCTTGTCCCGCCCAAACAAATTTTTAGTTAGCTCATAGATCTTGTCCCATCATAGTTCATTACAGTCATCTCCTTCCTTAACGTCTTTCCCAGGAACCTCTAGACCTAGTATTCTTTGGACATCTTCAGGGATAATGGTCATCTCGCAAAAGTAAAAATGCATGGTATCAGTTTCACCAAAAACCTCTCCAAAAAACAATTCGCCATGACTGGATCAGTGGCCACATAATTTTCTACCGCGGAATACAACCCAGATGCTCTGACTATTGTTCCAACTTCAGGACACTCATTCTCCAAAGGACATATATCACTTGATTGATGGTGGCTAACACGGTAGGCTTTCTTGTGGTCCTATAAAAACACACCAAACTAAATTAAATTCACATGATCACAGATAAATAATATAATAACAAGATGCAAACGTCTTACATAAGTTTGATAGATCCTATGAGCCCAAGAGTACTTGTAGTCAAATAAGAGTTGCTGGTTTATCGGCTCACCCCACTGTTTGCCATCTTCGCGGTCTGGAATCATGTCATATCTTGTAGGAAGGTGGGCTGGGAGTCCTTTTTCCTTTTTGTTAGGGGCTTCAATTCCGACATCAGGTTGTCCTAAGCCACCTGCTTGTGAGGATGAGCCACCTGCTCGGGCCGGTTCAGGATGTTTTTCCCACTCATCATCATCATCACTGTTGGTTTTGTCACTTATAGGTTGATCCCGAATGACGACCTTAGCACGATCCGGATCAAAACGACTACGTCGACGCCGAGAAGACTTAGGTTTTACTTCTTCAACATCTTTTCCCTTTCCTTTATTTATTTGTGGTGCTTTAGACCTATGTTCCAGTATGTAAACATCGGTCTTAGGCATGGTTGTTGAACATAATATCAGTGCCGCACAGATGCCAGCGTACTAAATAATTAAAATTTAACGCCGGTTTTCTTGAATTTTATACGGAGAATTAACAATTTAAGGGAAAGACAACCGGCATGGTATATAAACATATCGACACTGCCGGCACTAGTACCGACGTGGTATAATAGAGATATTCGATGCCGGAAATAGGGGAATTTTATACATAATTTTTAACAGAAGAGGCAAATAAAGACGGCATGGTATTGATCTAATATACAAAGCCGGCACTGAATACCGTCATGGTATTCAACTAATTTTACATGCCTAGAAAGATTCATGCAATAAAATAGGGATACAAGACATATAATCCGTCATGGTTTTCAAATTTAATTCTACCGCGAATCAAACATGTAACTGAATTTAAATTGACTAAATTCCAATTTCAAAATTTTCTTTTAGTATAGTAGAAAGACTAAACAAGCAAGTTTCAATTTGTGTTTTCTAGTATGGGATAAACCCTAAACATACTTCAGTTCAAGATAGACATCACTTACCACATCAAATTTGTTATTTCCGCCTCACCAACAGACTCTTCAGGCACTTGTTGCGCTTTTGATTTCGATTTACCACCATCATCAACAGATTTTTCAGGATTGGGTTTGGGTTTTTCACGAGATTTGTGACGACCCATTATCTTTGGTATAGAAGATAAAACAAAAAGGGAGATTGAATACAAAGAGAGATTGAATACTTTCCTTTCTATAACCGTCACTTAAATAGAATTAAGGAGTTTGTAACCGATGCATAAATGGTATTAATTAAGGAATTTGTAACCGTCAAATAAGTGGGATAAAGGAGTTTGTAACCGTCACATAAGTGGAATTAAGGAGTTTGTAACTGCCACAATACTTGAGTTTGTAACCGCCACATTACTTGAGTTTGTAACCGTCAGAATGCCGGCATGGAAAAATGGTACAATCCAATGCCGACATTCTAACATTAACTTTATATTGAGTCCAGGGTACCGGCATTGTATGTCGATCACAATCAACGCCGGAAACCATGTGCCGACATTCTCGTTGGTTATTATTCGATGCCGGCATTTTGACGATCTGTTTAAATTGACTCCAAAGGTTTAATCAAGCAAACTGACCTAATTGGCCTTCATATTAATCTTAAAGGAAATAAACTTAAAAACATTAACCACTTAAACAACGTTACACATAAAATGAAAGATCTCAAGCCAATTGCAACTAACATCATTTCTTGGAACGAGATTCAATAAGCAAAGCAGCTTTGAAATGCCTAAAAGTCTCTTTTCTCCACTTGGTATATGCGTCCTGAGCCTGATACCTATTCCCTTTGTATCTTGCAAGAAACTCGTTGTATTTGCGACATAATTTTATGAGTGCAGTTGTTCGATTTTGTACATGGAGATCACCGCAATCAATTCTGCATTTCTTACCGTCCAAGAAGTTATTCATGTAAGGACCAGTCCTAACAAAACCCTAAAAAATATTCGAAGGGCGGTGATCTTCCGGGAAATCCGATACTATGTAGAAATTTTTAATCCACTCGGTTTCTTCCTCAACATCCGCTTCTATCTTAGCTTGTTTTTGACGTTTAAGGATCTCTTTAGCTTCTTTGCGATATTGTTCAAGATTTGCTTCCTCTTCTTCTTCTCTTTTCCTCTTAAGTATCTCTTCTTCCATTGTGGAAATTGACTTGGTGGTTTCTTCCTTCCTTCTTAGTTTTTCTAGTATAAGGGCAACTGAGTTGGTGGATGATAATTGATTTCCCAACGGAGTGGATAGTTTGTTCTTCTTTAGTTTTTCTTTTTCCATGGAAATGATGAAATCGGTTGTTGTTGATGGATTTGAGTTGGTGGTGGATGATAATTGATTTCCCATCGGAGTGGATAGATTGTTCTTCCTAAGTTTGTCTTTTTCCATGGCAATGATGAAATCGGTAGTTGCTGATGAATTTGCCATTGGAGGTATGTGTTGGATTTTTTTTTAGAGGTATCAAGTGCAATGGGTATCAATTGCATTAAATAGATGAATGCACAACGGCTCTTTTTCAACTTTCTCGTGCCGGCATTGTCAGTAACCTAATATCAACGCCGGTAGTTCCCTTTGCTGGTTTATCGTTTAAAAAAATAGCCGTTGGGCATTGAATTTTGAATCAGCCGGCATTGTAATAATTATAACCGATCTGTCGGCAATTACAGCCGGCATTGTGTCATCTATAAAAGCAATGTCGGAACATGGTTTATTATACACAGAAACAAAAACAATTAGACACTCTATCCCGGCATAGAGTTATATACTATAACGGATCTATGATCAATCCCGGCATTGTTGTACTAATTTCTCAAGAGTTTATAGAGTTTCGGCATGGAAGATATATTTTCTTACCATGCCGGTTTTCTGCAAAACTATCCAAGTTAAAGAAAATCAGATTTCCGTCATTGAATTTTAAAAATATTTCCATGCCGGCACAGTTCAAATTCTATACAGGAACTTGGACTCTTTCTTTACTACGTTCCGACATGGGTTTAAAAAAAAATTCAATGCCGGTACTAGTTACGACATGGAATTCTAATACCAAATCTAAGACGGATTCAGTGCCGGCTTTGTTCGACTTAAACATTTATATGCCGGCACCTGGGTGTGAATAAAACTTACCAAATAAAATATTTTACTAGAAATCTAAACATGTTCAACATAAACCAAACAACTAAATTGTGCTTAAATGTTCGTAATCCATGTATCATAGACCAAAAGTAAACCAAACAACTAAAGAGTTAATCCAAAAACAAACTCGGAATTGTTTAAAACGTAACAACAACCATCGAAATAAAGAAACACAACTAAAGAGTTGATCACTTGGTCTTTTGCTTCTTGTGGGCCGCCACCTTCCTTGTTTCCCCGAACAAATCTTTTGCACTTGGATCTTCAACTTTATCAAATATTTCCCCGACTTCCTTCATTTCTTCAAGGGATAGCACCTCTCATTTCTCATACTTGCAACCAAACATCTTCTTCATCTTGCCAAGCCGACGCCGCTAGTTTCATACATCCAATACCTAATTAGTATATATATGCTAATATAAGATTATGTGTACATTAAACGACTAAGGAATTAACAATACTTACTAGCAATCCTAGAGTCTTATTAAGTTTGGCCATTACAGGTGGTGCCTCTGTAGGAGTTGGAATGGTAGGGTTTTTCTGGGGTGGAACTTGGCGCCGTCCGGGCGCATAACTAAAGGATGTGACCATTCCAGATAATCATGAAGGTAGGCGGGATCGGCTTCATCACCGTTGTTCACAAGCTCCCAATTACTGATATCTGATAGGGTGTAGAATACATCCTATTTACTATCTATTGTTTATGCTTTCTTTGTTATTTTTCTTGTAAATTATGTATTTTACGCTTGTTTTGAGTTTTATAGCTACTTTGGAGTCGCACGGAGGAAAAGAAGAAGAAATCACCCAATTTGAGCCAAAAGGGCAAAAAGGTCATTTTACAGGCGATTGATATATGGAGCCCAGTTGAGGTTAAGGGCATCTCTATTTTGGAGGATTATTAAAGACAGACTAGCTGTGGTTAAGGGGCCGCCAATTTGCTAGCCCTTATCGTAAGTGACATCCTATTATGGGCACCCAACTGGGGTGGTCCTCGTCCTTGGGGTATACCATCCTACCCTATACTTATACCCTAAATCCATCGAGAAGATTATCTTCTCCTCTTTCTCACCTGAAGCTACAAAGCAGTCATGGCTGCTGTTACCATTGGCGAGATCGAGAAATGAAGGCGATGAAATTGGAGCTGGGTTCAGTTGCAATTAGGGTATTTGATGTCTCATCTATTGATTTAAGCCACAGGAAGAGAGATCAGAAACGGGTACTTGAGTTATCTTGAAGTTATGAAGAACACAGAGAAGATGAAATGGGTTTGCTGTTGTATCTCAGGGGATCGAGGGTTGGATTCGAATTATTGATTGTGCTGCTGTAATGATTAGGCTGCTGCTTCCATTGAACCTGTTGGAAGAACGAGAAAAGCAGATGGGTTCAGCTGATTTGGGTCTGTTAAGGGTTTGATGAGTTGAAATCAGAGAGATGTATAATGGGTTCCTGTTGGTTTCGAGTTGGATTGAATTTGGTTAAGATAGAACCAAGAGAAGTAGATCGATGCTGTTTGGGTCTGAGGTTCAGAGTCTGATATGAAAATCAGCACATGGGAAGAAATCAAGACAGGGAAGAAGGTGGATTAATCGATTGCTGCTGTTGTTCGAATTGCAGAAGCAGAAAAGAAAGGCAACTGATGATTGAAGTGATTTTGAGGGTTCACAGCCCAGAGAAGAAATAAGGGTTCGATGTAACCTGAGATTCAGATGGGAATGAATAGGGTTTTGATTTGAAACTGTGAGATATGGATTCTGGTGGTGTGTGTGGTAAATAAAGTGTCAGGGAAATGTAACGGGAAGAATAAGTGAAGCTCAAGGAAAGTGCAGGTGCATTTCAAGGAGGAGATGTTGCTGGTTCTCTAGTTGGTTTTGTTGGTGCAGTGAGAGACAGGGATTGCATTCAAGAAGCGGCGCAATGTAATAGCTAATGAATTGCGGTTGCACTTAGAATAGAACCGAGATGCTACGTAAGGTGTAGATGGTAATGAATGGTTGGAGGCTATGGGTTCGGTGGTTTTGCATCGAGTTAGATGGAATAATTGGGGTATGCAAGCAACTGTTGCGAGTGGACTAGATGGTATTGGTGGATGATTAGTATATTGCTCAAATCCGTGTTGTATGCTTGGAACTCGGGTGGTGATATTCGGGAGGATCGGAATGGGTGTTGCGGGCGATCTTTGGTTGTATGTAAGATTGCTAGTAATGGGGTATTTGAGTTGAATTAAAGATGAGAGGGGGATATGAGCTGCTGGTTTTGGTTGTGTTACTATAATGCAGTTGAGATGGAGTTTGAGCTGCAGTTCGAGTTATTGCAGGCGATAATGGATCTGTGGTGGAGCTGTAGCTTGTGATGATTGCCGTAAAGGTTTGAGCTGAAGTGTCAAATGCAGTCAGGTGGTTTGAGAAGATGGCTAAGGAATGTTGTGTTGGTACTGAGACAACAAAGAAGACCTGAATTGTCTTTCTGCAGCTGCTCGCAAATTTGAAATTATAGGTGAATGAGATGAAACCAGAAGGCCGCAAAAAAGTGAAGAAGGCACGACCATGATGGGCGAGGCGTGAAGCACAATCATTGTGCAACAACACGGCTCGGCGAGCAATGGCTTATGCCATGGCAACCAGCCGAGTCGGCCGATTAGCTGGACTCGAATCTTGACTTCAGTTCGACTCGTGACCAGAGACCTTGACCCGGTTGGTAGACGGTTTGACTTTTTGACCATTAGTCCTAACGGTGGGTCGATGAGAATATTCCGTCGAATATTCAAGCGCGGAGAAATTTTGGTGGCGGTGACTATTTCGGCCGGATTCCGGCCATAATACCAGTTTTCCGGCTGTAGGATCATAATATCGCAACGTGCAGGGCTCGCGGGGTTAATAAACAACGATGTCGCGAGGCAGTCGCAGACAGCTAAAATAAACGACGCGGTGAATAACGACACACAAAAACAAGAAAGACATGGAACTCTGGCGAGGGTTAAGAAGTGTCGCGAGATTGAATAGTCACACACTTGCGACACTTCGCGAGACATTCGAAAATAAAGGACGACTTAGTCATTGTCATCCACTATGTATTACCCTATATAAAGGGTCGAGTGGAGTCATTGAGAGGGGATCTTTTTGGAATGGTTAGGCAAGTCATTAGGAGAGAGAAAGTTTAAGAGTGATTTAATTTCTAAGTGTAATCTTACTTTCCTGTGTAGAGATTTCATGAAACTAATTAATAAAACTTCTTGATTATCTATCTTTTAAGGACTTAATTAAGCAAAATTGAGTGAGGGGTGTAGTGTGGGATTTCCTGCTACTACATATGCGCTAGAAACAGGGAATAATCTTGTTGGTTCCAAAGAGAAGATTGCAATTAAAGTTGTTTGATCAGGAAAATGAGAAAGGAAAATCTTAAATCGGATGAGAAAGGTATGGCAGGCAGCACAGACACAAGAGTTATGATTAGCGAATTCCATGAAAATATCAAAGGAAGAATACACAAAAGGGATTTTGAAGGAAAGAAGGTTATGGATAAAGAAACGGAATCACCTTTGAAGGATTGGGAAAAGCAAGAGATAACTTTTACGGCGGAGGAAATATCCAAAGAAAATTTGAATCACGCGTCTCCACTGGTGATCGCGATAAACGCGTATAAGGAAGGAGAGGAATTAGAGAACACAATGAAAACATGGGTAGTGAATGGAGTTTTAATTGATACAGGGAGTTTGGTGAACATCATGTTCTATCACGCTTACAAAAAAATGGGATATAAAGATGAAGATATGATTTTCGCGGCATACAATATTCAAGGTTTAGGTAAATCCGTAACAAAAGTTAAAGGGGAGATAAAAATACGTATTCCGTTAGGAGGAATTGAGACACAAGTGACATTAAGTGTAGTGGATATGGAATCACCGTATAACTTGTTACTAGGAAGACCATGGGTACATGCAATAAAAGTTGTGGCGTCGACGCTTCATCAATGTATCAAGTTTCCTACACCAACTGGAATAGGCAAGATCAAAGGGGATACTGCTAAAGGAAGAATATATTATCAAAATGAAGTAAAAGGCTGCGAAGAACAAGTGAACAAGCGAAAGAATATATCAAAGTATCGCAAAAAGATGGCGAGGGCGGCTAAGAAAGAAGAAGAGTTCAGAGTTTACACGATCAGAGCGAAGGAAGGAAAAGGTATACTTAGCGAGATCTCGGGAGAAGAAAATGATCCCGCGAAAGAACCGAAAGGACCAACCCCTATGGGAGAACCGAAGGCCAGTTACGTCGCGGCAGAGCAAACCAAAGAAGTGAATATTGGAACTAAGGAAGAACCCAAGATGCTAAAGATTGGAACTAACATGGGAGCGGATGAAGAAAAAGAAGAATTCGATCTGTTGCGAGACTATAAAGACATCTTCGCATGGGATATGGATGAAATGCCTGGCATAGATCCGTCGGTAGCCTGTCACAAGTTAGAAATTGATAAAAATGTGAAGCCATTTAAACAAAGAATTAGAAAAATAGCAGCAGCATATCACCCCCAGATAGAAGAGGAACTGCAGAAGATGCTGGACGCAGGAATTATCAGACAAGCAAAATATCCTGAATGGATTGCGAATATGGTTATAGTTCCAAAAAAGAACAAGGGGATAAGGATTTGCATTGATTTCACTGATCTAAATAAAGCTTGCCCTAAAGACAGTTTTCCATTACCAGACATTCCCCAACTGGTTGAATCAGCGGCTGGGAATGAGAGAGTATCATCGCTGGACGGATACAAAGGTTACAACCAAATTCCTCTCGCCGAGGAGGATCAAGAACATACCGCTTTCTTCGCCCCAAGAGGATTATATTGCTATACTAAGATGCCATTTGGTTTGCGAAATGCCGGAGCGACGTATCAAAGGATGGTAGAAAATGTATTCGCAGAGTGGATACATAAAACACTAGAGGTATACGTAGATGACATGCTAGTGAAAAGTAAAAAGGCAGAAGATCACGTGCGAGACTTGAAAGAAATTTTTGAACAAATGAGGCGTTTCAATATCAAAGTTAATCCAGAGAAATGTACCTTCGGAGTTGCGTCAGGGAAGTTCTTGGGTTACATTATATCAAAGGAAGGAATACATGTTGACCCGGAGAAAGTAAAAGCAGTTCGCGATATGCCGACACCTGCGACAATAAAGGATGTTCAAAAGCTGAATGGGTTGCTAGCGTCACTAGGAAGATTCATCTCGCGGTCATCTGATAAGTGTAAGCACTTTTTCAGCGTTCTGAAAAAAGGATCGAAATTTAAGTGGACAGACGAATGTGAAAAGGCTTTACAAGGGATCAAAGAACATTTAATGGATATATCCATTATGCAGAAGGCAGAACCAGGAGAGGAATTATTAATATACCTCGCGACAACATCGCATGCCTTAAGTGCAGTTTTACTGCGAACAGACGCAGGAGTAGAAAAACCAGTCTATTATATCAGCAAAACTTTTAACGCTGCAGAGAGAAATTATTCGAAGATTGAAAAACTAATCCTGGCGTTAGTCTATGCGTCGTTTAAACTTCGCATATATTTTCAGGCACATACTGTTAGGGTGGTAACAAAGGTACCAATCGAGTCAGTAATGAAAAATTCAAAAAGATCAGGAAGAGTCGAAAGATGGAATGCTCAAATAAGCCATTGCAAACTCAAATATGAAATACTATCTTCAACTAAGTCGCAGGTTGTCGCAGACTTTCTGGCAGAATTTCCTTTGGAGGAAGATGAGGCAGTGGATGAGATGATGGATGTAGAAGAAGAACATGGAGATCCAAAAGACTTGTTAACTGAGCCAGACCGATGGGAAATATTAGTTGATGGATCATCAAATGGAGAAGGTAAAGGAGTGGGAATTGTTGTGATTTCGCCAGAAGGTAATAAGTTAGCTTTTGCTTTTAGATTGGAATTTGAGTCTACCAATAATGAAACGGAGTACGAAGCTATAATACATGCTCTACGGTTTGCAATAGAAATGAAATTGGAGAATGTAAGGATTACTAGTGACTCGCAATTGGCAATTCGCCAGATAACAGAGAAGTATGCTACAAATGACCCATCCCTACAGAAATATAGGAAACTAGTAGAAACGCTGTCAGCACAGATACAAAAAATAAAATGGAGACACATATCAAGGAGAGATAATAGACTCACAGACGCTTTTGCCTTTATATCAAGTATGATGACAGACCCAACTGCGAGGAATATTAGAATACAGACACTATTGGCACCATCAATTAATAAAGAGGAAGAACCAGAGGCAGATATCATGATGGTAGTAGATGAAATGCAATGTCGCGAGGAAGACTGGAGAGTAGAACTTCATGCGTACTTAATGAAAGGAGAGGTACCAAAAAACAGACTGGAGGTACACAAGTTAAAGAGCCGGGCAACAAATTATGAATTACGCGATGGCGTGCTCTATCGGCGATCTTTTGATGGACCTTCGCTTCGATGCTTAACAAGGAAAGAAGGGGAAACCATATTGAAGATGTTGCATAGTGGGGATGCCGGAAATCATAGCGGTGGAAGATCTTTAGCACATAAAGCAAAAACGCAAGGATATTACTGGCCATACATGCATGAGGACGCGAAAGCAATATCAAGACGCTGTGAAGAATGTCAAAGACATGGGAAGAAAATACACGCACCCGGGGCACCATTAAATTCTTCTAAAAGTGTGTGGCCTTTTGGAAAATGGGGTTTAGATATCGTGGGACCTTTTTACCAGGGACAGGGCAGAGAAGATACTTAATTGTCGCAACGGATTATTTCACAAAATGGTCAAGTGAAAGCGGTACAACACATTCGCGACAAAGATATTTTTACTTTCATATTCGAGAATATCATATGCAGATTTGGGATCCCCGCACGGTTGGTATCTGATAATGGGAAACAATTCGAAGGACAAAACATAGAGTTGTTACTTAATGCATTTAAAATAAAATGTGGGAAATCGACTCCACTGTATCCGCAAGCTAACGGTCAGGCGGAGGCAACAAATAAGACAATTGCGGATATATTGAAGAAGAAATTAGAAGGACACAATAGAAGATGGTGCGAACAAGTACCCGGGTGCAAAGGTATGGGCATACAATACAACAAGAAGAGAGGCTAATGGAATGTCACCTTTTTGTTAACATACGGAGTTGAAGCTGTGCTTCCAACAGAAGTCGTGATCCCGACAACTAAAAAAGAAGTTTGGGAGAAAAATCTTAGTGCAGGAAATATTCTAATCAAATTGGATGAATTGGAAGAGAAAAGGGAGAAGGCGTTGCGACACATGGAGAATTACCAGCGAAGACTGGCTAGAGAATATAACAAGCGCGTCAAAATACGTGAATTCCAACCAGGAGACTTGGTACTGCGAGAAACCCCAATATATCAACGTGAAAGTGGAGGCAAGCTGGCGAGAAAATGGGATGGACCTTATATCATCAAAGAGGTAGTTGGTACAGGGGCATATAGATTGATGGACCCCGAAGGAAAAGATATGGGACACAGATTGGATAGACCATGGAACAGATTATATTTGAAGAAATATTACCCATAAAAATGGGAGAGGGAAAATGAATCAAGACAAAGTACTTCTGCGCAGAATATTTGCGAAAGACAAAGAAACACCGCGAAGATCTCGCGATAAAAAAAAAAAAAAAAAAAAAAAATCATGAATGATTGAATGATTTAACAAAGATGAATGCGCAAAAGAATGGGACGAACCTTTATGGCGTACACCCTAGTTCGCGAATAACATTTCGTAAGAGGCAAATGTAAGACCTAAAGTGCGTCATATAAGGGGTATCTCTCGCCATGGTTCGGGGAAGGTTACACCGCTCCGAACCCCTGAACCATGAAAATTTGGGGCCCATGAAAGCCTATCCGGAAGAGGTACCTTGGATTCCCAACTATATATGTAGGTTATACCCTGGTTGGGCGACC
Source organism: Papaver armeniacum (assembly GCA_023531295.1). Taxonomy (NCBI): domain Eukaryota; kingdom Viridiplantae; phylum Streptophyta; class Magnoliopsida; order Ranunculales; family Papaveraceae; genus Papaver; species Papaver armeniacum. The sequence continues at coordinate 44,705 of JAJJWW010004410.1, forward strand.
GAGGGTCTCTTCCTAGGAGTCAGTGTATGCTCAAGGCGCCGAGGTACACGGTTGAGCCGAGTGCCGGGATGGATGAACCTACCACGGCCATTCTTGGCAAGTCTTGGCATGCGTTGCACTCGCCCGAAGAAAACTCCACTTAGGGTGCAGTCTCGTAACCATAAACCATATAGGTATAAGGGATAAGAGGCTGCGAAAACAACTGGTTGTTGTTAAGACCGGATGGGAGGAGCTAGTCTTGTATGGCCGATGTTTCGCCTCCTTGAAGGGGCAACCGGGGAGATGATAAGGGCGACGCTCTCCGTTAGGGGGGGTGTCAAAACAGACGCAAATGTCATAAGGCTATGTTTTCGCAAGAAAATTTAGGCTTGTCATATTTGTGCAATGATCCTGCAGAGGCAATAATACTAACGCGAGGGTAAGGCGAGATCAATGGGTCTTTACATGAAAGTGTACGGACGTCCTGCGATTTCGTCGCACGACGGCAATGTCATGGGGCTTTATGTTCGCAAGGATATCTAGGCCTGTCATATTGTCGCAACTAAAACATCCTGCAGAGGCAAAAATACTTGGAAAATGATAAGGCAAGATCAATGGGTCTTTACACGCAAGTGTAAAGACGTCCCCGCGATTTTGTCGCGATGAAAGGTGGGGTGGGAGGACCTCTAATTAGGGAGGTCTAACTCGGAAGACCACACAAAAATGATAAGGCAGGGTCAATGGGCCTCTGCATGAAAATGTAAAGGCGGCCTGCGACTCTGTCGCAGAGAGAAGAATTAAAATCAAATCCCTAATTGGGATAGATTTACTTAATAAAATATTCAATGAGCAACTACGCTCACACAGAGGTATTAACTAAGACAGGAAGAAAGAAATATGGGAATTACTCCAGCAAAGAATTAAATCGTTCACACAAAAAGAAATTCTGGCAAATTACAAAGAGCATTTAACTCTCCACATCAACATTATCAAATACAGAGGATGGTTGAGACTTTTCTGCGCCTTTATCAGCTTCGCCTCCTCCAATTGGTTGATTTTCATCAGAAATGTTTTCATTACCTTCGTTCTCACCGAATCTGGATTTTCATCAGGAGTCTTTTTACTTGGATCTTCATCGACGACTTCCTTATCAGGGAGATCTTCGCAGCTTTCATATTCATAATCACTATCTGGAGCATTAGGAACTTCATCATTACTTACTTCCAAAGGAGCGACGTGAATAGGATCAAGAGACTTCGACAGCAAAATGTTATTCACAAGAACTTCCGCCTTTAGAGGGAACTGGCGAAGTAATGCCTTTTGACGATTCTTACTATCAATGTCCTTACAATAAGACATATAATCAAATCTTCGCTCTGCACGGTCGCGAGAACGAGCAAGATGCGAGGAGAGTAGTCCATTTTCCTTGCGAATTTTGGAATAATCAGACCTGAGGGTGGAAATAGTGGAGCGAAGCTTTCTCTCAGAATCTGCATAACAAATACACAAGATCAGAGAAAATTCTTGTCGAACATTATTGACATTTTCAGGGTAGTAAAGCATTCATGGAATAAACACATAAACTAAGATAGTCAAATAATTTGACTACCTTCCTTTTGAGAAGAAAGATGTTGAATTAAAGCTGCGAAATTATTCCCCAAGCGGTCCATGACATCATCAAATGAATCTCCCACTAAACCTTTCAATCGGGAACGCAAATTCTTTTCATTGGAAACAAGTATGGAGTTTTCGTTCGCCAGAGTAGAGTTGGATTTTTCTAAATTGACACATTGTTCTTGGAATTGCTTCGCTTTTACGCTCAACGTTATTCTACCTTGAATAAGTCTATCTCTCTCGGCAGTAATTTCTTCAAGTTGGTTTTTCAAAGTATGTTTAACTTGTTCGTGTTCTTCACGTAACTTTTGACAAGCATCATACTGCTGCGAATAGTTCGCCACCTTATTCAACAAAGAACGTTTCTCTTGCGAAAGAGTTCGATTCTCATCTGATAAAGTTTGCAACTCCAAATCAGATTTAGTCAAAGCATAAGAGAGGCGAGATAAATCATTACTTAACAAGTCTTGCTTTTGCGATAAATCAAAATTTTCTTTCGACAAGTTATTTATTTGATCAGCTGCATAAGTATGAAGATTATCTAAGAGATTATATTGCTCCATCCAACCATCTCTCTCAACTCGAACTTCTTCAACAATGGACTCCATCTGATATATCTCCATTATTCGTTTCTAGTTTAATGCTTGGAGAACGAACAGGGAATTTGAGTTGTAAAAAAAAAAAAAAAAAAAAAAAAAAAAAAAAAAAAAAGAGAGTGGCGAGAACATACCTTTTAATTCTTCATTCTTCTTGCGAAGGTTATCACGATCTAACGAGATGTTGTGAAATTTTTGATTTTCAAGGTGAAGATTATTACACTTCGCAGTCATAACTTGGAGATCATCCTTCAACTTATTAATTTCTTGAATCAAAGAAGCTTGCGAGGTTCTGTCAGGACCTAGGTGCTTACTTAAAATCTCGCAGACATGAGATTTGATAGGATCAGCAGAAGTCTGTTTGGCATCACTCACGAGATCAGAAAGAACCTTAAAGGCCACATCTATCCCCTCCAAATTTTCTGCAGTTAGAGGAATTTGTTCAAACAAAGAAGATGAGTCGTCCTTTGTCAAAGGAACCTCGTGAGAAGAGGAAGTTTCAGGAAGAGGAGTGATTGGAGAAATGGCAAGGACATTGGTAACAGGAGGAGGTATGGGATCGTTTGTAGTAGGGGAGTTATGAGGAACTTGGTCTATGAGGAGTTGAGGCATAGAAGCATTGTCGCAAGTAATGATATCAGAAGAAAGAGGCACGAAACTATCCTGCGAAGATTTCGCAGAAGGAGAAGAAGGTTTGAAAGAAGGAAATGGAACGCTGGGAGTAACAGGCTTGGGTTGGCGAAACCTTTTAGGAGTTCTGACAGTATTTCCATCATCCTGCGAGTAACAAGTTAAATAAGAAACAGAGGCAACAATATATTGTTCATAAAAAGAAATGTTTTTTAAGTACCTTGTCACTCGCAGACTTTCTTTTGTTAACTATAGATTTTGCTCGCGAAGTAGGCTTTGGCTGCGTAAGAGATTCTTGTTGCGAAGAAGGTTTCGATGGCGAGCCCAAAGAAAGAAAAGGGTCCTTCACGGTAAATCTGGTTTTGGGTTGGTTCTTGCTAAACAACAATGGCAGAAAAAGAACTGTAAAGTTAAGCATACCAGTGTGGTTTCAACAAGAAAAACTAACTTCAAAGCAATCAACCACAAGATCAAATTAGATATGGCAAAATTAACAAACCTGGATGCCATGAGAACAACAACTGATAGGAAGTAGCAGAAGAAGAGAAGAGGATGAAGAAGATGCAGAATGATTGCAGAACGATGAAGAAGAGAAAAACTTGCAGACGATGAAGAAGATGAAAGGGAAAAAGAAACTTCTTCACAAGGAACACTCCTATAAATAGATGAGAAAAAGATATTACGACCGGATAATATTAAATGCACCGGTAAAAGAGGCAAATATAGACACGTGTAAACGATCACCATTAAATCCAGGGAATTTTAGTAGAATTCGAACGTCGCACAACATATTTCCTAACAAAGAAGAAGAGTGGCGAAATTGATTGTTTTCTGTAACTCATGAGGCAAGAGATGCCACTTCATATATACAAAGAAGCTTCGGAACTTCGCAAAAGAATAGAGGCAAGTACGTACTTTTCAAGTCCAGTATTCTTTCGCTCGTCCCTTCATCAACAAAGACCAAAGATTACTACAACAACAGATTTTTCCTTAAAAACCGCTCTTCAAGCAATATTCAAGGAAAAAGAGGCAAGATGTAGGATCATAATATCGCAACGTGCAGGGCTCGCGGGGTTAATAAACAACGATGTCGCGAGGCAGTCGCAGACAACTAAAATAAACGACGCGGTGAATAACGACACACAAAACAGCAGAAAGACATGGAACCTGGCGAGGGTTAAGAAGTGTCGCGAGATTGAATAGTCACACACTTGCGACACTTCGCGAGACATTCCCGAAAATAAAGGACGACTTAGCTGTCATCCACTATGTATTACCCTATATAAAGGGCTGAGTGGGTCTGTTGAGAGGGGATCTTTTTGGAATGGTTAGGCAAGTCATTAGGAGAGAGAAAGTTTAAGAGTGATTTAATTTCTAAGTGTAATCTTACTTTCCTGTGTAGAGATTTCATGAAACTAATTAATAAAACTTCTTGATTATCTATCTTTTAAGGACTTAATTAAGCAAAATTGAGTGAGGGGTGTAGTGTGGGATTTCCTGCTACTACACCGGCGAGCCAAAAATTCCAGAATTTTCTATGGACTTCTCTCATGGGTGTGAAGACTTGGACTAGGAATTGGATGGAGAATTGGGCTCAAATTTGGAAAGAGAAGGTGGAAGAGTTGAGAAAGGATTGAATTTGGAAATTGAATTGCTAAAGGAAAAGGATTCTATTCCTTGGAAGATTTGGAGAATATTGAAGCCTATAAATAGAGAAGTTTTCTACATCTTTTAACACACCTCTCTACACACACAACACTTGTGTTTTTGCTTGCTTTTCTAAGATTCTTCTTCTTAATTATTTGTGTGAACTTGAAAATTCTCCTTTTAATAATTATTATTTGTGTGAATTTCAAAAACATGAGTAGCTAATTTTATTATTGATTGAGGATGAATTCCTAGTTCTTAATTTATGTTTTAAGTTTTTGTTTTCAATTCTATCTTGAGGTTTTTCACATAATTATCGTTTGTTTTTACTAATAGGAATGATCTTAATGACATTTATGATTGATTGATAGATTGTTTAGAGTGCACGCTAAATTGATTTGTTAATTTGATCTAAAGCTAGTGAAAGTTAGGGGATAAGTAATCGTTTCTTGACTCTTTACATAAGTAGCAAACACGAGACCTTGCGGAGGGATTCCGTGGAGCAATTGTGTGTGAAAACAACGTTAGCAAGTAGACCTTGATCTAAGAGTCTAACTACTAATATTGACCTAATAAGTTCATGAATCTTAATGCGTTTATTTAAATTACATCTAGAGTGATCTACTACTAGGTGGTTTGGTAAATAGAATCCGGTAGTCGAGAACTTCCGTGTCCAGTGATATAAGGGATTTAGGGGTTTAGCACTCGATCTAGCCGCTTTACCTACGGTTGGTGATAACTGTGACTAATAACAAGTAGAAAAGAACATAACTTTAATCATTGTTTTGCAACGAAGAAGGATTCCTTGATCTTGTCTCTCTTATTGCTTTCAACTTTCGATTTTAATTGCTTTGTTTATTTTCTTTTGCTTTTTACACCCCCTTTTGTGACAATTTTTACAACTAGAATCTCTTGCTCCTCGTGGGAACGAACTTGACTTCCATTATATTATTTTTAATTGAGTGGAAATATTAATTAATTTGATTGCACCTACGACACGCATCAATATCTACCAAACGACTTGGTTCCCTATCCCTCCAATGTGTTGGTTCTGAAACTGGATCATACACTACCCTCATCTTTGAGGGACTTGTAACGCACTCACCCAAGTCAAGAGCGTACCTTACAGTAGAGGCTGTCATGAAACAAGGTAATTGCTTATATCCAAGTTGCCTCATCACACGTCGAGGATCAGCCATAACGTATCCCTTTGGGTGGAACAACGGTCCATTGTAGAATGCAACGTTATTAAACCTCAGAATTTGGTGGTTTTCTCTAATCTCCTTGTAAGGCTCGAACACAACGTCTTTGGTAGTCATCGCGTCCAGAGCCAATCTCATATCTATCAGTCGACGATTGTTACCGGGCTTCAGAATATTGTTGAACTTGTATCTCTTAGCTCTAGGCGCCTCGGGTTCGGGAAGGTCTATGATCTTCAAGAAGGCGTAGTCCTTGAACAATGTTGGGAAGTGTTCATAAGCCCACACCTATACCAATGTGGAATAATACATATAAGAAGCAGTAAATTTTGTTTCTAAGTTCATAATAATATAAGAAACAATATACATAAGAACATAAGTTTAAAAACAAAATTACCTGGAGAAGAGTGAAATTCCCAACAAATTGGTTTGTAATAGCCTTAGAGGCCCTTCTCATCTCCACCATCAAATGTGCCATTACCACGGTACCCCAAGAATAGTTATAGACATCTTCCAACGGATCCAAGTATTGAAGGAGGTTTGCACTAACCCGGTTGCCACTAGTGTCAGGGAATACCTTAGTGCCCAAGATGAATAACAGGTACGCAGCGGCTGTATAACGAATATGTGCAGGGTCCCATCCATCCTTTCCACTTCTTTCATGCATTTCTTCAAACTTCTCCTTAAGCAGCATCAGCTTGATTGTCTTTGTCCTACTAGACTTAGATACATAGAAGCTTTCCACAGAAGTTTTGTAGTCCCAACCCAACAGCTTGTTAGTCAGGGCATGCAACGTCAGCCATTCTAGGTCCGGACACTTATCTCCTTCTGCAATTGATTTGCCGATAACATTCAAGCCTAGAATGTTCTGAGCATCATCCGGGATCATGGTCATCTCACCTAACGGGAAGTGCATGGTATCAGTTTCACCATGATACCTTTCGACGAAGCAATTGACTGTCACAGAATCACACTTCACATAATTTTCAACCAAAGCATATAGACCAGAATCCCTTACTATTGTTTGGACCTCTTCACATTCCTTACACAAATCCCAATTAGCCTCGGTTTGGTTTCGGCAAACACGCACAGCCTTCTTATGATCCTACAATTAGGAGATAGTACGATTAAAAGAATTTACATAAATACACAAGAATACATATGCACAAGAAAAAAATTTCTTACATAGTTTTGATAGATAGTACGAGCCCACGAGTGCTTGTAGCCAAATAGATGTGTCGGATCGTGAGCTTCACCCCAAATTCTACCACGTTCAAGGTCAGGTATCATGTCATCAATGTGAGGAAGGTGCGAACCTTTAACTTTTACTTTGTATGTGCTCTTGTCCTCCCCTTCTGTCGGTTGTTGACTTGGCCCACAAACTCCGCTTTGGCTTGCTAATTGACTTAGCCCACCAACTTCGCTTTGGCTTGCCAATTGACTTGGATGAACCTCATCATCTTCCTCCTCACTTTATTCTTCATCATGCTCATCGTCCTCAACTGTTCCAGTAGGTTCACGGATTACAAGTCGACTACGGTCACCACCACTCTCCCAAATTATCCCTCTTGTATCAGCCCCAAACGCTTTTTTCAACCTTGATATTTCCCTCGAGGAGGGAGAGACTGAGGAGTATCAAGACCGTCCTTCCTTCTTCTCTTAATAACAACATCTTTAGTTTTTCCTTTAGCTGCCTTGGCTTTAGCATTATATCAAAAGAAACACAAAATGAATATAAGACAACTCACATTCAGTCTTAATACCGGCACAGATTTACGAAAAACAAACCATTCCGGGACCAAAACCGGCATAGTAATTTGGCAAACACAGCATGCCGGTACACGGTTCCGGAAGTGAACAACAACTTTCGGCAGTGCCGGTACTCCCTAGGCTATTCCTGGATACAAAATGAGCACTACCGGCACATACGAAAAAAATTCAACTCCATGTCGTAACTGGGTACCGGCACACAATACAACCAAAACTCAATGCCGGTACCGATAACAATTTCTAGGGGTTTCCTGGATACCAAATGAGTACTACCGGCATACCCGAATAAATGTAAACCAATGCCGTAACATACTATCGGCATAGTGTTCAACCTAATTTCAACGCCGGTACAGAACATTCAGTTTCAGGTAAATCTGGGTTTGAAAACGGCATTGTATTCATACTAAAATCAACTTCGTAACTCAAAATCGGCATTATCTTCATTATAGATTGAATGTCGTAATCCAGTACCGGCATTGTATTCATACTAAAATCAATGCCGGTACTCACTGAAACTCAACTGTTTGAGTTAGGGTTCGCGATTATAACCATTCTAACAAAAACCCAATGCTATAAATCAATTCAAACACTTATAAAACAGTTCAAAATCAATTACCTTCTCACAGAAGCCATTTTTCTGAGAGGTCGGTTGTCCGAGTTCACTGCTTCTTCTTCTTCTTCTTCTTGCTCTTGAGCAATCAAAGCAAGCCTTTGTTTTAATTTTTGTTCACCAATCGATTTTGACTTCGATTGGGTATCTGATTTCTTTCTTGGAGGCATTGTTATGATTCAGGTAGGTTAATCGACGAAGAAATTTTTGAATCGACGATTAATTGTCGACGAAGAACGGATGAAGAAGATGAAGGAAAAAAAAAATTCAAAACCGTAAACCTAGAAGAATGCCGGTACTGATTTGAGAGAATGAGGGATATTTGATTTTGTTTTTGGATTTTAAGTTTTAGGGGAAAGGGTAGTATAGTCTTTTCATAATGGTTTTTAATTAATCAAAGGGTATTTTAGTATTTTCATACCCAAAAATAACCCCTTAGCACACACCATGGATTGGGGGAAGTAATTTATATCCCCAATTAGTTTATATATCCCTCAATTGCGTGTTCTATCTAAAAGTTATTGGTCGGGAAGTTTTCCATTTTTATTTATTTTTATTTTTTGTTTGGCAACATCACAGTTAATGCTTAAATGATGGCCTTTACTTTGTGATATGGTAGGTGTAGTTGCAGGAAATCCCACTCTACACCCCTCACTCGAATTTGTTTAATTAGTCCATTTGAAAATGAGTAACAATATATTTTATTAATTGGTTTCTTGAAAGGTTTACAAAGAAATGCAGAACAGAGCTAAAGTAATTACAATCACTCTTAATTTTCTCTCTCCTAATGACTTGCTTCACCATTCAAAAAGAATCCCCCTTCAACAGACTTACTCGACCCTTTATATAGGGTAATACATTAAGTGGACGACAAGCCTAAGTTTGTCCATTATTTTCGGGAATAACTCGCGAAGCGTCGCGAGTGTTATAAATGTTTTTCCTTGCGACACTCCTAAATCTCGCCAAGTCTTCACGCTTTTCTCACGTTCTGGCTTTCGTCATCTAATGCATCATTGAAATCACTTCCTTGCGACGCCTTCGCAACATAGTTGTTTATTACTCTCTTAAGATATTGATGTCGCGATATTCTGCTCCTACATCTTGCCTCTTCTCATGTCTTCTGCGAAGAAGAGAATGTCATGAGAACCAATATTTTAAAGTGCCGCAGAATCTGCTCATCTTTATCTCGCGATTGTTCATTTTTACTTGTGTTATTTATGTACGGAATTTATTACAGGTGTTTCTTCTTCCACTCTTTTCTTGACACGTCTCTTTCAACCGTTTATTCTTGACCATTCACGTCCCATCTCGCATTAAATGCATTTGTTTTCTCGAGGATTCTCTTCTCTATATATAGCTTTCTTACCCTTCTCTTTTTCTCTTTTATTTTCCTTCTGCAAATTTTCTTTAACTCTCTCTCTCCTTCCGCAATTTGCGCTCCTGCTACCACAGTCCTACACTTTTCTCATTCTTTTGATCTTCAATTCTCTATCCATTCCCATACTTCTAACAATGGCTTCACTTGGTCGTACATACACTCCTCTTTTTACTGATGTTCAAAAGAAATTACAGGAAAAGGGTTTCACTTTATCAACCATTCCCAATCAAGGATCTTCATCTATTCTTTCTGCAAAATTGTTTTCTAATCATCAATGTGATGATCATAAAATCATAGTCTCGCTGGGTCAACTCCTCGCAGGACTCCCCATTCCTCTGTACAATCCCGAGTTGCCATTATTCTATGAAATTCTTGCTCATGAGAAATTCTCGCGAGCTGTCTATCAATTGAGTGGCGACTGCATCCGTTTAATGCTTGAATTCGCCAATCGTGGCGCTGGTAAAGGATCTTTATATCCTGATAATGTTAGGGATCCTGAGTTTGTAAATTTAAAAATAGTTACTGAGAAGTATACCGTGGACAATTTCTTTGCGAATTACTCAGTTATAAATATGAGAAATGATAAATCTCGCTGGGGAGCTCGACTGAAAAAGAATGATAACGTTGATGCTGACAAACTACTTATGCAAGATATTGATTGGCATTCGGGCAACAATAGTACTCCCCGTCATTCCAAAGATGAGAAATGGTGGGTTGTTCCTTCATCGCAGGTTCACATGTTCTCCCTGCACACCTCGCGAATTATCATCCTTGGGAGTTTAAGTGGCCTGAGGAGACAAAAGAGGTATATTTCCTTTCTTCAATTTCGCTTTGCGACGTCTTCTTCCTCTTTTATTTATTAACTTTCAAAAATTTTAGATCACCAGAATGAGAAAGAAATATAGAGAAAATCCAAAGCCGAGTACCTCGGCGATACTTCGATCGCTCTCACACGGATGAAGTAAGAAACATTTTCTTTTGTTATTTTAAACAATATTGTTGCCTCTGTTTCTTATCTTCATGCGTATGCGAAGGTTGAAGTTGAAGAGCGAAGGTCAAGATGCGAAGGCTAAAGGCATGGATAAAACTTCTTTTCGCAAGGACAAGTCTTCGCTCCGCTTTCTAAAAACGGAAAACCCAACTCTCTTCTCAAACCAATGAAAATTCTGATGAGGGTGAAAATGAGGTTGGTACTTCCTCCGCGAAAGAGAGTCACTTGACTACTTCTGTTATGGCGCAATTGTCCAGTGTCTTCTCCGATTCTATGCAAGGATTAGGAGATGATCATCTAACTGCTACTTGCGGAGCTCTCGCTAAAATTTGCGATGCCCCGCTATTAGAGGATAATGAATCCTTTCGCGGAGTCTCCCTAACGTTGACCTCCAGTCACTTAAATGCTCTCACTGCTTTGGTATGTTCATATTCCTTTGTTTCTCTGTAATTTCGATTACAAGCTTTATCTTAACAATTTATTTTTTCCTTTATAGTCTGGGAGAGCTTCCTTTGTTGTTGCCTCAGATCTCGAGAGAAGATGCGACAACTTTCGCGAGAAAAATATCCAACTTAAAGAAAAGATCCGAGAATTAGAAACTGAGGTTGCGATGTCTCGCAAGAAAGATGAAAGAATTCAACAGTTGGAAACTGAATCGGCTTCTCAGAAGACTAAGATGTCTACTCTTCAAAGCGCAAACCAGCAACTTTATGGTATAAAATTTTTATTCTTCAAGTCATCTTTACTTTATCGTCTATTATTCTTTCCCTGATTTATTATTTTCGCAGACATATATAATGTCTCTGATGAAGCCATTCTTCTCCATTCATTTCCCGAGCCCATGGATAATGATGTTCTTCTCACCCATCTCAACGAGTCTTTAAGTAACTCATCAAACAAAATTGATTCCCTTTCATTGAATGAACTTCGAACCAAATGTCGCCTCTTAGAGATTGAGCATAGAGCTAGTTTAGGTTTAGCCAATCGATTTAAACAAATGTATCTTGATTCCCATAGAAAAATCGAGCTTCAAAGGAAGAAAATTAGTGGCCTTATTGATGAAAAAGACCGTACTGCTAATAGAGGTGCACAGGCATTAGCAACATTTCAAAAGTCTCTTCTCGAAGTACAAATTGAACGAGATGAATCCCTTCGCCGAGAATGCCATACTTATCGAGCGAGAAGAACAAGTTCGTTCACTTCTTGTTATAAATAATGATGATGAGTTTGCTTGGGATGCGAAGGTTCTAGATAATGCCAGAATAACTTAGGTGTTGATGTTAGCCTTCATGCCGAGCATATCTTGCCTTGGTTAAAGACATGATATCTGACAGAGAAGGTTGTTTATTATACTTTGTTGTCCTTTATCTCTGTAATACTGTTATTGTATTGTTAATTTATTATCATATGTTTTGCAGAATCCGAGAAAAGATTTCAAATAAGGATTGAAGAACTTGAGCGAGAAAAAGGGGAACTCGCAGAAGACCTTTCTCTTCGCAATAATAAGTATTCTAAGTTGAAGAAACAATCGCAAGCTACAAAGTGGCGAATTTCAACAATACTCATTCGTTTTCGCAATCAAACTATTGAAATGGTTTGCAATGATCACCGCATTCCTCTTAGTTCAGATCCTTGTCTTCGAGGTGATATTCCCGAAGATACGCCTTTCTCAGATGTCTCTAATAGTGATGCTAGCGAAGCGAAGAATCAAGTAAGAGAATGATGAAATCGAAGAATCGACCAAGAAGAAGATTCTTCAAAGAAATAACTTCTTTTTCTTATTTCGCTACTTGTAATATATATACTCTTTCAATCTTCTTGGATTGTCAAATGTGAATTCAATCTTTGTTTTCTTTACTTGCACATATTAATCAAGCAACTCTCTTTTATAATTCGACTAACTAGTATTATGAATGCATAAATTCCTCATATGGAAATGAATAACAAAACTTTATCCAATTCATTCCCATACTTGCCTCATTATTCATTTTCAAATGAGAGATTTACCTTTGTTATCATTTTGTAAGCATATTGAAGTCGTTATTGCGACAAGATCGCGAGAATGTCTCCATAAATGAAGAACTCCATTAATCTTGCCTTATCGTTTTTGTGTGGTCTTATTTTGCCTTCCTAATTAAAGGTCTTATTTCGCCACCCTCTTTTGCGACAAGATCGCAGGACGTCTTTACATTTTCATGTAATGACCCATTGACCTTGTCTTATCATTTGCTAAGTATTTTTGCCTCTGCATGATATATTATCCGCGACAATATGACAGGCTTAAATACTCTTGCGAGTGTAAAATCCCATGACATTATCGTCTCTGCGACGAAATCGCAGGACGTTTTTGCATTTTCATGCAATAACCCATTGATCTCGCCTTATCCTTGCGTCAAAGTATTATTGCCTCTAAGGGGATCATTGCACAAATATGACAAGCCTATATTTCCTTGCGAAAATAAAGTCTCATGACATTTGCGTCTTTTGACACTTATCGGCTCCCTAATGGAGGGTGCCGCCCTTATCTTCTCCCCGGTTGCCCCTTCAAGGAGGCGTACATCGGCCATACAAGACTAGCTCCTCCCATCCGGTCTTAACAACAACCAGTTGTTTTCGCAGCCTCTTATCCCTTATACCTATATGGTTTATGGTTACGAGACTGCACCCTAAGTGGAGTTTTCTTCGGGCCGAGTGCACCATATACCAAGACTTGCCAAGAATGGCCGAGACACTTCAAATGCCCCAGGCACTCTTGGCTCAACCGTGTACCCCGGCACCTTGAGCATACACTGACTCCTTGGAAGAGACCCTCGGGCGTCCAACCAGGGTATAACCTTATATATATAGTTGGAAATCCAAGGTATCTCCCGGATAGGCTTTCATGGGCCCCAAATCTCCATGACTCAGGTTCCAGGAGCGGTGTAACCTTTCCCCTGAGTCATGTCAAGAGATACCCCCTTATATGACGCACTTTAGGTCTTACATTTGCCTCTTGCGAAATATCATTCGCGAACTAAGGTGTACGCCATAAAGGTTCGTCCCATTCACTCACTCATTCATTTTTGTTAATTCATTCAAGCGTTCATTCTTTTTGAAAGCTATCACACAATCTTACATTGTTTAATCATTTTCGTTTTTCAATTCTTCAATCAAAGTATCATACATTTTTTAATGGCGAGATCTTCACATGTTTCTGTTTCAATTATTGTTTCTTCCTCTTACTCTGAACAATCTTTTGTTGTTGCTTTTTGATGATTATTCACTTCTTACACTTTTTGCTCTTACTACACTCTGCCTCTTCACCATTCAAATCTCTTATCGTTTCCTTTCCATCATAATTTTTCAGCTGCCTTCATGCATTCACTTCGCAATTAATTTTTTCTTTCATAATTTTTCAGTCGCTACTTAATCTTTGTTACTTTCGCAATTATTCACTTCTTACACCTTTTACTCCCTGCTTCCCTCTCGCCTCGTATCATTAAAATCTTGCAATAATTCTTTTCCAGCATGACTTTCAACTGCCTTCATATCTTCACCTCGCAATGTGTCTTCTCTTCTTATATTTATGCTATCTACCATCAATCTTTCTTTTCTTTGTTCCTCTTTTATATTCTTCTTCCATCCCTTATTTTTTGCGGTTCTCTCTTCACAGCTCTCCACATCGATCTCATAACATTTTTCCCCTTCTATCCAATCTCCCTTTATAATTCCAACACCACTAGGATGGGGAAACTTTATACACTGATGATACGTTGACGCCACACCCAGAATTTCATCCAACCATGGCCTTCCAATCAATGCATTATAAGGGGACTCCACATCGACCACACAAGAACAAAATATCGTTGACAATCCTTGCAAAGGTATTCTCATGTGTACTTCTCCTTTGGGCTTGTTCGCGGTACCATTGAAACCATATATTTTGTATGTTGAAGGGATCAAATCTTCATCCTTTCCTCCCATAGTCTTGTAAGTATGGTAAAAAAGAATGTTGACTGAGCCCAAGATAGATTAATATTCTATTTATCGCCCAACAATTTTCTCGCTTCATCATCTTCCCCATCAACGGGTTTTGGATTAATATCCAGTTTTACCACCAACGGGTTATCATGTATTTCTCTACCTTTGGGTATTTCTTCTGCCGAGAAAGAGATAATCTGTAATTGCCATTCTTTTAACTGCGATTTCCTCGCGATGTTTATTACCTCCTTATCATTAACATCCCTCGCAAAAACCCTACTGAGTACGTTATCATGAAAATCTTCAATGGTGCGATATGAATGAACAATGGAGTTGCAAAACAAATTTTTAGCTTTCGCACCCACTTCTATCATGAACGTTTCTTTTCCCTTTGATGGTGGCGGCGGTAAATGTTAAACTTTCTCTTCGCTTTTTAAAAAGTGATTCAGCTTCCCCTGATCAATCATTCTAAGGATAATTCTTTTGATGTTTCGGCAGTCATTTGTCAGATGTCCATGAAATCGATGGTAAGAGCAGAATTCGTGACTTCTATCACCTGGTGGCGGTTCGCTCCCCATGTTCCATGGTGCAGGTATATTCTCCATCAAGAGTATAGCTTCCCATATCTTCTCCACACTAGTATTTAGTGGTGGCATCTTGATTTCTTCCCATACTACTCTATGACGTCGTTGTCCTCCATGATAATTCTGTTTTTGACTTCCATAGGTTTCTTGCGGGTGATCAAGTCTCTGAATCTTGTTATTGCCGCCACGATTGTAGTAGTTTCTTTCTCTTTCAAATTCTTCCTGATCTCGGCTTCCCATCGCTACTAATTTTGGCTGTCCATCATCTACTACTTTTTCTTGTTGCCCTTGCGAAGTACTCGCCACTGTTTGTATTAATCTGGGTAACAAACTTGCATTCGCAAGACTTGAACTTGTATTCACGATCAAGTACGATTCTACTTCATTTTGTCTTTCCTCCAAAGCAATATATTCCTCTTGCAATTCTCTCAATTCGGTCATCGTGATTGTATTCTTGACTCGAAAACTTGAACATATAATAAGTTGGTTGCGAACATAGCATTTATGAATGATAGTATGAGGTATCTTTCATCCACCCGTCCCAACCATTTCGCTACACATTGTCTTCCATCTTACGGTCAGATGTCTCAAGCTCTCGCCAACTCTTTGTTTTAGCCCAAATACATCTTCAATGCCAGGTCGCGAAGAGTTGTTACTTATATACGCCCCTAAAAATATAGCTTGTAAATGATTGAATGACGTGATTGTATTCCTTGGTAGACCCTCAAACCATTTCAACGCTTCTCCCGTTAAACTCGACGCAAAGTATTTGCACAATATAGCATCATGGTTTTCCCACTGTAGCATACATCTCACGTAAGCCTTGATGTGTTGTACTGCACAAGTTGACCCATCAAAAATGCTAGTTAATCTTTGGTAAGTTGCACTTTGGGGGTATTCCTCCTAGCTGCACTTCTAATGTAAAAGGATTTTTCGCAGCCTCTACGATAGCTTCATCTAATTGTCTTCTCCCTCCTTCTCTTCTGCTGCTCAATATTCCTCTCATCTCTGCCAATTCTCGCAGAATTTGTTCATTTGCCTCATAATTTGAATTTATCGGTCTCTTTAATTATGCTTCCCTCCTTCTTCGTTCGTGTCTACTTATATTTTCTGGTTCACTGCTCTCTTCTCTTCTTTTCTGCTGAGTTTCTCCCTCATCTCCTTCACAAATTCTCACACCATTATATCTCATTTTTCTCTTCTTGGCTGTCTATCAATTCTTTTTGTATTCTTTCATATTCTTCGTTGATATCTCCATTGTTGCGATTTCGCTCGCGCCTTCTTTCTCGATTGTCATGATTATTCTCGCCGAATCGCCTCTTCCAATTCCCGATTTTCCATTTCTGCTCTCAACCTTTCTCTCTCGCGAGCTAAACGCGCTTGTTCAGTATAATGCTTTTCAATGTCATCTTCAATTTCCTTTTGTTTCCTTTGTGTTTCTCTCCCATGTAGTATTCTCCTTCCTTCTTCCCGATTTTCTTCATTAATCGGGTTATTCTGTCCTTGAGGTCTGCCTATCTTCTTGATTTCCATCATTTTGATCATTCACCAAAATATAACGATTCTCTACTAATTCTCTCTCTTCGCGACCTCCTTCACCAAAATTTAACTCTCTTTCCAAATTTTCTTCATTAACGTTTTCGCAGGTAATGTTCTTCTCACGTTTTCTCTAATCGATCCTGATCTCGATCTGTTATTACTTCTTGATCTTCTATTTTGCAACCTCCTATTTTCCATCCTTAATTCGTGGTTTTGCCTTGTTAAATTTGCGCGTTCTTCTGCTTCTAAACGCCTTTCTTCATGTATTGTCTGTCTCAACGCTTCTAAGGCTGCAATTTCTTCATTTCCACGAATTGTTTCTCCCATCTCTTCTCGATTTCTCTCTTCTTGTCCACTATTCATCAATTGTTGCACTTCTTCTCTTTCTTCCATAGAATCTGATCTCCATGTATGCACGCTCACTCTATCATAATCGATTACTCTGTTTAGTATTGGTTGAATTGGTGGTTGAGTTGGTGGTTGAATTGATGGTTGAATTGGTGGTTGAATTGGTGGTTGAATTCGACCTTCTTCTCCATTTCTTGCATTTATCCTTGATGGTTCACCTACTTCATTTCTCCTTTCTCCAACTAATCTTCCAATTCTCCTTACGATCGTTGGTTGTTCTGATGCATTCTTTTTTCTAGCCATTTCTCAATTTTAGTAACTTGTTAAAAATTATTCGAGATTTCTTACTTGTTACACCTGATTCTTCCAATTCACAAGGTTGATCTTCTACTCATCCCTGTTTCTAGCGCATATGTAGTTGCAGGAAATCCCACACTACACCCCTCACTCGAATTTGTTTAATTAATCCATTTGAAAATGAGTAACAATATATTTTATTAATTGTTTTCTTGAAAGGTTTACAAAGAAATGCAGAACAGAGCTAAAGTAATTACAATCACTCTTAATTTTCTCTCTCCTAATGACTTGCTTCACCATTCAAAAAGAATCCCCCTTCAACAGACTTACTCGACCCTTTATATAGGGTAATACACAGTGGACGACAGCTAAGCTGTCCATTATTTTCGGGAATAACTCGCGAAGCGTCGCGAGTGTTATAAATGTTTTTCCTTGCGACACTCCTAAATCTCGCCAAGTCTTCACGCTTTTCTCACGTTCTGGCTTTCGTCATCTAATGCGTCATTGAAATCACTTCCTTGCGACGCCTTCGCAACATAGTTGTTTATTACTCTCTTAAGATATTGATGTCGCGATATTCTGCTCCTACAGTAGGTAACGTGACAACTCTTTTCCCACAATGTTAAAGCTTGTCGTGGTGGATCATACTAAAATAAAATGATAGTTCATCCTCCGCGAGGTTAAGGTTTGTCATAACAGATCATGCTAAAAATGAAATGATAAGTCATCCTTCGCGAAGCTAAGGTTTTTCATGACGGATCATGCTTAAAACGAAATGATAACTATGTGTTATATCTTGTGAAAACATCGAGGTGATCAGGTTGTGATTTATTTATTTATTTCTTAAAATTTTATTTGGAAGGTGTTTTTTTTTTTGACTAAAGGGCAAAATTGATTAAAATATCATTATGTCACCAAATAAGTGACACAAGATGAACAAAAAAGTTACAAAGAGTGTCAATGCATCACTGCATTCCAAGGTGTTAAATTTAGAACACATGTGAGTAACTGAAAAATTATAAAGGGAAATGAGAATTGCTGGTTTTCTTTGCATCTTGTTGGTCCCGAGTGCCTGATCCTTACCTGTGATTCTTTGTTTTTGGTGCGCTTTGTATCAGAATGGTCATTTTCATTCTTTGGTGTTCTCGATGTGATGTTCTTACTTGTTTTAGTCCGGATCGCCGTTTCTCCTTTCGTTCTGTGAGGTCTTTTTTATTCTTTATTTGGACCGGGGAGATCTTATTGATGAGATAACAAAGGTCACATCATGTATCAGACAGAAAATGCCGCGGAAAATGGTCTTCGTCTCATAGAGATCCGATGAATTGACTTGTTTTTGGGTATTCGCCATATTTGTTGATCTTGAGTTGTTGTAATCCCCAACCATTTCATTCGTCCCTCGTTGTTACAGTTCCTGTGGTGATCTCAACATACGGCCCGACTTCCTGTGTTTTAGCGGGATAACACAATCACTACTCGTGCCTCATCTGAAGAAGTTACAAAACATGGTTTGACTCTTAGACATGTGAGTCATCACGCCGCTAACCCGGTCATGGCACAATTTTTTGCTCTTGGAGTTATTTATCAATTGGTGTTCCCGGTCCTGTAGTGTTCCTCATTTTGCGGTGGGGTGCGTGCTTTTCCTGCATATGATGATTTCTTTGGCTCTAGTCGTCCTTTTGTTGCCATTTTTTTTTGCTCCTACGGGTCCCTATGGATCAGTGCTTTCCCAGCTTCTATTTAGTGTTTTCCGCGAGTTTTGTGAGTTGCGATTTGGTACCAGACTGTTTGGGATGGTTTAGACCAATTCTTTGGTGTTAACTGCTTGCTCTTTTGATAGCCGTGTTATGTGGTTTAAGCTTGATTTCCGTAATCGCCTTTTCACGGATGCGTGTTTTTTTTTATCCTTGATGGATATTCAGATTTGTCTCTTCATAACTATAGTCTTAACTGTTAACGATACCGTCAAGATTGATTTCCCCTAATCGGTTTTTTACGGATGGGTGGTTTCTTTATCGTTGATGGATTAGTCTCTTCATAACTATGATTTTACCGGTAACTTTTTGGAACTGGTCGTCTCTAGTTGTCTCCGATTATTATCTATGCAGTGGTGTATGGGTCTGATCGCGGTCGTAAGCGTCAAAAATATAATTTACACTTTCTTACTACTCAAAATATAAATATAGCAAGGGCAAGAAAGGATCGATCCCACAGAGAGGTCTAGGTTGTCAAATTGTTTAGGTTCCCTATAAATAACACCGGTAGTTTTGTGATTATAATAAACTAAATAAAAAAAAACAAATAAAGAAATAAGCAAACAAATCAAATCAAGGATAAGAAGATATTGGTCATGGATTTCGTTTTCATTCACAAACATGTTTTCAACACAATAACTAGAATTGATATTTTAATCTCAACTTTTATCAAAGACCCTAGAATACCTTGATCGCAAGAATATCCCGCAAATCTCCTCTTGTCATCAACAAACACATTAAAAGATGCGAATATGAATTCTACCTAAAGGAACAACCTAACGTGTAAAAGCACTAATCAAGTTTAATTCCCTAGATGCATTAGGTTCTATGAAATCAGGCCAATCAAAGCAATCGAACGTGGAAAGCGCACTAATCCGATTTAACAAAGGTTATGGTTCACATATGACTACTAGGATGTATCACTACAAGCAATAATCACAATTATGCTACTTGTAATCGTGGAATCTATCACTTTTGCGTATAATAAATCCTAATCTAGCAAGAGAGATGAAAACAAACTCAATCGATTCGCGACTCGACTAAATAACATTCAAATCATGTAACAATATTGATGGTGAATCATAAACGATAATATGAGAGAAAACTAATTTATTGAATTAAAACCCATATTTGGAAATCCAACTTATTCCATAACCAATAACAAAACTCTAGCTCATATTCATGGAGTTCATAACAAGAAGAAAGAGAAAAGACTTCATGGTTCTAAACCCTAGAAAACAAAGTAGAGGCAAAAAGATAGATAAACAAGATTATATGATCCAAGATATAATAAAAGTCCTCTCTTTTATATGTTTCTCCAATTTCCATAAAGGATACTCCTTCCAATATTAGGTCTTCTCAAAATCCATCTCCAAGTGGTCCACCAAGCCCATGTGTGAGAAAAACCCATGTGAAAATTCTGCCCAAAAATCGTCGCCGGAAAACTGGGATTGTGGCCGGAATTTGGCCGGAAAGTTCGCCGGAAAGTAGTTCAGGTGACCGGCAAAGTCTGCCAGGTCACCGGTCAACGGGTCAAAACAGTCGAGTCAACTCGGGTCAACGGGTTAACTCGGTCAGCACCAAGTCAGGGCGAGTCAGGTCTGGTCAACTCTGGTCGAGACCACGACTCGGATGTGAGTCAGCTGTTCTCTGGCTGATTGGGCTGAATTGCCAGGCCTTGAGCCATTGCACAGGCCAAAACTGCGTTGATGCACAATCCTGGTGCTTTAGCCTTACACCTCCAGCCATAATGGCAACACTGCAAATCAGCATCCTATGAGCCCTGTAACCTTCAGCTCAATTGCTTGATCCTTGTTTCTTGCCATCCGAAAGATCGGTTCAAACTAGCCCACCCGCCATTGCTTCTCATGCTAACTCGTAGCTTCATTCTCTTGTTTGACTCAACTCCATCATAAACTGCAACCTGCAATGCCCTGAGCCACCATCTCACGCCAGTTCATAGACTAAGACCCATTATCTCCAGCTCAGTTTACCTCCAATTGTTCATTTGCAACAGCTGCAGCTCAATCTCATACATTCTTCAGCCCTGTGTTGTTCTAGCACCACCTTACCCTGCACTTCACTGCAAAACCATCTCACTATACCAGGTTGCAAGACTGGCCTACAATTACTTGTAACATACAAGACTTTTATACAACTCCAGCTCTGCAACGCAACCTATACTGCACTTAAGACCTCCAACTGAGCTTCAACTCCATCTCAAGCTCAAATTGCCAATCTCTCTCATTCCCTGCCTCCATTCCATTCACCTGCAATGAGTGCACTGAGCACCAGCTCTATCTCAGCTGCACCAGCCAATACCACCAGCCTGCTCCATCAATCTCTTGTCACAAACATGACCCACAGCACTATAACTTAATCTTCCTTTTCACCATGACCTGGTCTTCTTATCACTTTCACAGAGCTCAAATACACACCCCACAATTCCATTGCAAACACCATTTTCTAGTCTTGCACCTGAACTGCCTTTATCACCTGCTACTCCATCTTACAACCAATTTGCACCTGCACCAGCTTGAGTCTGCAATTATACCATCTCTTCCAATCTTACACTACAACAGCTCAAGAGCACCCAAATCCACCTACCATCTCAGTCAACTTCTACCCAGCCAAAATGGCCCTGCAATCAGTGTCACCACCAGTATTCATAGCCTGCCTCAACGTTGTCTCAGCTCCAACCTGCAGCCATTGCCAGAGCCTTCCATTCCCAAGCCTGCATCAAGCTCAGCTCATTCTGTCAACACCACCTCAATCAGCATCACAAAGCTCACCCCATATGTCAACTTGACCTCAAACTTTACTACCCACTGAGTCTACTTCCAATAGCAACATTGACATAGTTTCCCTCAATTACTGAGTTCACTCCCACTACCACAGTTCATCTCACTGCAATATCTCAAATCCCTTGTCATTCCCCTGGTCCTGTAGTTTTACAACACCAATTCAGGCTATTTCATCCTCCTTCTCAACTTCAGTTTGAACAGCAACTCCAGCCACAAAACCCATTTAAACCCATTTTCATTCAAATCCCCTTAAGAAGCATCACCAGTCTCTCCATTCCTGCTACTATGATATCACCATGAGCTCACAATCACTTCAATTCTCGATTCAGAGCCCTTGATCAGTTTTAACAACTTCGACCCCCTCAGATCGAAACCCATCTTCACTCGACAACAGCTGCTTCCATTTCTTCCCGAGCTCCAATCACAGACTCCCTTTCCCTGACTCGATTAAACAGCAGTGAAACCCTAGTCTATACACCAGTATCTTCTATCACCAGAACAACCAAAAATCTCTTCCATTCGTTCTAAAATCAACAACAACAACTGACCTTGGATTCAATTTCAGTCTCTCTTCTCTCGATTTCACCAGAGAATCAACCTCTCTGCTTTATCTCCTTCTCAGACAAACAACAGCCGCAAACTCAAATAATGATTGAGTTTTTCTCTCAATTCTGGGATTGGTTTGTGTAAGAGATGATGGTGGATATAGCCACCCCAGGCTAGCAGATAAGGGGTTATGGGAGTAAGGTTATATCCAGTGTCAGTCACCTTGATAAGGGATACCCAGCTGGCATCCCCTTAATATTTGCTGGCTGTCATTTAATATTTCTCCAAGAGGATTGTCCCTTAACCTAGGCTTAGCTCCAGATAGTGTCCGCCCATGAAATGACAATTTTGTCCTTTTGGCTCAATTTGGGTAGTTTCTTCTTCTTTTCCTCCGTGCGACTCCAAAGTACCTAATAACTCAAAAGCACGCGTAAAGTACATAATTCACAAGAAAAATAGCAAAGAAAGCATAAACTCTATATAGAAAATACGGTGTATTCTACACCTATCAGATTCCCCCACACTTAGACTTTGCTAGTCCTCGAGCAAATCAAACAAAATTAAAATACAACAACTCCGTGACGTCGAGGCTACGGTCACTTTTAGCATAAATAACAAGCCTTTAAACCCCTAGGTGTCCCTAGTGGACGAGTTATAGTCTCGTGAAGGTTTACAAGAGGTCTGCCTACAAAACCTATATTCCAAACTCCGTCTATTTGTGACAAATCAATGAATGAATCCAAAATGACTACAGGAGGAGGTACCTTGCAAATTCTGTAGTAGCAGGATTTCCCACACTACACCCCTCACTATATTTTGTAGATCTAAATCTTATGAATTATCTAAATTTCAAATATAAGTGCTAGAAATTTAAATAGACACATAAGATTTTTACGTGGTTCGATCAATATGATCTACATCCACGATTCTTCACTATGATTGTTGAGGTTACATTTGAATTACATTTACAATCTCCATTAATGGATAATTTGTAGAGCTCTAGATCTAATTATTTAGGGAAGAAGATGATAAAGAAAATAAAGTCTCTCTCCAAAAATCTCTCTCCAAAATTATTCTCCTCCCTTTCTCTCTCCTGCTCTCCTCTTTATATAGTGTTTACATAGTGGATGACAGCTCACATACAGCTCATACTCTCGAGAGCTCTTTGATAATTTCGCAGGCTCTCGCTACCTCCTCTCGAGACATTCTCTCGAGCCCTTTAATGATTTCGCAGGCTCTCGCTACCTCCTCTCGAGATATTCTCTCGAGTCTTGCTACCTCCTCTCGAGACATTCTCTCGAGTCTTGCTACCTTCTCTCGAGACACTCTCGCGAGTCTTGCTACCTTCTCATGAGTTATGAAAAATAATGAATCTCGCAAGCTCTTCTCGCGAGTTAAGGAAATAATTGAATCTCGCATGCTAAGAAAATATGTTGTGCGATATTTGAATCCTACATCTTGCCTCTTGCGTCTGTTTTGACACTCCCCCTAATGGAGAGCGTCGCCCTTATCATCTCCCCGGTTGCCCCTTCAAGGAGGCGAAACATCGGCCATACAAGACTAGCTCCTCACATCCGGTCTTAACAACAACCAGTTGTTTTCGCAGCCTCTTATCCCTTATACCTATAGGGTTTATGGTTACGAGACTGCACCCTAAGTGGAGTTTTCTTCGGGCGAGTGCAACATATGCCAAGACTTGCCAAGAATGGCCAGGGTAGGTTCATCCATCCCGGCACTCGGCTCAACCGTGTACCTCGGCGCCTTGAGCATACACTGACTCCTAAGAAGAGACCCTCGGTCGCCCAACCAGGGTATAACCTACATATATAGTTGGGAATCCAAGGTACCTCCTCCGGATAGGCTTTCATGGGCCCCAAATTTCCATGACTCGAGGCTTCGGGGAGCGGTGTAACCTTCCCCCGAGCCATGTCGAGAGATACCCCTTATATGACGCACTTTAGGTCTTACATTTGCCTCTTACGAAATGTTATTCGCGAACTAGGGTGTACGCCATAAAGGTTCGTCCCATTCTGGTTATTTTATTGATTCTTCTTCATATGCAACAGGTACCCCCTACTACGACGCACTTTAGGTACTTTTGCCTCTTGCGAAATTCTGATTTCGTCATAGTAGGTTTGCCTCTATCCAATTATTTTGTTGATTCTTCTGCATATAAGCTCTTTTGTAATTTCGTTGATCTTTGATAATCTCTTGTCATTTTTTATGCGAAATTTTCGCATGTTTTCATTCTTCCATTCTTTTCTTCATTTCAGTCATCTCTCATTCATTCTTTCATTCTCATAATATCATATCATTTGCGGTTTGCTGCTGTTGTTGTCTCTTGCGAAGTATATGGTTTGCTTATGAAGCTATCATCCTTGAAATGTACAAACGTCGCACAAAATATAATTATCTCGCAGCAAAAGAAGTGTGAGAAATGAGATTTGAACCCTTGACTTGCTTCTTGCATATTCTCGCACCATACCAACAAGCTAACCTTCTCTTTTGAAGTATCTCTCGCTAAATAATCATCAACTCTCTTCTTGTGCGAAATAACCAAAGACTGTGCAAAGTAAACATCTGTATGAAGTAAGTGAATATTTGCGAGGTGTTCCTTTGTGTTGCGAACGTTCGCAAGGCAAGTGAATATTGATATAAACATTCATGACGCAAAAATCTTTTGCGAAGGGGAGATTCGAACCCCGTTGTTAAGCTTCCTTTCTTCTCTTCGACCATTTGTACTGGATTCCCTTTGCGAGAATAAGCCTCATGTCCGTCCTTTTATCACAATCCTCTCTCTGGTTTTATATAAAATTTTTCAAAAAAGTATGCATGTGCTTGTATTCGATCGCGAGTTCTCTAGCTCACCAGACATTCCCCTTTACCAACTGTTCCAGCTTTCGTTTTTCCGATCTCTCCTCCTGGGCGAAGCAATCCCTCGCACGATCATTGTATTTCCATTATTGCTTTCTTTGTTGATGTCGTTATGTAGATGCCAAGTTGTCTAGGTTTTGCTAAATTACTTTCTTGCCTGCGGCAACCTTGCTGGAACTTTATGTCTTCGCAGAGAGAGTTTTATGTCTTCGCCGAGGTTCATTCCTTGTTGAAACGAAGTTCCATGATTCTCTGCTTTTATCCCTTATGATGAAATCCTTTTCATGCATCCCTTCATTGTTTAATTTCGCAAGTTAGGCTTATCCCTTCGTTGTTTATCTTTTATCTTCTCTGGTGACCACAAAGTTGTTCTTTGCTGGAACCTCTTCTTCGCTGTCCTAATATTGGCTTGGCTTCGCTAGTTTTCTAATGAAGTAAGCATTGCCTTCGCCTGTTCTTCAAAGTTTTACTTCATGTAACTTTGTCTACTATCCTTGAAGTGGGATGGACGTTCTTTGATCTTCTTTTGTCTTTGTTGGAATGGTTGGCTTAGCTTGCTTCTTCGTTGGTAAAGTTGGACGAAACAAAACTTGGGTTCTGGTTCTTTTCTCCAAAGTGATTTGTTGTTGATGCTTCTTCGTTGCTTCTTCTTCATCTACCATAGCTTTCACGAAGTACCTCTCGTATCTCCTTTTAGCTGATGCTCCTCTGGATTTGGCCGAGATATTGATCTTTCACAATTTATTGTGACTTCCCTAAGGTTATTGGGATGGCTAACTCCTCCCACGAGCTGTCCTTCTTCACGAAATAGTTGATTGACTGAAGTCGATTCGCTGCTTCATACTTTGGCTTATCTTCTCATTATATAGTTTACGAAGTGTGCTTTGTTGATTTTGTTACCTCATTGTAGTCTTTTGACGAATTAAACTCAATTAAGTTTCCTCTTCCGCAAGTTGTTTCTTCCAAAGATATCTCGGTTCTTTTATTCTTCATCTTCCCTTAGCTGAATTGTTTAGATCCCAAAGACAAAGATAACTAATTTGCCTTAATCTCGTTACTAATTTTCTTGCGATTTCCTTTACGTTCTGAAGTTTCCTCATTTGCTCGCTACAAAATAATTCTTCCCCTGCAAAATAATTCCTCCTCTATGTTCGTTATGCGAAATAATCCTTTGGCCTTTGTCTCCTTTATAAGTTTTCTTTGACATATCTTTACTCAACCTGTAATATTCGTACAAATGTAATTTCTCCTGGGTTTATGTCCGTGACGATCTCCGTTGTTAGCTCAAACTCTTTTGTCTCTCGTTTTTTATTGTTTTCGTTTGCTTTTATGCATCTTTCGATTGTGACACAGGAGCTGGCACCATCTTGGTAGTCTGTAGCCTCCTCTAATTTTAATCGAACTGTTGAGGTAATTTGGCTGCCCCCTCTCAACATATCTCCATATCCGTATTTCCTGTATAGTTGATGACGTTGGTTTGTATGTTCTTTTGTCTTCGCATGAAAGTAGGTCCTTTTACTCGCGGTAAAGCAATTCTTCCTTATGTTCTTAGCGTGCGAGATAATTCCTCCCCTTTTAGCCGGTCTTTGATCGTTCTCTCCGAATAATGAGATTATATCGTTTCCTTTTCGCTTCTCAAGTAGAGCTTATGCTCGTGACTAGGTTGGCAACTCTGAAGTTGATGATGAAGTGAACTAAGCTCTCACTTTCTTCCCGTTTCTCCAAAGTACTAAGTGTACTACTTCACTCGTATCATACATGTTTCTTCTTTCGCTCATCCTCTATAGAGTTAAACTTCCTCTACTTCCTTATTTCACACAACAGAATGATAAAGTCCTTCGCTGGTACCATCTGCTTCTTCTTCTTTTTTTCATTGCTCTTCTGCGAGGCGGGCTTGTCTTCAGCCTCTCTTTCCTACGTGATTATTGCTTTGAATCGGCGGGGCGACGAGGTGTGTATTTCATGGATTCGTCTCGGTGGTGCCTCAGCGAGATAAACTTTGAGTTTTCTTCTTTCACGCTGGTATTTGGGGAAGTAGTAAACACCTATATCTTATCTTCTTGCTGGTAGCTAAATCTCGAGTCTTCAATCTCGCATCTTTCTTCTAGTAACTAAATCCACTCAACTATATCTTATTATTTATTTGTTGGAGTAATTTTGAATTCTTGCATTTGTTGAGTTGAATTTTCATGGCTGTGCAATGATATTTCATGCTCTGTAATTCTTTCTTTGTCTCTGCATATGTGCCTTTCTTTTCGCATAAACTAATGATCAACATAAATTCTATGAGTGAGCGAATTTTGTAAATGCCATTAGAGTATGATATCCTCCCACCTTTTGTCTTTATTTGAGCACTTTATCTTCTTTGCATTTAATTTCATGAATTCATCTCCTTGTGACCGATTCTTTTGATTATTTCTTCTCACTTGCAATCTTCTTTACGTTCTTGAATTTTCCCCTTTGTGTTCGCATGGAGGAAGTCCTTTATGTCCTTGTGTCTCACAGACCAGTTGAATTCATCATCGGCAGTAATCAATTTTTCTAAAATTTCTTGAACCAACAAGGATTAGGTCCCTGTTTCTAGCGCATATGTAGTAGCAGGATTTCCCACACTACACCCCTCACTATATTTTGTAGATCTAAATCTTATGAATTATCTAAATTTCAAATATAAGTGCTAGAAATTTAAATAGACACATAAGATTTTTACGTGGTTCGATCAATATGATCTACATCCACGATTCTTCACTATGATTGTTGAGGTTACATTTGAATTACATTTACAATCTCCATTAATGGATAATTTGTAGAGCTCTAGATCTAATTATTTAGGGAAGAAGATGATAAAGAAAATAAAGTCTCTCTCCAAAAATATCTCTCTCCAAAATTATTCTCCTCCCCTTTCTCTCTCCTGCTCTCCTCTTTATATAGTGTTTACATAGTGGATGACAGCTCACATACAGCTCATACTCTCGAGAGCTCTTTGATAATTTCGCAGGCTCTCGCTACCTCCTCTCGAGACATTCTCTCGAGCCCTTTAATGATTTCTCAGCTCTCGCTACCTCCTCTCGAGATATTCTCTCGAGTCTTGCTACCTCCTCTCGAGACATTCTCTCGAGTCTTGCTACCTTCTCTCGAGACACTCTCGCGAGTCTTGCTACATTCTCGCGAGTTATGAAAAATAATGAATCTCGCAAGCTCTTCTCGCGAGTTAAGGAAATAATTGAATCTCGCATGCTAAGAAAATATGTTGTGCGATATTTGAATCCTACAAATTCAATTCATATATTAGTAAATAAACTCTAATTAGATAGTCGAACAAGCCACAATACTCGGAAAATAACAAACCACAATCACAATGAAAAGATTAAGAAGATGGATATAGATGTAGATGTTGGCGAATATTCACAAGTGTTCGATGTTTCCCATATCTCGTCTCGAAGGTCTTTGCTAAGATGAACCTAATCCTATTGGATTGAGTCACAGGTCTTGAATGCTACATCAACTCTTTGGCATATACAAGGGAACCAAGTGACTTTATTCAACACAATAATAATTTCTTCTCTTTTTTTTTTTATATGATTGGATCAAACTGGATCCAATTTCTCTTTTTTTTTAGACGGCATGATTAGATCTTTTGGATCCAAGCGCATGCTTCTTGTCGACAAGTACATGATAGTTGCCTTGGATCCTGCATTCCACGCTTGTTTAGGCGACGGAGACAGGGGACTACATTTCACACATACCGCTTTATTCCCAAGTGTCATTCTTTATTCCGTTTTGGTCTATTGGGGTCTCTTTTTTTTTTTTTTTTTTTTTTTTTTTTTTCATCATTTTTTTTTCTCGTAACTCAATCACTCTATTTCATCCTAGCGGTAATAATAACACATCGATTTTTAGTGACCCACCAAAGCACTTAAAGAACAATAGATAAATATGGAAAAGTAAAAATAGAATGTGATATGGTGATATTCCGAGATATGGTAACAACTATCATGTTAATTTGTGATTTTTGAGCTATATTCTTCCCTTTTAGTTAATTGGTTCCTCAACTCCTGCATTCAAAATGGTTCCATCCACTAATGGTGTCATCCTAAAGGCACAAGTTTCTAGATTTCGGAGTTCAAAAAGCACAAATTTTTTCTTGGTTTTCTATTTTTTCTGATTTTTTTTTTTATATGTATAAAACAAACTAAAACATATAAATGCTCCCCCACACTTAAACTTTACATTGTCCTCAATGTAAAATTTGAATCGTCCAAAGAAAGTTCAAGGTGGGAAATTCCGCAAATGATATGCAAAAACAAAGAAAATAAAGATAAAAGTAAATGCATAAAAATAGAAAGATAAAGGTAAAGATACAAAACCGGTGGGTTGCCTCCCACTAAGCGCTTGTTTTAAAGTCGACGGCCCGACATGCAAGTTGAATTCCCCATACACCAATAATCGGAAAATTTGGGGATCCACCCATAGCACCTTTTTTGCAAACACTAGCTTCACACAAATATTAGTAATATAAAACAGAATGAAGCTATTAACCGATAAAAGCTTCCCCACACTTATTCTTTTCCACACTTGGAAGTGTATAAAGAATATAGACGTCGGGTACTTCCACGGTTTCTTGTTCCATAACCTGTATAGTATGAGAATCAAGTATCTCTAATGGCGGAAAACGAGAAATAAAGTCATTCAACAATACTCCCGAAGCACATACATTCAAACCAATAAGAGGTAAAGGAGAAGAAACAATAGGCAACGGATTAGACAAACCTTGCATAATCTCTTTTATCACAGAATCCTCTTCATCCTTGAAAAACTCAAGTGAATAATTCACCTCTTTTATATCATGGTCCTCTATTAAACCTTGCAACCATTCTTCGTCCGTTTCTGCCATAACCAAAGTCTCGACATAAACATCATCATTACAATCATATGCAAGCTCAATTGGGTCTTCCACAATAGTGGTCATAACGGTCTCATTCTCAACATTTTCTCCTTTTTGTTGTAAGGCACATACTCGTTTATGGATCCAAATTTTATTGTAAGAAACTTTTTTAGAACACTCGAAAATGCATCATCCTCAAGCTCCCTTTGAATAGGCTCTTGATCATTATTAAGATCAATGCTTGAGTAATCTACACAAGTGTCGACATATTCCTCTTCGTCTTCATCTTGATCCCAAAAGACTCCTCGGAGATGTCACCATGAGTTGTTTCAAGCAATGTATCATAATCACCGTCACTATCATAGTCAACATAAGATTGGTCTCGCTGAATTTAGTGTTGCTAATCTCTAACTCATCCTTTTGAATAGGTGAATGATCATTATTACGATCAAGAGTTGAGTTAACTACACAATTATCAACGAAAGTTCCCAAGGATTGGCCTTTTCAACATAATTATTCATTTCCTCCTTGTACTCATCAATGCCATTTCTTAAAGTGGAAACACCTTTTTGAAGCTCTTGGAGTGTTCCATCCAAATTCTGAATATAGTGTTCCATTTGTTTGTAAAGCTCCTTCGACAAAGAAAAAGTAGAATTACTTACTTCATTATTGTTAGGCCAATTATATTCCCTTTGAATGGGTGGATGATCATAACTACGATCAGAAATTGGGCCAAACATACTATGAGCACATTCGGTCGATGAAACTG
Organism: Papaver armeniacum; assembly: GCA_023531295.1. NCBI lineage: Eukaryota > Viridiplantae > Streptophyta > Magnoliopsida > Ranunculales > Papaveraceae > Papaver > Papaver armeniacum. The sequence continues at coordinate 75,479 of JAJJWW010004410.1, forward strand.
GTTCCACGCTTGGTTGTCCACAAACTGACTCCATGCTGTCCATAAATTGTTGCATTTCATCTACCAAACTAGAGGAAAAATTAATAGGAGCACAAGTATCATCCCCTCTTTGTGGTTGCCCACTTACATACCCACCATAAGAAGGTTGGAATGTATGAGAATAACTAAAAGGGTACGTGGAGTATGGATCATAACCAAAGGATTGATTTTGATTGTACTCCCGTAAGGGTGATAGTTGTCATATTGTTGAGGTTGAAATCTGTATTGATTGCTCCAATATGCTCCGTCCATAGAATTGGTACCTGAAACGAGATTCTCAAAACTCGGTTAAAAACCAAAGAATAAGAAAAAGTAAAACAAAACTAAAACAAAAATAAGAAACCAAAAACAATTAACAACCGCTGCCTCCCCGGCAACGGCGCCAAAATTTGATCGCGGTCGTAAGCGTCAAAAATATAATTTACACTTTCTTACTACTCAAAATATAAATATAGCAAGGGCAAGAAATGATCGATCCCACAGAGAGGTCTAGGTTGTCAAATTGTTTAGGTTCCCTATAAATAACACTGGTAGTTTTGTGATTATAATAAACTAAATAAAAAAAAAACAAATAAAGAAATAAGCAAACAAATCAAATCAAGGATAAGAAGATATTGGTCATGGATTTCGTTTTCATTCACAAACATGTTTTCAACACAATAACTAGAATTGATATTTTAATCTCAACTTTTATCAAAGACCCTAGAATACCTTGATCGCAAGAATATCCCGCAAATCTCCTCTTGTCATCAACAAACACATTAAAAGATGCGAATATGAATTCTACCTAAAGGAACAACCTAACGTGTAAAAGCACTAATCAAGTTTAATTCCCTAGATGCATTAGGTTCTATGAAATCAGGCCAATCAAAGCAATCGAACGTGGAAAGCGCACTAATCCGATTTAACAAAGGTTATGGTTCACATATGACTACTAGGATGTATCACTACAAGCAATAATCACAATTATGCTACTTGTAATCAGGAATCTATCACTTTTGCGTATAATAAATCCTAATCTAGCAAGAGAGATGAAAACAAACTCAATCGATTCGCGACTCGACTAAATAGCATTCAAATCATGTAACAATATTGATGGTGAATCATAAACGATAATATGAGAGAAAACTAATTTATTCAATTAAAACCCATATTTGGAAATCCAACTTATTCCATAACCAATAATAAAACTCTAGCTCATATTCATGGAGTTCATAACAAGAAGAAAGAGAAAAGACTTCATGGTTCTAAACCCTAGAAAACAAAGTAGAGGCAAAAAAGAATAGATAAAAGATATAATAAAAGTCCTCTCTTTTATATGTTTCTCCAATTTCCATAAAGGATACTCCTTCCAATATTAGGTCTTCTCAAAATCCATCTCCAAGTGGTCCACCAAGCCCATGTGTGAGAAAAACCCATGTGAAAATTCTGCCCAAAAATCGTCGCCGGAAAATCGGGGATTGTGGCGAATTTGGCCTTAAAGTTCGGCAGGAAAGTAGTTCAGTGACCGGCAAAGTCTCCATGTGTCACCGGCCAACGGTCAAAACAGTCGAGCCAACTCGGGTCAACGGGTTAACTCGGCCGCCACTCAAGTCGGGCGAGTCGTCTGGTCAACTCGGTCAGACCACGACTCGGATGTGAGTCACTGTTCTCCGGCCGATTGGGCTGAATTGCCAGTGCCTTGAGCCATTGCATGAGCCAAAACTGCGTTGATGCACAATCCCGGTGCTTTAGCCTTACACCTCCAGACCATAATGGCAACACTGCAAATCAAAGCATCCTATGAGCCCCGTAACCTTGGCTCAATTGCTTGATCCTTCTGTTTTGCCATCCGAGCAAAGATGGTTCAAACTAGCCCACCCGCCATTGCTTCTCATGCTAACTCGTAGCTTCATTCTCTTGTTCACAGCTCAACTCCATCATAACTCTGCAACCCGCAATGCCCCGAGCCACCATCTCAGCCAGTTCATAGACTAAGACCCATTATCTCCATTTCGTTTACCTCCAATTGTTCATTTGCACAACTGCAGCCTCAATCTCATACATTCTTCAAATTTCGTGTTGTTGTAGCACCACCTTACCCTGCACTTCACTGCAAAACCATCTCACTATACCAGTTGCAGCACCAGGCCTGCAATTACTTGTAACATACAAGAATTTTATACAACTCCAGCTTGCAACGCAACCTATACTGCACTTAAGACCTCCAACTGAGCTTCAACTCCATCTCAAGCTCAAATTGCCAATCTCTCTCATTCCCTGCCTCCATTCCATTCACCTGCAATGAGTGCACTGAGCACCAGCTCTATCTTAGCTTCACCAGCCAATACCACCAGCCTGCTCCATCAATCTCTTGTCACAAACATGACCCACAGCACTATAACTTAATCTTCCTTTTCACCATGACCTGGTCTTCTTATCACTTTCACAGAGCTCAAATACACACCCCACAATTCCATTGCAAACACCATTTTCTAGTCTTGCACCTGAACTGCCTTTATCACCTGCTACTCCATCTTACAACCAATTTGCACCTGCACCAGCTGAGTCTGCAATTATACCATCTCTTCCAATCCTGCACTACAACAGCTCAAGAGCACCCAAATCCACCTGCCATCTCAGTCAACTTCTACCCAGCCAAAATGGCCCTGCAATCAGTGTCACCACCAGTATTCATAGCCTGCCTCAACATTGTCTCAGCTCCAACCTGCAGCCATTGCCAGAGCCTTCCATTCCCAAGCCTGCATCAAGCTCAGCTCATTCTGTCAACACCACCTCAATCAGCAGCACAAAGCTCACCCCATATGTCAACTTGACCTCAAACTTTACTACCCACTGAGTCTACTTCCAATAGCAACATTGACACAGTTTCCCTTAATCACTGAGTTCACTCCCACTGCCACAGTTCATCTCACTGCAATATCTCAAATCCCTTGTCATTCCCCTGGTCATGTAGTTTTACAACACCAATTCAGGCTATTTCATCCTCCTTCTCAACTTCAGTTTGAACAGCAACTCCAGCCACAAAACCCATTTAAACCCATTTTCATTCAAATCCCCTTAAGAAGCATCACCAGTCTCTCCATTCCTGCTACTATGATATCACCATGAGCTCACAATCACTTCAATTCTCGATTGAGCCCTTGCTCGGTTTTAACAACTTCGACCCCCTCGATCGAAACCCATCTTCACTCGACAACATTTTGCTTCCATTTCTTCCCGAGCTCCAATCACAGACTCCCTTTCCACGACTCGATTAAACAACGGTGAAAACCTAGTCTATACACCAAGATCTTCTATCACCGAACAACCAAAAATCTCTTCCATTCGTTCTAAAATCAACAACAACAACTGACCTTGGATTCAATTTAGGTCTCTCTTCTCTCGATTTCACCAGAGAATCAACCTCTCTGCTTTCTCTCCTTCTCAGACAAACAACAGCCGCAAACTCAAATAATGATTGAGTTTTTCTCTCGATTCTGGGATTGGTTTGTGTAAGAGATGATGGTGGATATAGCCACCCAGGGCTGGCAGATAAGGGGTTATGGGAGTAAGGTTATATCCAGTGTCAGTCACCTTGATAAGGGCTACCCAAATTGGCAGCCCCTTAACATTTCTTTGTTTGTCATTTAATATTTCTCCAAGAGGATTGTCCCTTAACCTAGGCTTAGCTCCAGATAGTGTCCGCCCATGAAATGACAATTTTGTCCTTTTGGCTCAATTTGGGTAGTTTCTTCTTCTTTTCCTCCGTGCGACTCCAAAGTACCTAATAACTCAAAAGCACACGTAAAGTACATAATTCACAAGAAAAATAGCAAAGAAAGCATAAACTCTATATAGAAAATACGGTGTATTCTACACCTATCAGGGTCTATTCTAAAGTTTTTGTGATTGTCGTCTACTGGATATGTTCCTACCAAATTGAGTTTTACTTTCCTTCATATTTTATGTATCCCTGACTCATTACTCGTAACAAGGTGCCCTTCTCCACTGAATGTAACATAAACATCTGACATATTAGTTCACAAGCTTCAAAAAAAAAATCTGACATATTAGTCCGTTATTTGAACCCATTGAGGTTGGATGCACGGACCAGATATTTTACCGCGTACTGCTACTTGCAGCCGGATAATAATCAGATGAAACTTATTATAAAGCAATAAATACTACCCATCCGTTCCTAAATAATAGGCTGGTTTCTATAAATAGATGTTTCAAAAAAATAAACGGGTTTCCTAATTGGGAAAGTCAAATGTTACTTTAGTTTTCTAGGACCACTTTTCTTTTAACTTCTTTTGATGACAAGTGTCATGTGGACCATTTCACTTTACTTCTTTTGCTGACAAGTGTCATGGGGACCATTTCACTTCACTTCTTTTATTTACAAGTGTCATGAGGACCACTTTCAATGATTAGTTCTCTTAATTTCCTTAATTTTCTCTAAAAACAAAACCAGCCTATTAATTAGGAACGGAGGGAGTACTAAAAATTTTAGCTAGCAATTTTATGACCTGCTACGCGGAAATTTTACTATCTAAAGACTTAAAGGCCTTGACAAATAAAGCTCCCACGTTGAATGGTAAGGAAACCCTCGCTTCCTATTGGCCGAAATAGGCCTTTTTTGAGTTTTGTCAAACGAGCGTTTTGGTGAGGACACTTGGCAACGTAAGGTTGGTTTAAAAAGAATAGGAAAAAGATTAAAAAAAGGAAACCAAATTCAATTTGGAATTTATAAAGTAACAATATTTAGGTGAGGACACATGGCAACATATGATTGATTTAAAAATTACGAACTTAAAAAAGATAACCTTACCATGTTTGGATTTTTATGAAAGTCCCTATATTAGGACTATTTTTTCCAAAATATAGGGGAAAAAATCCTCATATTTTATGGGAAAATAAAATAAAATTTGCAAATATCCTCCACCTATTTAATGTATTTGCCTCGTCACACAAAATCGAAAATATATCTCCACGGGGCGGGGCAAAGCCCCGCGCTCACCAAATCAAAAATGCATTTCCACGAGGTGGGGCAAAGACCCGTGCACACTAAGTTAAAAGGAAAAAAAATAAATAAAATGTGCACATATTTTCAAACTATTTAATGTATTTTCCCCGACACACCAAATCAAAAATACATCTCCACGGGGTGGGGCGAAGCCCCGCGCACACGAAATCATGCATTGCCACGGGGCAAGGCGAATCCCCGCGCACCTTGAATCAAAAGTACATCGTCACGGGACGGGGCGAAACCCTACTGACACCAAATCAAAAGCACATCGCCACGGGGCGGGGCAAAGCCCCACGCACACCAAATTAAAAGAAAAAATATGCACGAGCACAAATCTAGTTGACTAAATATCTATACCATAATGATTATCCAATGATATACATGCGTTATTTTTTATCCCGACGTTTTCATACCACACACGTATTTAACTATACAAAGTTACGTCTATAAAATATCTAGGAACGGTACACTTAGTGACGACTATACTTGCTTGTTTTGGGATGTATATTTCTATTAAAGGACAACTATTGCCTCTAGAAAACACGTTTTTTGTTTGCTTTGACGAAAATAGTAATAGAACAGTTGGTAGTTTTGTCTGAAAGCTTAACCATATTAACTGTCAAGGTTTTTTTTGTGGGTGTAATGTGCGGCTGAGTTTCGTATATTTGTTTCTCTAATAGAGTTCATGGGACAATTAATGTTGTCGTAATTTTAGAAGTTATAGGTGAAAAAATATAGCATCTACCCAAGAACTGGCAGCTGAATAGTAATACAGCTGAGACATAAAATAAGACTCAAAGTCAGACATATAAGACCTGAATCAGATGTCCAAGGACCGAGCCATAGGCGACCAAACAAGACAGAGACATGGAGTAAGGCATGGAAGACCTGAGTCCAGATGCGAAGCTAAGAATATTCTCGATGTTGTTAGCTGAGGGGAAACCTGGAAACATATCCCAAGTCGGTACAAGCACGACGTGGGAAACTATTAAAGTCAAGACTGTCACGTGCTTAGTCTTCAACATGTAATTGTCGTGTTCGAATCATGTATAAATAGCCCGAAAGGCTGATGATGTAAACAAGTTCATTCCGATAATAGAAAATAGAATTCAAATAATTCTCTTTCATCTCTCTCCGATTTTCTCTTAATCGCCTTTGACCATTAACCGACTTAAAAGATAATTAAGAAATCCAGACCAAGCATCGCCGGAGAACAAAGAGATAATCAAGATCGTATTCCGAAACCAAGGACCGCGATCAGAATTTGTGAAGATAAGAGTTTGACGTATCTTCATTTTCGCCGACTAACTTTTTAGAACTTCATGTTTCTTGCACATAATATTAAAGATCAAAATCATAATTCTGATGCATGATTCAACATAATTACTTGACAAACTGCATGATTAAGCATAATATGCTCAAATATTGATGATCTGTGTGTTTATTAGTCCATAATATGATGATTCTGAATAAGATCGAACTATAACATGCTGATTTTGATGATTTTAATCTCATAAACATGACAACCGTGATCATATCTATCGATAAATGGTAAAATCTTTGGCAGAAAAGATTGTTTTAACTCTAGATATAAAATCTTCTAGATTCTTAATGTTTTCTCGTCGAAACTTTGCTTGATTCATGATCTTGTATGAATGAAAATCTCAGATCCAGATAATACTAATATTTTAATGAGAACAAAATACAATTACGTTGTTGATTAAGCATCTTTGGGATTAGCAGCGGTGAGTGGAAGTTGCAAAGTTCGCATAAATGCGTTACACGCAATGCAGGCAGTTTCTTTAACATATCACCAGAAGCTGAAATTTATGACAAGCTCTGGAGAATATGTGATTCCTGTAAACCAAGCAGTCTCAAAAGAATTAGCAGTACTACCTTAAGCGCAACATGAACATTCACATGGTGGACAATGAGGATAGAAATTAAAGTTGTCGGGTAGAAGAACTAAGCTGGAAAGATAGCTAGATGAGCTAAGCTACTTGGCAGCCAACCCAAATCGAGCTCCATCTAAGAAGCCTGAAACTAAGAGAGAACTACCTGGAATTCGTGATTGCGAATTCAAAGCTGGGGTCGTGGAACTCTTTAAGGAAATAATCTCGGCACAACTGAGAATCAAAAAATAACTTTTATGAAGGATACACGAATTATCAAGGTAAAGATAGTTGGACCTGGTTTCACGAATCCCTAAAGCGAAGTCTTTTAGTCGTATACCTAATTACGTTTCCCTGAAGAATCCTAGGTCAATAGAGGACGACTATAGCAATCAACTAGGACACAAAGTTTCAGGGATTGAATTTCCCAGTTAAAAGAACATCTCTATTTATAGTAATTGGGCTCACCATGGTATGAGCCATAACCTTCAAAAGACTGGTGTTCTCAACCACTATTCACACTATGGTCATAATACGAATACTGACACTTTGAAACTCAGTCATATATTCATTGTATTGGCTATTGTCATACCATTTCGACATCCTAACTGCAAGGGAATTTTAAACAATCACAAATAAGGCTGACTCGATCGACCAAATCAAACCTATTAAATCTAACAGACAACAAGCATGCATGGTTCCACTTAGATTGTTTCTAGACAACTTATACTCTTCCGAAAGGAAACTGGTTACGATTTTAGTGAACCTCTTGGGACGATCTAAATTAAAGTAAGTCAAAGATAAGTAGGATATTCTCAAGGGAGCTTGAATACCCCTACCTCTATGGCTACATTTCCTTGGGTTGCACTTACAAGGTGACTTGTTCAACTTACAATAATCATCCAGAACCTCGAGTTAGGCTAACAAAGTAACTGATACTTCAAATCCTTTCAGACGACTTTCCTACAAGCTCGCCACCCTATCAGTTTCGTTATAGTCAATGTTTGAAGGCTTAGGTTCGCATTGGGAACATTTTCCTAAGGTGAGCAAGAAGGAAATTGTGATGAAATTCGAGTCCTTATCTTATTTTGGCCAGTCCTTGTCCTTTACTAGAAAATAAAACCGTTTTAATACCTCAACATATATGCATTACAAAGGCGTCATGTAAATCCGCTGACAGAGGATTCGCGGGTGGTCAGAATTTTTCCCTCTAGTTCTAGATCGGGGATGAACCGCTGAAGTCGACTCGGGCCACCGACTCCTATGTCAGTGTGCGAACCCGAGGGGGCGAGGAAATATCGTAATTGCCGTCATTTCCCGTGAAATATATATTTAAATCAACCCTTCCCTAGGGTTAAAAATAAAATAAAAATAATATCCTAATGTCTAGAAATAAAAATCCTAATTACAGTTTCTAAAAATAAAATCCTAATTAAACCAAGTTTGGATTATTTATTTATTTTTTTGAAAGAGGACAATTGTTCACGATAAAATAATATTTTTATGTGAGCTTTCACAAAAAAAATTTAGAATGAACGTCTGCCTAATTTTGAAAAGTGGAAGGTTGTCTACTGTAAATTAAAAAAAATTGTTACGTGAGTTGCTCAGTTTTTTTTTTTTTTTATTATTCTTAAAAATCAAGTTTTGATTTTCAAAACGAACTTCATTCGTCTTTGTAGGTATTTCAAAATTCTTTTGTGAGGAAACGAGCAACTCTTTAAAGCACAAGCTCTTGTGTTGTCACCACTAATTATTAGTGAAACTGTAAACATGTGAGAGTTTGGATTTTACCGTTTAGCAGTTATTGTATTTGTTATCAATGTAATTTGACTCCATGCTTTTCGCAGCAGACAATGGTGACTCCTGGCTATAGTCACATCTCTTACGCTGATGGCATAGCTTCTGATTCGGATGCAGATGAAGTTGAACCTAGGAACCTGTTGGTCTTAAAGTTGAACCATATCCACCTGGTCTGGAGGTTGAACGATTGACCAAGATCGATTTCCTAACTGAATGTGAAGAGGATGACTTTTTAAATGTAGCCTTTGACGATCCTGAAGACCATATCAAAGAGGTTCCTAAAAAAAAAACTCTTGGGAGAAAAACTTGAAGAAGATTTCGTAGAAGATGATAATCGTGAAGACGATAAGAATCTGATGATTAGGCTTACTAATCACTGTAGTTCTTCTTAGTAGCTGAACATCTTTTGATTTCCGTAGGTGTATATGTTGCCTTGATTATTTTAGTAACTTTGTTCCATGAGTATTGGACTGAGATTTTTGAATAATCCTTTTATTATATATCTTACTTATCTCTCTTATGCGTCTGATTGAATGAAGCGTACGAACGTCCATATGCATGAAAATCAATTCCATTATGATTCGTCTTCAGAAAATTCAGAATAGGTTTTTACCAAAAATGTCGTAGATCTTTATCCGACATCCGTTTTCAGTGATCTACCCCAACTTTTCGATGCCCAAGAAATTTCCTAGCTTTAGCAAAGAATATTTTTGAGATTTGATCCTATTTAGTGGTCGAAAGTGATGGAACGGTAAACTTTCAGGAATTCTTCAGAAACTTTTCAGCTGTCATATAACTTGATATTTGGCCCACATATCTTAGCTCGTTCATTTAATTACTTTGAATTTTGGATATGTTGTAGAGGACATTCATACAAAGAGAATGACATATTACCCATCCTTATATTATTTTCAAATTACTCCAAACTCATCGCTTTGTGAAGGACAAGGTAATCGTCTCAGACGAGCTTGTTGCAAAACGTCTTTTTATGTCTTTAGACCATTTGCTTGCTTTTTGAACGCTTGATGAAGGGCTTTGATGTTATTAGTCCACCTATACTCTGAATTTTATGATAGGTGCACAAGTCTTGTGTTCGTGAGTTGTCCATTCATGAAAATATAACCTTCAAAACTTCTGGAGCCGTCGTGGAGGGACGTGCAGTATCATTGTCGGCAGACTGTCAGTCCCCAACATTGGTTGGTTGTTCTATTTTATTTTTTCCTATTTCTAGAAAGGTGGAAATATCGAGGTTTAAGGTCTTTGTGTAAATACCTAGGTGGACATTGATCGGCTATGTGTGTTATGAATCCCATCTAGAATTTTCTGTTTGCACGTCATCCACATTGGAAGCTGTTGAAACTTCATACGATGTCAGAATTCGATGTTATACCCCAACTTTCGCAGCTAAAAGATTGAGGCATTATATGAAAAAATAATCATTCAATTTGGAGATGTCTAGGTCAGTCTATGACGTGTGCACATTTGTAACTTGTAATCACGTGAAAAATTTCAGATTCCATAGTCTTGAGTGTAGAGGCCATATCTCCCATCTTGTATGTGTGATTCATGCGCCCTTTTGGTATGTTGTAGCACATACATAGACAAACATCTTCCATTAAGGAAGCATTGACCCATTCCTCACCTATTGGTACGTTTTTCTGAATCAATGGCCTACAGTGTGTTGTATATCATATGTGAAGGTCATGAACATCTTGTAAAAGTCTTTGGCTTGTGCCCGTCCATCGTGGAAGCTTTGAAAAGAGTTTCATGTTAATATTTTTTAATATGTCTACACATCTTTATATGAATCATTAGTGCTTGGAAAAGTCTGATCTATCGAGTAACACTTCCAAACTTAGGATGTAGAGAATGGACAGCTGATGAAGCAGGTCATGATGACATTGCTCCTAAGAACGTTGTTGATGATGAGATCACGACTAATTTTTCTCCAGAGATCCTTGTTGATGCTGAGACCATGGTCGGAGTTTCTCCAAATACCAAAAAAGTTAAAACCATGATAATCGACATAGTCTTTATCATCCATCCAATGAGCCTTTACATTCATGAACTAGTTGGTGAGTTGAGCATTCCGAAGATGAAGGTGTACTGGGAGTTCAACGCTCCCCAATAGTATGACTTTACTGTGAAGTGGCTTCATCAGGGAATCAATGTTGTTATGGCAGATAGCGCAGTCTCCATTTTGGATGTGATCGGTGAGGATAAGAAGTTTCTCAGTCGTGCATGATTTATGATGTAGAGAGGTTCCGTTGATGACATTTCATGGCATCAAATCAAGGTTGCAATGACTTGTTATGTGAATAACATTTATTGAAGTAAATTTGAATTGATCTTTCCAATAAGATCAAGTCCCCAAGTACATCCCAGAGTGTTCATTCACTTAGCAAAGTTGAAAGAGTTCGCGACATCCATTGATGAATGACGTTGCATCATCATGGGATAGTGAAGACTTATCGATTGTAGTTCAGTTACACTTTGATCGTCTTGGTCTTGAATCAGTGTGTCATCGTCAAGATATTCGTGCTGAAGCTAGGTGCGAAATTACCGAAGGTGTACTCTTTGATTGGGCATACCATTTGAAGGCTTCTGAAGAATATAGCACCGAGAGATGAGAGGTTTTGTCTTTCGGTTGGCCTTGGACAAGTAGGTACAGTTGTAGGGATTTTCTTTTGGTTTGTTAGAGATTTGGATTTAAATGAATTGAGATTGATGTTAAAATGGATTCAATTACTGAATGCAAGTATTGCAGCATATGTTTTGGGGGAATTGAAAATATGAATAAATTAAGAAAATACTAACTGCTTCAAACTTCAGATGCTTGAGCGTCAAAGTGTTACATCCCTTAAGCGTCGAGTGTCTTAGGCTTGATCTTATTGGCCTTAAATATCTTATGTTGATTCGGTATTCCTTTCATTGCACTAGTGGGATTCCACATTTGCATGTGCAGATATCAGAGCTTTCCGATTTTGTAGCACATATGAATACTCCGGCAAGGTTATGGGGAAATACCAAAGATGTTCTTTGCCATGCTCGGACATCGTCTCAGTAATGAATGTCCCAGTGTGATGCTCAATTTGGAGAGGAGTCAGATTCAAGCACTTGGTAAAATATTGTAGTGGTGAAGCTATCCATTCATAGCGTCTTGCAATAGCAGAGTTGCTAGCAAGATTGAGTCCCCATGCTAGGAGAGCATGTGGGAGAACAGATGACATAGACATGGGTGGAATGAGAATTTCATGAGCACGTAATCTCTTGATGAATGCCAATGCATATTCTATAGGTTCTTGCTTCAACTTCATCAGAGTTTGAAGTTCCTCCAAGTGCCATAACGATGGAGCGTCCAACAAGTCTTCTGGATCGAAATTTTCTTCATCGGAGAGATGTTCAACCAAAGGTGCCTTGTTAGTGGTCATCTTGTCAGGATGTAACCATGTTCGTCCGAGGATCATGTCATATCTTGGATCTTCCTTGATTATGTAAAACTTGGCTTATGTCCAAGTTGAACCTATCTTCATCCTGAGAGTGATGTAGCCATAAGCATCTCTTGGCGTTCCTTCATGGTCCCTGATTGAGATGGGAGCATGAGTAGCTTTTTTCGAGTGATACCCACATCTTTCAGGGTCTTCAATGGGATAACGTTAAAAACAATACCAACATCGATCAATGTTCTCCTAAATTCGTCTCCTTTGAGATTTACTGTGGTAAGAAGTCCCTATTCGTACATCTATTTGTCTGTGGGTGGAGGCTCAGGGAGCATTTCAGAGATGGATAGACGTCTTCCTAACATGATATGATTCAGAGCTATGAAAATTTCCTTTGAACCTTTGACAAATAGAGCAATTCACATGTATAATCCACCAAAGATTGAACTGCTTCATTGACAGGTTTCTTAGAGAGAGTGAATGTCCTGATTGGGAAAGAGTCCATGTGCACTCCTTCAGTCCCCCGATGAAGCTTTATAGACTCAAACTTTTCTTTGAAGATATGTTTCAAAACATTGTAGTCACTTGTTGGATGATTGATGTATCTATGAAAGCGACAATACCTATGATTCTCCATTTCCTCATTTGTCGGTTGTCTTCTGATAAGTGTCAGCTTGATTGCACTGTCTTGGATCCAGACTTCCATCAACCAATTACTTATTCCATGGTAAGATGGAAGTTTGAGCCTAACTTATCATTTCTTGCTTGTTGTTGACGCTGAGTCGGAGTATGCGCACCTCAAGTTTGGTTATCCTTCCTCCGTTCCTTAGAATCTTGGGGTACTGAAGCTGCATGCTTGGGCTGTTGTACTTCTGGAGAGACGGCATTCCTATTGCTTTCTTCAGCAAAAACATTCATGGAAGATTGGAGGTTGAGTTTCGGATTGGAAGAATTCTCGCTTTTCCTTACACCCCTACAGACTTCTTCATTCCGGAATGACTCGGATTGGCTGAGTAGAGCAGCAGTTGATTGGCCAGTTCCTTCAGCTACAATCTGGGAACGCAAATCCTCCAAGAAGGATTTATAAAATGGCATTATCTTTTTATCTTAAGAATCGTGATCGAAATATGCTAAAACGGACGAGTCTTCTTTACGAGTTTGTGAGAATTGTTCTGAGCTTTCACGAGCGTCCAAGTTAGATTGGTGGAACCTGCTACGCTTAGCATAAGTGTATATTTTGTCTTCGTCGTCACTGGTGGAGGTATGGATCTTAGAAGAAAAATAAACGCTATTAATGGTAACATAGGAATAGTTGTCAGCAACATTTTTCTTAGAGCGATCACATGTTGGTTCCCTCGATAAATGATCTTTAAGAACTTTCAAAAGGGATAACACCTCGTTCTGGATCTTGATAATTTCCGCTTAATTTTTTACTACATCATTTATGATTTTCATCAGATCAGCAATAGTGGTTGAGATTTGAGCATTCATAGCTTCTGAGGGAGTTTGACCAGGCGAGCCAAATTTCGTAATAATTGGAAGAATTTCGCCGGTATTGGGAGATAATAATTTGAGATTGAATATTTCTGAGGCCTCCCTATAATCAACCATCTTTAGAAAATTTGAGGATTTAAATTTTTGCAACCGAGAGATTAATCTCCCATTGTGACCGCCAATCTGTTGATAGGTAAAAACGATTTGCTTGTTTTTGAGGAAAAATGGAGGGTTGTGCAACAGGAGGATCCCCAATTGAGAAAATTGCCTAAACCTTTAACAGATGCACTGCACGGGAGTGCTTTGAGTTCGAGAGATCAATCTGTATTATTCTGGCCTAAATCAAGACAATGGCCGTTCCAGAATCAATTCGGTCACAAAGAGGGATGAGGGTCGATATGTAAGAGGGAATGAATTATGCGAGATCAATGATGATTGAAGGATTGTGGATGTGTTGGAGACTTCTGCAAGTTCGATGAACTGTCAGTGAATTTTGATCAGATTGATTGAGTTCTTGTTGATGGTGGATTTTCATTTAAGGCTAAAATTGTAAAGGCCAAAATTATGCGCTAACATCTTGCAAAAGATAAAGCCATTAATAAGTGATGAATACTTCTTCACTTTAATAATTCACCTAGAATGGAGCATGTGGCAACAATCCCAGCATTCTGTGAATTAAATACACGAAATTCATCCAGGTTGGAGCATGTAGCAACAATCCCATATACCCTGTGAATTTACAACATTATTAATTAATGCATGACCAGCCTTGTATTTCCTGTACTCATTATTGGTGCGGCATGACGACTGAGTGTTGTTCTCAGCAGAGCAACACGAACCTCCAAGCATTAATAATGAAGCATGTACGAAATACCCGTACAGGCTGCAACTCTCGGTGTGTTATACTAGCCCGATTGAGCATACATCTCTCGGTGTGTTATACTAGCCCGATTGAGCATATTTGAATCTGGACTTTCCATATCAGTCTCAGAAACGATCACGACCATCCAACTTCACCAGCATGATTGGATGGCTTAGATTGAATCCATGACCCCAAGAAGGTATTGGAATATTCACTACCGACCCAACGCGGGCCCCGCATGGTCGGCCTCCCCAAAAGGGTGGCATAGCTTGCCAAACCGTCCAAGCCAAAGCAGTGTGGACGAAAAACCCTAAATTAGGGTTTGCGGCACATTACATGTGTCGCAAAATAGTCTCAACCATCCATCTTCGCAGGCATAGATGGAGGGTGTAGATATAGATTCAAAGGGCCCAGAGCATGTCAAGACAAACACCGTGGGCCCGCCTACATACATGACCGATCGGTCAGTACCGACTATAGTTGGTCGTTCCAGTTTGTGCGCCCAAACAAGGTATGACGCACGGCCGGTGAAACCCTGATTAGGGTTTGAACATCATGATCGTCCATTTTCTCCTGCACGAATGAAGGGTCCAGGATTAGACTAAGCAGGTCCGGTGCGTATCAACATGACCACCGTGGGCCCATCTATCTCCACACCCGATCGGCCAAGGCATATCATGCCTGGTTGCCTCGATTCGCACGCCCAAACTAGGCGTGGTCACACCTCCCAATTGCAAACTAATCTCGACCACTCAACTTTTTAGGACAACTTGAGTGGCTTAGATCACGTTTCTATGGGATATTAAGGTATGGACGTGTACACACCAGCTCGTGCCTATATACCAGACTAATCGACCAAGACCGACCAAGCTTGGTCATCTTGAAACGCGCGCCCGATGTTGGCATGATGCGCGGCTTTTGCGGCACCAGATTTGTGTCGCAAATTGATCTCGACCACTCAACTTCGCCGGACAAATTGAGTGGCCCAGATCACACTTTCACGAGACAATAAGGTATGGGCACCTACACCGTCATGCCGTCTACACACATGCACGATCGGCCCTGCCAAAATCATATCCCAAGCTTGGATTCGACCAAGCTGAAGAGTGATGCTTGCGCACCTCTTCAAAAACCCCAATTCCACTAACGGTCGCAGATGAGTGTCTCAAAGATCATCTCGTCCGTCCAACTTCACCGGCTTGGTTATACACCAGCCAGTCGGGAGTTAATTGGTCAGTGAGGCGTCATGGTGATCACCACCCGTCACTCTACCACACCATGTGGTCGTCCAAGGGAGGACTTGCTTGCGCAACCTCCAAACCATCACATGAAGTAGTCTGGACATGAGGCTATTTTGAGACACTCAAACAGCGATGCTTCATACATGCTGAATATACTCGATGCAGTACCTGCATAGAATACACGATACTTCACAAGTATCGACTTCCTAAATAACTTAGTTATTTAATCTAGCATTACGTGCTACTTTCTGTGGGTCCCACGATCCACACACTCGAGACATCAATCATGTCACAAACTGGGGGATACATACTTGGGTATTGGTCTGGCGGTTTACAGCGTGCAACGCATAACGCGCCATCACAAGAACGTGTCAGGAAGTCATGGACGGTTAGTGATGATTGGAGAAGTGGGCAAGACTGGTCGTGTGACACCAACACACAACTCTACTACTCCATCACTCCACTTTCTCCACTTCCCACGAGATACGAGGGTTAGGCTTAAAGACTTGTATAAATAGGTTCTCCTCCCTCTTTTCCAACAGGAACAAGACAAGACAACAGAGGCAAGTGTTGATACAATCGTATTCAAACACCGGAACTGATAGCTTACATCATGCAAGCCAGTTCAGCTTTCTGATACAAGTCATACATAGCCAACACCTTCACAATCTTAAGGCCTCTTCCTATGCACATGCCAAAAAAAATGGTGTTTGGCATGCCAGGTGGAATGCCAAACCATTTGCGCCACTATGGGGAAACCGCTGAGCGATCGAATCCCTAGCGAGCGATATTGACAATATCGACAGCGATAAAGTGAATATCGCTGTCGATATTATGAATATCGTTGTAGATATTCACTCTAGCGGTAACGGCTATTTCTTCATCGCTATAAATAGGTAAATTTCAAACTCAACACTTACCCCAAATTTTTTACACAAAAAATTTCTCTTCTTCTCAATCTATTATTCTCTTTTCTCAATCTAATTTATTTCTTCTATTTTATCCAAATGGCACAATTAACCCAACTTGATTCGGCAACACAACTTGATTTTTCTGGAGTAGTACTTGAAGGTGCCGTTGAGAAGATATGTGATAGATTTAAAGAAATAAGTAAGAAGCAAAGAAGTCTCCAAGTTTTGGATATCAACCAAGTCAAAACCGCAACTAAGAGAATGCCAAGAAAGGTTAAAGTCAAGGAAAATCAAGGCAAAACAAATTTGAAGCCAAAGAAGAAGATAAACAAAGGAGACTCCGTTCATGAGCGCATTGATTGGAAGTTTAGTGAAATGAACAAGATGAAGAACATTGTTCCAAAAAAAAAATTTAAAGTCTTTCCAATTATTGTCTAGTTTTATGTCTTGTAAAATGACTATTTTAATTATATTGAAGTTTTTAATTTTGTGAAGTTTAATGAATTTGAAAATTTGACGAATATTGTTGAAAATTAATATTAATTATATTCTTAAACATTAAAAGTATTACAAATATTTAAACTTAAACAAATATTAAAAATATTAATACTTTAAAAATTTTAAACAAATATTAGAACTTTAAAAGTGGACAATTGAGAAATTACAACACAAATGTTGGACAATATTGGGGAAAATATCTTAAAACCTCGAAACAACTTTCAAAATGGAATTTTTGCCCGTAGATGCGATGATATTCCACACGACACCTTTCCTGAAATTCCACCGTGGTTTCACCACTTCTCAAGGTTGGACCTTCTCGCTGAAGTAAAGAAAAATACCTAGTAACTTCCTGCTTAATTATACCTAAGCGCTGAACCAAATCTGAAACACTACGACCGCGTAGGTTTATTGTTTGTTCTTGAAATTTTAAAAAAATCCTTTCCCACAATAGTTGGTGATCAAATACTGGCTCCAATGTCAAATCAATATAATTCCCGCAAATACATTCATCTTCTGCAGTTTTGAATTTTAGGTTTCGCCTCACTTGACATCTCCTAATTTGACTTCTCCTAATACAGTGGTTTGCCATGCACTCAGCCAGATTCATATTATCAGCCATGCTCTCTAAGGAATTGGAAGAGTGATGAAAAGAATTGGAGATTAAGAAATTCTAGAGAGATTGATAAATTCTTAAGAGATTAAGAAATTCTGGTGTGAGTTAAAATGAGATTAGAATTAGGTATTTATAGAGGGGGGGAATATTAGCCGTTGGATGAAGATCTGATGAGCGATTATCATAGTATCGATCGATAGCTTGACTGCCGCTGTCGAGTGAATGACCATCGAACGATTGGTTGACCATCGAGCGATCAAGACTCTATCGCTCGTTGGAAACTCTGTCGTGTATGCCTATATGCCAGGAAAAACATATTGGCATATGAGTTTGGCAGTTTGGCATACCCATAGTGGGTGCATATATGCCAAATACCATGTTTTGGCATGTGCATAGGAAGAGGCCTAACACCTTCTTCGCTTCCCTCCCTAAGATCAACACCATCTCCTTCACTTTGTGACCGAAACAAGTTTGGAACGGCCATTTCTTGGTTTAGGCCGGATTTGCACAGATTGATTTCTCGAATCTACAAGCACCCCCGTGCAGTGCATTTGTTTAGGGTTTAGATTCATTTCTCATCCACACACCCCAAATTACCAAAACCGGCAGAAATAGTTTTCACCCATAAACAGTTCTGTTTAGTACTGTTCGACTGAGATTCCTTGAGTTAAGTTTCGATAAGTTCAGATAAGTTCGAGTTATCAAATCATGGATTGATGAACTTATTTATATTGCAGAAGTAGTTAACACATTAATCTCCAGTAAAAGTGATGGTTACATAGGAGTGGAAGAATGTGGGAGTGGGAATCGTGATTGAACCAGTTCTACATTGCGTGGGGAACTTGGTTGGTTGTCGATCCACTACTTTGTTAACTTCTTCAACTTCTTGCACGACTTACTCACATTTCTCATCGTGGATGTACGCACATGTTGTAGGACACCAGACCAAAACCCTAATGAATATCCCCCATGTGACATGATTGATGTCTCATGAATGTAGAGTCTGCAAGGCAGACGTGTATTTAATTGGTCAATTATTGACTTGACTAGACTATGAGTCTTAGCCTTGATGAGTCGAGCATAATGGATGAATGTGATATAGTATGTGACTCATGGATTCAGCATAAGGTGTCTGCTGGGATAGTAATAATGCACAGATAGGGCTGGCAATGGTGTTCCGAAATCCGATATCCGTTTCCGAAAATTCGACATCCTATAGGATTTGATCCGACATATCGGATTTCGGATATCGGAACCGGAGATATTATCGGATATTCCCTCTTAACCCTATCGGAATCGGATGAGGTCCTTCCGTTAAGTTAATATCCGACATCCGATAGCATAGGGGTGTACTTGTAATTTCCACCCCCAAGTATCAGATGTCGAGAAGAATTACTCTTCGAGTCTTTAATTTGGTCTGAGTTTCTTTAACATTTTTTTTTTCTCATTCTTAAGTTTTAATAGAAAGAGATCGAGAGACGAGAGATCAAGAAACTAAGGGAGTCATAGAGATTAGAGAGGGTTTGATCGAGAGATAGGTGTATAGAGATCGATAGATTCAAAAGGAGGTTTTGATTGGAATCCAGAGATTAAGAGAAAGATTAGTTTTTGGTTTTGATTTAGATCTGTAGAAGGTGATGTTTTGATTTTGCTCAGAGATTCTCAGAGAAGAACAAGTAAGTAATCTAAACGATTAAATCCCTTTGTTTATTTTTGTTAAAATCAACTCATTGTTGATGTTTCTGAAATTAGGGTTTGAGATATCTGAAATTAACAATTTCGAAATTAGGTTTTCATTTTTTACACAAATCGATTGCAGCTTGCTTGGTGTTTGATTGTTGTTGTTATTATTGTTGTGAAGCATGAAATTGACATGAGCCTGGAATAGAAATTTGCAATTTTGTTTAGTAATGTTATATGTTTAGCTAGTAATTCAAAGAAAGTACTGTAATGTCTATCTATCCATAACTTGTATTTATCTATTTGAAATTTGAATAAAACTACTCGATGAATTGGTGGTTTAAGCATACGGAGGAGAAATAATGAGAGGATCTTCATGTACTTGTAAATGTGTGAGGCTTTAGCAATTTATATATTTTGCTCTGTAAATCAGTAGCGTAGAGTACTGATTTGGTTATACGTGTGCAACATTGCCTAGTTTCCCAGCAGTATCTTGATAAATGCTTAATTTACATGTTTAGAGTGTCAATTCCATACTAGTTCTAGCTATAATTCTTGAATATTACTTGTTATTATGATTATTTTCTAGCTAATGTGTCATATCAGGTGAATCATCCAAAAAGGAGCTACAAAGTGCTTAAATGAGCAAGGAAGTGGAGTCTATCAATGAAGGAAGGACCAAGAGCCAAATTCAACTAATTCAAATCTTGGAGTTCTTAACATCATCTTGAATAGAACGAGAATACGAAAAGAACGCAAAAATAACGCAAAAAGAATGAGGTCATTCCGATTTCGGACGAAGAAGTTATGGGCAAAACAAGGTTGATACTTGAAGTTATAGAGAGGTTCGGCTCAAAACTCATCAGCACGAGTCAGCCGAAGTGGGCAAACGCGTGTAGCGCACAAACTGGGGGATACATACTAGGGTATTGATCTGGCGGTTTACAGCGTGCAGCGCACAATGCGCTATCACAAGAACGTGTCAGGAAGTCATGGACGGTTAGTGATGATTGGAGAAGTGGGAAAGACTGGTCGTGTGACACCAACACACGACTCCACTACTCCATCACTCCACTTTCTCCACTTCCCACGAGATACGATGGTTAGGCTTAAAGACTTGTATAAATAGGTTCTCCTCCCTATTTTCCAAAAGAGGAACAAGGCAAGACAAGATAACAGAGGCAAGTGGTGATACAATTGTATTCAAACACCGGAACTGATAGCTTACATCCTGCAAGCCAGTTCAGCTTTCTGATACAAGTCATACATAGCCAACACCTTCACAATCTCAACACCTTCTTCGCTTCCATCCCTAAGATCAACTCTATCTCCTTCACTTTGTGACCGAAACAAGTCTGGAACGGCCATTTCTTGGTTTAGGCCGGATTTTCACAGATTGATTTCTCGAATCTACAAGCACTCTCGTGCAGTGCATTTGTTTAGGGTTTAGATTCATTTCTCATCCACACACCCCAAATTACCAAAACCGGCAAAAATAGTTTTCACCCATAAACAATTGGCGACCATAGTGGGAGGTTAATCTCTCGGTTGTAAAGTCAATTTCTTCAATACCATTCAATCAATTTCGAGATGGTTGGTCTTAGGACCGCCTCGACAGTCTCAAATCCTGATGGTTCCTCTAACAGAGATACCCCTCCTCCTAACGGTGTATCTGACGGCATGATCAGAAGATTTCCAACATTAAGAGAACTAGCACGGGTACAGGAGATTCACACGAAGAAAATGGAGCTAATCAAAGACGCGGTAAACGACATACTTGATCTCCTCATCAAGATGACATCATAGATGAGCGTTCCGGAGACCTCTACACCGGGGACTAGTTCCCCTCAGATCAACATCTTTACTATGAACCAGAGACCAGTGGATCAGGAAGCGGCATCTCTAGTGGAAAGCTTGTGTGAACTCTTGCACCTCTCGAAGAATCAACGGGAAGAGACGTTTGCTGCAATTAATAAAATAGCTCTGGATGTACACCTGACTCCTTCACGTCCAGAAGTCCTAACTGCATCGGAAACATCTGTGAATAATGTTACATTTACATAAGACGATATGATGGCAGAGGAAGGTCACAACCGGGCCCTACATGTTACCGCACGTATCAAAGGTTCAGAGTTCAGGAGGGCCCTCATCGACACAGGAGCATCTTCGAATGTGATTACTCTCAAGACTCTCAGGACAGCCAAGGTTAGCCCTTGCAATATTGTACGTCAGCCCACCACAATGACGGACTTCGAAGGAAACCAGACCAGCACATACGGGTATGTCAATCTGAATTTATTAGTAGGACCCGTTCAGTCAAAAGTGAAATTTGAAGTCATAGAAAAGGAGCCGGACTACCATATGATACTAGGGAGACCGTGGCTTCATGACAATAAGGTCATCCCTTCAACATATCACCAGTGCCTGAAGACCATGCTAAATGAGGAAGTCATATGTATTCCTACATCATTGTCTCCGTACGTACCAATATGCGGAGTGGAACTGTTCGAGCCAAAATAAACTCCGCAGGGAAGGTCAGACAAAGTCATGTGCACCCCACTACCCACGTGGGCTTCAATCCAGGAAGAAGATTGACTTGCATCACTGGGGGCTAAGCACTACGAGACACCTTTTCTAACGAGGCGTCCATCTTTATCCGGTGAAGCTTCAACCCATGCTCACACCAAAAGGGAACGCACTTTCGAGGCAAACCGTGATCAGAAGGGGAAGACAATATACCGGCGCCGTTGTTAGCAATTAGAAGGAGAGACTGGCACCCAGTCTCTCCGCCCAATTGAATGCTGCAAGAACGACGAAACACAAGAGGAGTTATTGGACGCTCCGCGACATCTACAAGATGGCACCAACTCCACAACTGACGAGCTCGAGACTGTTAACATCGGGAATGAAGAATCTCCCAGGCCTGTGTCTATCAGTTCGACTCTGTCCATGGACGAACGTGCGAGTCTTGTCCAACTACTCAAGGAGTACCAAGATGTGTTTGCCTGGACATACGAGGAAATGCCTGGTCTAGACGAGAAATTGGTCACCCATCACCTACATGTCATACCTGGATCCAAGCCAATCAAGCAATCTCCGAGGCAATTCAGACACGAAGTGGAAGAACAAATCAAGAATGAAATTCAGAAGTTGATAGCTGTTGGATTCATCGACCTATTCATCATCCGACACGGTTAGCTAATGTGGTCCCGGTAAAAAGAAGAAAAACGGACAGATTCGGTGCTGCGTGGATTTCAGAGACTTGAACAAGTGCTGCCCCAATAACGACTTTCCTCTGCCTAACATCTACATGTTAGTAGACGCCGCCAGCGGACACGGCATGTTTTCCTTCATGGATGGTTATAGCGGCTACAATCAGATAAGGATGTATGAGCACGATGCAAGTAAGATAGCCTTCCGAACCCCTCTTGGCAATTTTTACTATACTGTTATGCCATTCGGTTTAAAGAACGCCAGCGCAACGTATCAACGTGCTATGACGGAAATCTTCGACGACATGATGCATTAACAAGGCAAAGACTATGTAGATGATATCGTGGTCAAGTCAAGGGCTCGAGCAGATCACACCAACGTCTTACGGCAAGTGTTTGAGAGGTGTCGAGAATACAAGTTGAAGATGAATCCTTTGAAATGCGCTTTCGGTGTCTCTTCAGGTAAATTTCTGGGATTCCAAGTGATTGCAGAAAGAATCAAGGTAGACCCGTCCAAGACCCAGGCTATCCTCACAATGACGCCTCCACGAACTGTGAAGGAGCTCCAGAGTTTCATGGGCAAGGTGAACTACATTCGACATTTTATACCTGGTCTATCCCAACTTACCGCCTCAACCCAGCAGGAAGCTTTTCGAAAGATTCAACTAATAGTGTCATCTCCAGCTATCATGAAGTCTCTTATACAAGGGAAGCCGCTGTGTCTCCACACTGCCTTCGGTGCACCGCCGTAGGGGCTCTACTCGCTCGGGAAGACGACGAGGGAATCGAACGTCCCATATACTATTTCAGCCGAATATTAAGAGATGCTGAACTCAGATATCCCAAAGCGGAGAAAGTATGTTTAGCTTTGATCCATTCCATTCAGAAGTTTAGGCATTACCTACTATCCAACAAGGTGATACTCGTGTCTAAATCTGATCCTGCAAAGTTTTTACTTTCAAAGCCGGTCTTGACCGGAAAGACAGGCAAGTGGCTTCTCCAAATGTCAGAGCTGGACATAACATGTACGTCACCTAGAGCTATCAAGGGTCAAGCAGTTGTAGACTTACTAGCAGCATTCCCTGGAGAAGGCACTACAGGGCGACACGAGGACCTTCCTGTAGAATTTCCAGACATCTCTGTTTTGGAAGAAGAAGTGTGGCTCTTATATTTTGATGGCTCTGCTACCCCTAGCAGTAATACTGTAGGAGCGGGCGTGGTATTAGTATCTCCAATTGGGGAAGTATTCTCACACTCCTTCAAGCTGGACTTCGAATGCACCAACAACTCAGCAGAGTATGAAGCCTTCCTCATAGGGCTGTCAATAGCTAAGCAAGCGGAAGTCACGCGTCTAGAGATAAGAGGTGACTCCAAGTTACTGGTGAATCAGATGAATGGAGTATACGCATTGAAGGAAGTAACGTTAGCTCCATACCGATCAGAAGCACAAAGGTTACTAAACTATTTTGCCAATGCAACCATAACCCATGTTGGTCGCAGCAACAACAAATACGCCAATTGTCTAGCAACACTGGCTTCCAAATTGAAGTTCGAAGGTTTGGAAGAAACCCTGACAGTAAAGAGGATAACCATAGAATCGACATGGCTATCACAATACAAATACACCAAGACTGACGATTGGCGAACTCCGATCATTCAAGAGCTCAACAACTCACTCTCCCAAGGAAAGGTCGGTCTCAAAACCCCCGAGAACTTCTTCATGCTTCATGGTATGCTATATTATCAAAACCCATATGGTTCCCTGTCAAGATGTCTTGGGGATGACGAAGCACAACTACAGCTGAATCGTGTTCACAATGAAATTTGTGGACAATCACTGGTGGTAACGCTTTACCGACGACTTCAACGCCTCGGCTATTACTGGCCAGAGATGGAGACTCAATCCAGACTACTTCAGAAGTCCTGCTCAAATTGCCAAGTACCGCCACATCAATTGGAAGTTTTTAATGTGAACCACACTGAGGACTGGAGAGAGCCATACATTAGCTATCTCCGTGACGGAGCAACTCCTGACAATCAAAAGGATGCCATCAAGATAAAGCAAAAGGCCAAGCGGTTCGTATTCCACGAAGGGATCCTGTATAGCAATAGCTTCGGAGGTGATCTATTACGATGCCTGGCTGGGGTAGAAATCCCAGTCATGCTGAAGGAAACACATGAAGGGGAACATCAAGGGAAGAGGAAACTATTTCTCCAGATACAAGAGAAATACTATTGGCCGACCATGGAGGATGACGCAGCCGCTTTTGTTCAAAGCTGTCACAAATGCCAAATTCATGGGAACCTTGTTCACGCGCCTTCCACCCCTTTGCACTCGATAAGCAGTCCATGGCCATTTTACAGCTGGGGACTGGACATTATCGGGAAAATCAATCCGCCATCATCGAAGCATCACGAGTACATCATAACCGCGACAGAATACTTCACCAAATGGGTAAAAGCCATTCCCCTGTGAGGAACTACATGAGCAACAATTGCGTCTTTCATTAAAGAACATATCATTTGTCGTTTTGGTGTGCCTAAGCATATCATCACTGATAATGGCACTCTCTTCGCCAATAAACAGGTACGAGAGTTACTCGAAGAGTATGGCATTAAACAGGTCTTTTCCATCATCTACTATCCTCAAGGGAACGGACAAGCTAAAAGTACCAACAAGACATTGATCCGGATCATCAGTCGAACAGTACACGACAATCCTAGGGAATGGCATGACCAGTTACCAATGGCGCTATGGGCATACCGGACATCACCCAGAAGCTCCATTGGAGTTTCCCCATACTCACTTGTTTACGAAACGGACGCGATTCTCCCAGCAGAGATCAAAATCCCATCAGCCAGGATTGCAGCCGCAACCGGGATCCACTGGAACGAGGCTGAAGCCTCTAACTCTAGAGTAGCGGAGTTAGACACTCTGGATTTCAGAAGAAACAAAGAGAAGAATGCACTCAGGTGTACAGGAATAGAATTTCCAGGGCATACAACAAAACTGTGAAACCACGTGTTTTCAAAGTGGGAGATTTGGTCTTGAAAATGGCCAAACACATCCAACAAGACATGTCCGCACCAAAATTCTCACCGAAATGGGAAGGTCCTTACATAGTCACCAAGGCTTACAATACTGGCTACTACAAGATCATTAAGGTGGACGGAGGCAGGCTGGAAGCGGTCATCAATGGAAAATGGCTCAAGGCATATCATGCTTGACCATTGTCCGCTCTGTCTTATGACGCTACAATGCAGGAATTTATTTTCATTACATGTTTGAATCATCAATTATATTCAGAGATGCATTAATGAAAAAACATGTTTCACCAATCAAAAACCAATGCAATTTATTCCGCAAAGATGTTCAAAAGAAAACTTTTTGACATAAACGTCATTAACAATGAGGGAATACAGCTGAATGCGACTTAGAAGAGGACATCTAGCAAATTATAGTTCCTTGAGAGCATCATCTCCAGTCTAGCTTGATATCTCTCTGTCCTTTTCTTCAAGTCTCATCCGCTGCTCTACCTTCTTTGATTCCATGACCAAAGCCTTCTCCTCTTCCAAGATAGCTTTCGCGGCCCGGGGAACAACATTTACGAGGATACCAGCTCGATCAACCTTGATGATATCAAGACGCTGCCACAACCAGCCCACGTTGAACTCCATGGATTCGCAGGTAAATACCATATTCTCCCACTTTTCGAGGCTTGATTCGGCAATGTTGCGGATAGAAATATTCTCCATCTCAGCAATCATGGGAAGAATGCAGTTTACCATGGTGACCAAAGCAGATGAACAGTGCCAGACCACATTCCTGGTTGCGATATGGCCGTACCTTCTCCATAACTTTGTGTACAAAGGCACAAACTCCTTCCGCACTAAGAATCCACCGACATCTCGGTAGCTGGAGGATAAACATTTCATGCGAACATCGAATGAAAGACCTGCATTGGGGTATTCATAAGATGAGATACCCAGATCAGCATCTTCGAGGTCCACAGGGGTAGGCGTGTTTGAGTTTGAAGGAAGAGGACTGGTTAAGTCGTCATCATCGATGACTGTCACACATGTTCCAGTGGGGTATCTCTGCAAGAAGGAGAGGATTATTCACCTGATCATTATGAAGAACAAGCAATTGTTCAGAAAAGGAAAAGGAGAAGAACCGGTATGATCTTCTTGACTCGGAGAACACGAGCAGGGGATTCATCATGAAGCTCAGACGCAGGTCGTGCACGTTTAACGGAAGATCCTAGATGGTATGAAGAAGACGATCCACTGTTGTTCGACATGATGAGGAAACGGAGTTTCTGCGAGAAAACCCTATTGTAAAATCATAAAAGTGGTTCAAAACATCTACACATGCATATATGCTGAGGAAACCCTAAAGGAAGACTAAAACGATTACGAAGAAGCCTGCCCGATATATGGGGATTCAACACCAACCAAGTCAGGCTTTCTTTTGAACCCTAATCAAGAATCGGAGGAGCATCTGGATACGAGCGATTCAACCAGCAGTGTGTAAGCACCCACGCCGAGGAATCCCAGTAGAAGAAGAATCTTATTCCTAGCTCAAACACCTAAGGGAAGAAGCCGGTCCCATCAAGGCCTGTGGTCACGCACGCATGGAGGATTGCCCACGATTGGTCAGAATCCCTCTAGGTAGACTTCCTTTATCTTGTTTTCTTATGTTATATAAGTCACCAACTCATGCCTACCCCACGATAGTATAACCATCATGTGCTAGGCAGGGGACTTAATGTTGATGGTGGATTTTCATTTAAGGCTAAAATTGTAAAGGCCAAAATTATGCGCTAACATCTTGCAAAAGATAAAGCCATTAATAAGTGATGAGTACTTCTTCACTTTACTAATTCACCTAGAATGGAGCATGTGGAAACTATCCCAGCATTCTGTGAATTAAATACACGAAATTCATCCAGGTTGGAGCATGTAGCAACAATCCCATATACCCTGTGAATTTACAACATTATTAATTAATGCATGACCAGCCTTGTATTTCCTCTACTCATTATTGGTGCGGCATGACGACTGAGTGTTATTCTCAGCAGAGCAACACGAACCTCCAAGCATCAATAATGAAGCATGTACGAAATACCCGTACAGGCTGCAACTCTCGGTGTGTTATACTAGCCCGATTGAGCATACATCTCTCGGTGTGTTATACTAGTGCGATTGAGCATATTCGAATCTGGACTATCCATATCAGTCTCAGAAACGATCACGACCATCCAACTTCACCAGCATGATTGGATGGCTTAGATTGAATCCATGACCCCAAGCAAGTATTGGAATATTCACTACATACCCAACGCGGGCCCCACATGGTCGGCCTCCCCAAAAGGGTGGCATAGCTTTCCAAACCGTCCAAGCCAAAGCAGTATGGACGAAAAAACCTAAATTAGGGTTTGCGGCACATTACATGTGTCGCAAAACAGTCTCAACCATCCATCTTCGCAGGCATAGATGGAGGGTGTAGATGTAGATTCAAAGGGCCCGAGCATGTCAACACAAACACCGTGGGCCCGCCTACATACATGACCGATCGGTCATGACCGATCGGTCAGGACCGACTATAGTTGGTCGTTCCAGTTCGTGCGCCCAAACAAGGTATGACGCACGGCCGGTGAAACCCTAATTAGGGTTTGAACATCACGAGCGTCCATTTCCTCCTGCACGAATGAAGGGTCCAGGATTAGACTAAACAGGTCCGGTGCGTATCAACATGACCACCGTGGGCCCATCTATCTCCACACCCGATCGTCCAAGGCATATCATGCCTGGTTGCCTCGATTCGCACGCCCAAAATAGGCGTGGTCACACCTCCCAATTGCAAACTAATCTCGACCACTCAACTTTGTCGGACAAATTGAGTGGCTTAGATCACGTTTCTATGGGATATTAAGGTATGGACGTGTACACCAGCTCGTCTATACACATGCACGATCGGCCCTGCAAAAATCGTATCCCAAGCTTGGATTCGACCAAGCTGAAGAGTGATGCTTGCGCACCTCTTCAAAAACCCTAATTCCACTAACGGTCGCAGATGAGTGTCTCAAAGATCATCTCGTCCGTCCAACTTCACCGGCTTGGTTATACAGCCCTGGTCAGGAGTTAATTGGTCAGTGAGGCGTCATGGTGATCACCACCCGTCACTTTACCACACCATGTGGTCGTCCAAGGGAGGACTTGCTTGCGCAACCTCCAAACCATCACATGAAGTAGACTGGACATGAGGCTATTTTGAGACACTCAAACAGCGATGCTTCATACATGCTGAATATACTCGATGCAGTACCTGCATAGAATACACACGATACTTCTCAAGTATCGACTTCCTAAATAACTTAGTTATTTAATCTAGCATTTCGTGCTACTTTTTGTGGGTCCCACGATCCACACACTCGAGACATCAATCATGTCAAAAGCGGGGGATACATCTTTGGGGTATTGGTGCGGCGGTTTACTGACATGCGGCGCACAACGCGCCATCACAAGAACGTGTCAGGAAGTCATGGACGGTTAGTGATGATTGGAGAAGTGGGCAAGACTGGTCGTGTGACACCAACACACAACTCCACTACTCCATCACTCCACTTTCTCCACTTCCCACGAGATACGAGGGTTAGGCTTAAAGACTTGTATAAATAGGTTCTCCTCCCTATTTTCCAACAGGAACAAGACAAGACAACAGAGGCAAGTGTTGATACAATCGTATTCAAACACCGGAACTGATAGCTTACATCCTGCAAGCCAGTTCAGCTTTCTGATACAAGTCATACATAGCCAACACATTCACAATCTCAACACCTTCTTCGCTTCCCTCCCAAAGATCAACCCCATCTCCTTCACTTTGTGACCGAAACAAGTCTGGAACGGCCATTTCTTGGTTTAGGCCGGATTTGCACATGCATTGGTTTCTCGAATCTACAAGCACTCCCGTGCAGTGCATTTGTTTAGGGTTTAGATTCATTTCTCATCCACACACCCCAAATTACCAAAACCGGCAGAAATAGTTTTCACCCATAAACAGTTCTGTTCAGTAGTGTTCGACTGAGATTCCTTGAGTTAAGTTTCGATAAGTTCAGATAAGTTCGAGTTATCAAATCATGGATTGATAAACTTATTTATATTGCAGAAGTAGTTAACACATTAATATCCAGTAAAAGTGATGGTTACATAGGAGTGGAAGAATGTGGGAGTGGGAAATCGTGATTGAACCAGTTCTACATTGCGCGGGGAACTTGGTTGGTTGTCGATCCACTAGTTTGTTAACTTCTTCAACTGCTTGCACGACTTACTCACATTTCACATCGTGGATGTACGCACATGTTGTAGGACACCAGACCAAAACCCTAATGAATATCCCCCATGTAACATGATTGATGTCTCATGAATGTAGAGTCTGCAAGGCAGACGTGTATTTAATTGGTCAATTGTTGACTTGACTATACTATGAGTCTTAGCCTTGATGAGTCGAGCATAATGGATGAATGTGATATAGTATGTGACTCATGGATTCAGCATAAGGTGTCTGCTGGGATAGTAATAATGCACAGATAGGGCTGGCAATGGTGTTCCGAAATCCGATATCCGTTTCCGAAAATTCGACATCTTATAGGATTTGATCCGACATATCGGATTTCGGATATCGGAACCGGAGATATTATCGGATATTCCCTCTTAACCCTATCGGAATCGGATGAGGGTCCTTCCATTAAGTTAATATCCGACATCCGATAGCATAGGGGTGTACTTGTAATTTCCACCCCCAAGTATCAGATGTCGAGAAGAATTACTCTTCGAGTCTTTAATTTGGTCTGAGTTTCTTTAACATTTTTTTTCTCATTCTTAAGTTTTAACAGAAAGAGATCGAGAGACTAGAGATCAAGAAACTGAGGGAGTCATTGAGATTAGAAAGGGTTTGATCGAGAGATAGGTGTATAGAGATCGATAGATTCAAAAGGAGGTTTTGATTGGAATCCAGAGATTAAGAGAAAGATTAGTTTTTGGTTTTGATTTAGATCTGTAGAAGGTGATGTTTTGATTTTGGTCAGAGATTCTCAGAGAAGAACAAGTAAGTAATCTAAACGATTAAACCCCTTTGTTTATTTTTGTTAAAATCAACTCATTGTTGATGTATCTGAAATTAGGGTTTGAGATATCTGAAAGTAACAATTTTGAAATTAGGTTTCCATTTTTAACACAAATCGATTCTGACTTGCCTGGTGTTTGATTGTTGTTGTTATTATTGTTGTGAAGCATGAAATTGACATGAGCCTGGAATAGAAATTTGCAATTTTGTGTTTTAGTAATGTTATATATTTAGCTAGTAATTCAAAGACAGTACTGTAATGTCTATCTATCCATAACTTGTATTTATCTATTTGAAATTTGAATAAAACTACTCGATAAATTGGTGGTTTAAGCATACAGAGGAGAAATAATGAGAGGATCTGCATGTACTTGTAAATGTGCGAGGCTTTAGCAATTTATATATTTTGCTCTGTAAATCAATAGCGTAGAGTACTGATTTGGTTATACGTGTGCAACATTGCCTAGTTTCCCAGCAGTATCTTGATAAATGCTTAATTTACATGTTTAGAGTGTCAATTCCGTACTAGTTCTAGCTATAATTCTTGCATATTACTTGTTATTATGATTATTTTCTAGTTTATGTGTCATATCAGGTGAATCATCCAAAAAGGAGCTACAAAGTGCTTAAATGAGCAAGGAAGTGGAGTCTATCAATGAAGCAAGGACCAAGAGCCAAATTCAACTAATTCAAATCTAGGAGTTCTTAACATCATCTTGAATATAAGGAGAATACGAAAAGAACGCAAAAAGAACGCAAAAAGAATGAGGTCATTCCGATTTCGGACGAAGAAGTTATGGGCAAAACAAGGTTGATACTTGAAGTTATAGAGAGGTTCGGCTCAAAACTCATCAGCACGAGTCAGCCGAACCTGGAGCTTAAAAATCAATATTTTCGAAGAGTATATAAGAGAGTGTTCGTCTCAAAATCAATTTAATCAAGTGAGCCGAACCTGGTGATCGCTTGGAGTAAGTTTCACTTGTCAGGTTCGTCCGGGAAAGGTCGGCATGTTATGAGCTGAACCTGACAACTTCCTGTGACATATTTGGACGCGAAATTGACTTTTAACTCAAGGAAACACGGTCTCGGAAGGATTCTAAAGCCTAACTTTTGGAGTTCTATATAAGAAGACATCCAGAGCCTTAAGAAGGGATCTCTACACATCTCATATTATACTTTTGTTCTTCATAAAATATTCTAGGGTTTACCCCTTTAGGGGGAAACTGGGTAATTGTGTAATCATGAGGAGCTAAATATTTGATTGATTGAGGATGAATTCATTGTTCTAGCGTGAAGCTTTATTATTATACAAATCTATTCGGAGTTTTATCATCTTATCGTCTGTTTTCATTATTATATTAGGGTTTATGATTGATTAATTAGATTGTTTGGAGTGCACACTAGATTAATCTATTGATCATTCTATTGCTAGTAAAGGGTTAGGATATCCGTGTTGTAGTTGCAGGAAATCCTACACTACACCCCTCACAAGAATCCACACAATCAATCCATTGAAGATGAACAATTATAATTTTTGTTGATTAATTTCTTGAATGTTTACAAGATAAAATGGAAAAGAGCTAGAAAAAATACTATCTTTATAAACTTTCTCTCTCTTAATAACTTGCTCAACACTCGAAAAAAAATCTCCCTTCAATAGGCATGTTCG
Organism: Papaver armeniacum; assembly: GCA_023531295.1. Lineage (NCBI taxonomy): Eukaryota > Viridiplantae > Streptophyta > Magnoliopsida > Ranunculales > Papaveraceae > Papaver > Papaver armeniacum. The sequence goes on from JAJJWW010004410.1 coordinate 107,969, forward strand.
GCTCTTTATATAGGGTGTTACATAATGGATGACAGATAAGCTGTCCTTTATATTCGGGAATGACTTGCGAAGTGTCGCAAGTGTACAAATGCATAATCTCGCGACACTCCTAGTTCTCGCTAAGTCTTCACACCTTTCTTGTGTTCTGGCTGTCGTCATCATTGCGTCACTTATTTTACTCTTCTCTCACCTCTATTGCGTCCACCATTAGCCTTTCCCTTCTTTGTTAATTTTTGACGTTTTTCTTCCAGTTCTTCTTCTGAGCAGCTTTTTTCTCGCAAGAATCCACATCAACTTCATAGCACTTCTGTCCCTCAACCAAATCTCCTTTTATGACTCCGACACCAGTGGGATGAGGAAATTTGATGCACTGGTGATAAGTCGATGCTACACCCGGAATCTCATGTAACCAAGGTCGCCCAATCAATGCGTTATAGGGAGATTCCACATCGACTATGCAGAACAAAATTTCAGTTGATAATCCTTTCAGTGGTATTCGCATATGAGCTTCTCCTTTAGGCTTGTTGGCAGTACCGTTGAAACCATAGATCTTATAAGTTGAAGGCATTAGATCTTCGTCCTTTCCTCCCATAGTCTTGTAAGTATGATAAAAAAGGATATTTACAGAGCTTCCAATATCGATTAAGATTCTATTGATTGCCCATGAATTTTCTGCCTCATCATCTTCATCATCGACGGGTTTTGGGTTAATCTCCAATCTTACCACTAATGGGTTGTCATGCATATCTCCACCCTCAGGTATTTCTTTTGCGGTAAAAGAAATAATCTATTTTTGCCATTGCTTTAGTGGCGATGTCTTCGCGATGTTCATTATTTCTCTATTATCAGCATCTCTTGCGAAAACCCTACTGATAACACTATCATGAAAATTTTCCACTGTCCTGTGCGAATGTACAATAGAGTTACAAGACAAATTCTTGGCTTTCGCTCCAACTTCTATCACAAACGTTTCTCCTCCTTTTGTTGTGTTTGCTCTGTGAATTTCTGGCGGTGGTGGTAATGGTTGGGATTGAGGTTGATTTTTTAGAAATTGATTTAGTTTCCCTTGGTCTATCATTCTGAGGATGATTCTTTTTACATTTCTACAATCGTTTGTGGAGTGTCCATGAAAATGGTGATAAGAACAAAATTCATGACTTATGTCACTCGGAGGTGGCTCACTTCCCATGTTCCATGGTGCAGGTATATTTTCCATTAAGATTATAGCTTCCCATATTTTCTCCACACTATCATTCAGTGGTGGCATCTTGATTTCTTCCCAGACTACCATGTGACTTCGCTGTCCTCTATGATAACTCTGCCTCTGACTTCCATAAGTTTCTTGCGGCTGATCAAGTCTTTGAATTTTGTTATTTCCTCCACGGTTATAGAAGTTTCTCTCTCTCTCAAATTCCTCCTGATCACGACTCCCCATAGCTACCAACTTTCGCTGACCATCATCCTTTATCATTTCTTGTTGACTCTGCGAGGTGCTCGCCACTGTGTTTATTAGTTTAGGTAACAAGCTTGCATTTGCAACTTTTGAACTTGTGTTCGCAACGGGGTATGATTCCATCTCATTTTGTTTTTCCTCTAGAGCAATGTACTCCTCTTGAAGTTCTCGCAACTCAGTCATTGTGATTGTATTCTTGATTCTAAAATTTTTAATATATAGCAGATTGGTTGCGAACATAGCGTTAATGAATGATAAAATGAGATATCTCTCATCCACACGACCAGCCGTATCACTGCACATTGTCTTCCATCTCATGGTTAGATGCTTCAAGCTTTCACCAACCCTTTGTTTTAACCCAAATACATCTTCAATACCAGGTCGCGAGGAGTTATTACTAATGTATGCCCCTAAAAATATAGCCTGCAAATGATTGAAAGATGTTATTGTATTCCTCGGTAATCCTTCAAACCATTTCAAAGCTTCTCCTGTCAAGCTTGATGCAAAATATTTGCACAATATAGCATCATGGTTCTCCCATTGTAACATACATCTCACATAAGCTTTGATATGTTGTATTGCACAAGTTGTTCCATCGAAAATGCTGGTTAACGTAGGTAAGTTGCACTTTGGAGGTATTCCTCCTAATTGTACTTCTTGTGTGAATGGAGTCTTCGCAGCTTCTTCTATGTCTTCATCCAATTGTCTCTTACCTCCTCCCTTTTTATTATTTAACATTCCTCTCATTTCCGCCAATTCTCTCAGAATTTGTTCATTTACACTAGAATTTGGCTCCATTGGTCTTTTTAACTCCGCCTCTCTTCTTCTGCGTTCATGTCTATTTTGACTCTCTTGTCCATCATTCTCTTCTCGTCTTTCTCTGCGATCTTCTCTTTCATTCCTCTCATTAATTCGCACACCGTTATATCTATCATTTTCTCTTCTTTGCTGCCTTTCGATTCTCCTTTGTACTCTTTCATACTCTTCATTGATATTACCATTGTTGCGATTTTGTTCTCTCCTTCTTTCTCTATTATCATGATTATTCTGGCGAATTGCCTCTTGTAACTCCTGTTCTTCCATTTATGTTCTCAACCTTTCTCTTTCGCAAGCTAGACGTGCTTGCTCAACATAGTGTCTTTCAATTTCATCTTCAATTTCTTTTTGCTTCCTCTGTGCTTCTCTCCCATGCAATATTCTTCTTCCTTCTTCCCAATTTTCCTCATCACCTAAATTATTCCGCCCTTGACGCTGCCTATTTCCTTGATTTTCATCATTTTGCCCATTTTGAAGAGTCTCGGGACGTGGGATATAACGATCTTCCATTATTTCTCTTCTTTCGCAACGTTCTTCGCGTGGATTTTGCACTTCCTCTCGATTTTCTTCATTAGCATTTTCTATAGGTAAAGTTCTCCTTCTTTCCTCTCTAACTGATCTTGAGCTTGACCTTGTAGTGCTTCTCGACCTTCTATTTTGTAATCTCATATTTTCCATCCTCAACTCATGATTTTGCCTTGTCAAATTTGCACGTTCCTCTGCTTCTAATCGCCTTTCTTCATGTATTGTTTGTCTCAATGTCTCTAATGCTGCGACCTCTTCATTTCCATGAATTATTTCCCCAATCACTTCTCGGTCTCTCACCTCTTGTCCATTGTTTATCAATTGTTGTTCTTCTCCCCTTTCGTCCACAGAGTCTGATCTCCAAGTATGCACGCTTACTCTATCATAATCCACAGTTCTATTCGGTACTGGTTGAATTGGTGATTGAATTTGATTTTCTTCATTATTTCTTGTGTTCATTCTTGAGGATTCCCCCATTTCATTTCTCCCTTCTCCATCAAGTCTCCTGCTCCTTCTAACAGTTGTTGGTTGTTCGGATGCATGTCTTCTTCTAGCCATTTCTCGATTTCAATAAATTGTTGAAAATTATATGAAATTCCTTCCATATTACTCCAAATTCTTTCAAATCACGATGTCAATCCTTACTCTCTCCCTGTATCTAGCGCCAATATGTAGTTGCAGGAAATCCTACACTACACCCCTCACAAGAATCCACACAATCAATCCATTCAAGATGAACAATTATAATTTTTGTTGATTAATTTCTTGAATGTTTACAAGATAAAATGGAAAAGAGCTAGAAAAAATACTATCTCTATAAAATTTCTCTCTCTTAATAACTTGCTCAACACTTGAAAAAGGATCTCCCTTCAATAGGCCTGTTCGGCTCTTTATATAGGGTGTTACATAATGGATGACAGCTAAGCTGTCCTTTATTTTCGGGAATGACTTGCGAAGTGTCGCAAGTGTACAAATGCATAATCTCGCGACACTCCTAGTTCTCGCTAAGTCTTCACACCTTTCTCGTGTTCTGGCTGTCGTCATCCATTGCATCACTTATTTTACTCGTCTGCGACGCCTTCGCTATAACGTTTATGGATTTCGCAGAGGTATTGGTGTTGCGATATTCTGATCCTACACGTGTAATTGTTGAATAATCCTTACACAAGTAGAGAATGTGAGACCTCGCAGAGGGATTTTGTGGAGCAATCGTGTGTGAAGACAACACTAGTAAGTGGACCTTGCGCTAAGAGTCTAACTCCTGGGATCAACCTAAGTTCACATAACTTAAAGCTTCCGCTGGGTTACACCTTGAGTGTGCTACTACTTGGTGGTTCAGTTGGATAGAATTTGATATGCGAGCGCTTCGGTATCAAGTTACATAAGGGACTTTGAGGATAGCACTGCGCCAGCTGCTTTCCTACGGTTGGTTATGAATGGTTCTAACGAAGATAGATACGTATATTAATCCAGTTATCGCTTGGTAACGGCGAAGGATTCCTTGATCATCTTTCTTTTATTTTATTCTTTTTATTTACTTTACTTCAATCAACCCCCCTTTGTATTTTACTTTATTTTGCTGATCAAATAACCTATCAATTACACAGCTCTTTGTGCTATATTATTTATTTAATTAGTGGGAAATATCTCGATTAATTTGTTGTAGTTACGACACGCATCAAATTTTGGCGCCGCTGCCGGGGAGCAGTTGCTAATTGATTTGTTATTTGTTTAGCTTGTTTTTATTTTTTGTTTTGATTTTCGTTATCTTGTGAGTCGTCATGTTTACTTATGGAAATAACATGTACGGAGCACAAGACCAATCAACATACAACAGTGGTAATCAATATGGTTTGCAATCTCATTCTTATTACAACTACCAACCATCCTATGAGTATAATCAAAACCAATCTTTTGGCTATGATCAATATCCCACGGAACCTTACGGATATTCTCATACATGTCAACAACCTTATGACGGGCATGTAAGTGAACAATCACGAGGATGGAAGGATAGTTATCCTTCTGATCAATTGTTTTCTAGTAATGTGCAGATGCCAAAGAGTTTGGAGCTAAAAACTTATGATACCAAATCAAGATATACTCCTCTTTATCATGTTTTTCCTTCACTTAAAGAAGAGATACTATCTAGAAACTCTATTGAGCATAATGGAAAGCGTGTTAATGTCAGAAATCTTTTTAAGCAACACGAGCAGCTAGAAGAAGCCAGTGCATCACAAAAGACTCTTGATGAAATTAACAAGGTCATAGATTTGGAACTTGAACGCCGCTTCGATATGGAAGATTATGAGGAAGATTTTGATGGTGAGGAAACTTTTCAAAGTCCTAGTAACAATGATACGATTATTCCATATTCGGATCATAATAACGATCACTCGCCTATTCAAAAGGAGGAGAATGGATATGACATAACAGTTGTTATCAATGGTGTAACATACACAAGTGAAGATTTTAGGATTTGCACCAATGAACTAGACTTTTGGGGAGACGATTCTGATTCTGATGACGAGATTGTTGAAGAGATTGAGATTGAGAATGAAACCACATTGATTAAAGTCGTGGAAGACCCAATTGAGCTTGCCAAGGATTATAATGATGCTAAGATTTCGGTTGAAGCGGACGAAGAATGGCTAAATAGTTTGATAGAAGACCACGTTACAAACAAGGTAAATAGTTCATTGCAATTCTTTAAGAATGATGAGGATCCTGTAATACAAGAGATTGTGGAAGGTTTGTTTAATCCTTTGGATATTTCTAAATCCTTTGATTCACATCACTTAGGATTGGAGTTATGTGCTTCCAAAGTTTTAACGGATTATTTTGCTTCTAAGTATCCACCACTTGATGTGTTTGATTCTAGAATTGTGCAGGTTCACCAAGCTGAAGAACCTTTTGAAGTACCCATGTTTTATGTTATCTATCCACTTTTGAGTGTAGAAAGGACTAAGTGTGGGGGAAACTTCAATAAAGTGATAGCTTTAATATTTATATCTTGTGCTAATGTTTTCATGAAGCTGTTACTAGAATTGCAAATTGTTTTCTGGATGGACTACCAGATTTTCAGATTGTTGGTGTATGGAAGATAACCAGCGGGTCAGGCCGAGGACGTTAAACTAAGCGCTGCAAGGGAGGCAACCCATAGGTTTTGTATTTTCTATCCTTTTTGTTTTTAGTTTTCTTCTTTTGCATATCATATTAGGATTTCCCACCTTGACTTTACTTAGGATGAGTCAATTACATTGAGGACAATGTAAAGTTTAAGTGTGGGGGAGTGTTTGGATATTTTGCATATAGAGATTTTAAAAAATTATGCATAAAAAACCTCCAACTTGTAGAGATTTTAGAGTCACTAGCATACTTCTAGGTATGTTTACATAGAGAATTCTGACCGACATAACTGAACTTGGAAGTGTTGGGGAACTACGTTCGGATTTCTTGTTTGTTAGAGTATTAAATAATGGATTTAATCATGCCGGTGATGCAAATTAGGAGCGAGGAGAAATGCATTATTAGAGTTCTTTGATCAATTATTAGTGGAGACTACCTATTTTCAAATCAACAGAGGCACGGACCAAATTTTCTTTGTAGTGACTAAAAGCTTTCTTTTGAGTGTGTGTCACAAGACGTTAATTAGGGTAGAATGGTCGGCTACCCAACCTCCCACCAATAGAAGCACTACTCTTTGATCTCTTGAGTGCTAATTTTGTCAGTCATGAGGGTGACGTCTATAGATGAAAACCACCTTCTTGTAGTTTGATTTGCAGTTAGCACCATTCTCTCTCTCGCCAACAACAGGTCCATAGAAACACCATCATCATCAACAAGTGGAGCGACATCAAAATCTACAAGGATAGTTGAAGACGTTTGAGGTTTACAAGTAACAATTCAAGGAAGAGCGAAATTTCATATCCAAGTAAAGCAACATATAATGAGCAGATTTTTATATACATGTTGAAGACTTACACATATAAGGCGAAATTCCATATCCAAGTTTAAGACTTATTTACAAGAGTGAAGAAAATCAATAGATGAGAGTGATTGAAGTTTATGATACGAAGACAATACAAGTTGTGAAGATCAAAGTGGTAAAGTACTTCTTTCATGGCCATGTTAATTTTAATTTCGTTATTATTTTTGTAGTTGCAATCTTTTTGTTAAAAAAATAAAAAATAAATAAATAATAATAATAACAAAAAAATAATAACAAAAAAAAAAGAGAAAATACAAAAGATTTGCATTTAGTTTGTTATTTGTTCAATAAGGCCATGGGGAAGAAAAATATATAAAGAAGTTTCAAGCAACAAGGAATTTGAGGAAAAGAGTTATAAGTTGTTGATGTTCTATAAAATTCAAGAGTTTATCATCAACAGTTGAAGACCGAAGACCAAGAAGATGAAGAAGACGAGCCGATCGAAGACGATCCTATTGGATGCTGTGAGAGTGGTGTTATCATCATTGCAATCAGATGTGAAGTTGGTAAGTACTCTCATCCTCGCAAATGGTTGATTTCCTTTCTTAGAGATCATCAGAAAAATGTCTTTATTTTCCACGATTTTGTGGAGTCTCCAGAAATAATTCGGAAGGTTTCCTTCCCACCATTCAACGTGTGTAGGATTTCTCTCTTCATTTCTACCTGCACACATTTGAGACCCATAAAAAAAGCCGTCTTTTTGAGTGTAATTTTCATAAAATCCTTTTAAGTGAAGCAGAAGTCGAGGTGAAATGCTTATTGATCGCTCTCAAACACGCGTTCTCTCATTATGGTGTGGTTATTTCTCACTCAACATTTAAGAATGAGAATATGTTTTTTGGTATTTCTAACTTCTTATTACTAGCATGCAGAAAATCTATGTCCTCATAGCTCTTTGGATGCTTGGGAAGCTGGAACGCTTTGAAGTTGGAGTAGGTTTTGTGGGTATATCTCTTGTAAGCCCTCACGAGACTATAACTCGTCTACTAGGGACACCTAGGGTTTAAAGGCTTGTTATTCATGCTAAGAAAGTAAAGTATCCTCGACGACATGGATTTGTTGTATTTTAGATAGTTTGCTCAAGGACTAGCAAAAGCTAAGTGTGGGAGAATTTGATAAATGCTTAATTTACATGTTTAGAGTGTCAATTCCATGCTAGTTCTAGCTATAATTCTTGCATATTACTTTTTATTATGATTATTTTCTAGTTTATGTGTCATATCAGGTGAATCATCCAAAAAGGAGCTACAAAGTGCTTAAATGAGTAAGGAAGTGGAGTCTATCAATGAAGGAAGGACCAAGAGCCAAATTCAACTAATTCAAATCTAGGAGTTCTTAACATCATCTTTAAGAGAACGAGAATACGAAAAGAACGCAAAAAGATTGAGATCATTCCGAGTTCAGACGAAGAAGTTATGGTCAAAACAAGGTTGATACTTGAAGTTACAGAGAGGTTCGGCTCAAAACTCATCAGCACGAGTCAGACGAACATGGAGCTTAAAAATCAATATTTTCGAAGAGTATACAGGAGAGTGTTCGGCTCAAAATCAATTTAATCAAGTGAGCCGAACCTGGTGATCGCCTGGAGTAATTTTCACTTGTCAGGTTCGTCCGGGAAAGGTCGGCATGAGCCGAACCTGACAACTTCATGGGACATATTTGGACGCGAAATTGACTTCTAACTCAAGGAAACACGGTCCCGGAAGGATTCTAAAGCCTAACTTTTGGATTTTTAAATAAGAAGACATCCAAATCCTTAAGAAGGGATCTCTACACATCTCATATTATACTTTTGTTCTTCATAAAATATTCTAGGGTTTACCCCTTTAGGGGGAAACCGGGTAATTGTGTAATCATGAGGAGCTAAATCTTTGATTGATTGAGGATGAATTCAATGTTCTACCGTGAAGCTTTATTATTATACAAATCTATTCGGAGTTTTATCATCTTATCGTTTGTTTTCATTATTATTAGGGTTTATGATTGATTAATTAGATTGTTTGGAGTGCACGCTAGATTAATCTATTGATCATTCTATTGCTAGTAAAGGGTTAGGATATCCGTGTAATTGTTGAATAATCCTTACACAAGTAGAGAACGCCAGACCTCGTAGAGGGATTCTGTGGAGCAATCGTGTGTGAAGACAACACTAGTAAGTGGACCTTGCGCTAAGAGTCTAACTGCTGGGATCAACCTAAGTTCACATAACTTAAAGCTTCCGCTGGGTTACACCTTGAGTGCGCTACTACTTGGTGTTTCAGTTGGATAGAATTTGATATGCGAGCGCTTCGGTATCAAGTTACATAAGGGACTTTGAGGATAGCACTGCGCTAGCTGCTTTCCTACGGTTGGTGATGAATGGTTCTAACGAAGATAGATAAGTATATTAATCCAGTTATCGCTTGGTAACGGCGAAGGATTCCTTGATCACCTTTTTTTTATTTTACTATTTTGCTGATCAAATAACCTATCAATTACACAGCTCTCTGTGGGAACGATCCTTACTACCGCTATATTATTTATTTAATTAGTGAGAAATATCTCGATTAATTTGTTGTGGTTACGACACGCATCATATCTCCTCGTGGGAATTAGAGATGTCTAATAATTATGTTATGTGTTATAAAATGCAAAACTTCTATGAAGAGGATGACCATCCAGATCGATCATGTGCATCTCCCTCTCTTTTAGACCAAAAGCAAGCCAATTTGGTGAGTTTTGAGGTCAACAAATGGAGGAAATCCACATTGGTCCCTGTATGTGCAAGGACTTGTATGTGGAATAGTCTGGACAGACCTTTAATGTCCCTTCGGAGTTATAAGTAAAAAAACATATCGTATCTAAGTGACTAAGTCACTCGACATAATGTAAAAACTACCTCAGTCTATCTGTTGTTTCGAATCACAAATTAATAGTATATTTTCTTCTAATGTACACGCACCATCAGCAGAAAAGGAATGATGCAAGTGGTTTTTTCTCTGTATCTCCCAAAGCATTTTCATTTTCATCAAGCTCATTTTCTTATTTCTTCATAGTATTTATTTTTTGTCTTACTAGATTTTACAAAATGGCAATCATATATGTTCTTTTTCCCTTGATTGGATTTTAACCACCACTGTCTTGATTTATTGCTGGAGCTGTCTTTTGATTGTTGTATTATAGACAACTTCCTTAATCATCTAGCTCATTTTCTTAGTTGTTGTTGTTATTATCTGTTTAGAAGGACGTATGTAGACAATTTGTTATTGTTGTTTTATAGTTTACATTCTCATTTGTGTGTGCTGATGAAAAATGCAAATTTGTGTGTTCTCAGAATGTCTCAAAGTCAAAGAGCATCCAATATAGTTGGAACTTCAAGCAGTTGCCTTGAACTGCTTGTGAAATATTTTTTTTGTTTCTTGAATTTTCTTATCAAGTGATTCTTTGTGAATGCAGATATGGAAATCATGGACTGAAGTGAAGTTGATGCAATGATGCAACATGCCAGGCAGCCAAGCAAGATCACACTACTCAATAGTGTGTTGACATTGTTAGCCTATGTTAGACATTGTTTTTTTCTTTTTTGGCTTTGTTGTAGCCTGTTGTGTACTTTCTTTTGCATTCACTAGACTGGTAGTAAACACCAAACATTGTGCTTGTGTGGGTTTGTATTTTTCACTGAACATTTTGAAATCAAAAAGACAAAGACTCTGTTTTCTTTAAGTTTTTAGTTTTTTTCCTAGTTACCGGATTTTATCGAGAAAAAATCCGATATCCGATAACTTAACCTTAACCTTATCAAATTGGAATTTTTGGATTCCGTCGGATATTATCGGATACCGGATATCCGATAATCCTTAACCTTAACCTTATCGGTACAACCAATATCCGTCGGATATTTATCCGTTGCCAGACCTATGCACAGACGTCGAATCTGATGAATTGTGATGTGTCATTTTACCAGCTGGGGCAATAATGATGTTCTGATAATTTGGATCGACCAGCATTGGTCTAATGAGATTGATCGATCATGGACCTATTCTGATGTGTCGATCATTTGACGGGAAATCAGATATTGCTGAGTTATTAGAGTGCTCATTCCCGATCTAATATGTCATGAATTGTCGAATGAGAAAGCAGGAATTAGAGTATTAGTAAATACTGAATGATTGATGGTTGTCCAATTGAATATTAGATGATCATCTAAGTGGATGGCCATCCAAATCATGTTGCTCTCGAACAGTCGAGCAAAAAAATGTTGGTAATAGGACCGATATTTAAATATTAATTAAAATATTGATAGCTGAATCAATATGGAAATTATTGACGTTTATCGGAATTATCATAAATCTGAAACCCTAATTTTTGAGAAGTCTGAATCCTGGAGATGGAGAGTTTTCCAATGTGGGTACAAAAATATCGACCGACTAATGGGAATGAGATCCGACCATTGGTGGTGGATAGACGGCTGAGCGTGTATGGAGAATTTTCTAGAAAAGGATTCACCAAAAATATGGAGAAATATCCAAGATACGGAGAATTATCCAAAGTCGGAGAATTTTCTAAAAATAATAAAGAAGTGTGGGACCGTCTGGCCATCCATTCCAAGGGACCGGCCAGGTCTGGCCATGATGGTGCACGTGCCACCATGTCCCACGTGCACCCATTCTTGAGAGTTTTAGGTATTTTGTTGGACACTTGTGCAATATTTTGTATTTTCAGAAGAGTTTGATCTTGACTGAAACTCTTGATTTTTGCATGAATGAGTAATTAGGGTTTTTTGCTCACACGTCCAATATTTTAGAATATTAAAATAATATTGTTTTAATATTATTGGTAAAAAAGACCTAATAGTCGTGGGACTAGGCTTTTTTTGGAGAATTGAGCAATATTTGAAGAAATATGAAAAGCTAAGAGTTTGCACGAATGTGGGAGTTCGATAGTTATGGAATAATATAATAATTATAAAATAAAATAAGTGGAGAGGCGTGGGACCGGTCACGGCTGAGGCATGGTCGGCAGGCCGATGGGCCCGATCCCGTGCGCCTCTTTTGATCTTTTTTTATTATTATTATTATTTTATTTTCCTTTCCTATTTTTACATAGGTCTCTATATATCCTAGTTCGTCCATATTTTGGATGCTCGTTCGTGCATTATTACTAAGTACACTCGCACCATTTTCTCGGGGCTTACTCGGTGGTGGCCCATATGCCAGAAAAGTGAATATCTATTAGTAATCCATGGAATTCAGTGAGAAAAGGTGAATTGAAGTAGTGAAATAGAATATTTTTAGGAATTCAATTGATGAATATTGCACTAGAATTAATTAATTGATGGCTCTATACTAGCAGGCAGTATGTCTAGGAGCATTATATTTATTCGAGAGTCGAGGTATGAGATAGTAGAAGCATCATACGCGTTCTGAATATTTATTATACATAGTCAGGGAACATTTGCGACATCCTGAAGACGTTATTGCTCTATACTAGTGGTCAATCCATCAAGGAGTCGTCCAATCATTAAGATTCTATACATATGTATTCTATATAGTCAGGGAACATTGCGATATCCCGAAGACGAGAGCTTGGCCTAGGAGGTCCCAATATTGTCGTCACATATTATCAGTCGAAGATCGTTGTAACATGAGATTTCATGTCCAAAATTATAAAATATGAATTTCATATATTCGTCTGAAGCCGGGTCGGAAACATACAAAACTTAACATTTTATAATTTTAGCCCTCATAAAAAATCCACAATCAACATTTGGGAAGAAGATGAAGATTTGATCTAGAATCTAGAGAATTATTTTGATTACTAAAGTTGGTTCCAGAAGATTTGTAAGCCAGATATTGTTGTGCAACCACAAAACTTGGGTAATGTGGATTTTCCAGCAATTGGTAATATGGCACTTACTGATCTTCCATCCCAACCTCCACCACGATCGAGCGAAGTATATACGTACCCTAGTAGACAAATGGGTTCGTATAATATGCCCCAAATATCTTAAAAAGTCTAAGACTTTATCTTCTTTAGAAGATATTATCACTGTTTTCCTTGGTTACGAAGGTATGCCTCAGAGGTATCCATATTACGGGGTAGTGGCATCACCAGAAAAGTATCAGAACCAGTTGAACGCTTTAACAAATCTTCTCGATGGATTCCATACTTTTCACTTGAGAGAAATGCAGATACAGAGGGACAATTTGACGTTGGAAATGCCTGAGACTCTAGAAGGTTCAAGTCATGATGGTACGAGTGTAAGTCGTAGTGGTTCACGTTGTCGCAATATAGGAACAAGTGGTCGTGATGACATGAGTACAAACCCTGGTGGTAGCAGTCAAAGAAGTCGTGGAGGTCGCAAAATTCGTCATTCTGCTCCAAAGAAGTCATGGAAGTCGCAAAAGTCGTCATTCTTCTCCAAATGCAGTGGAAGAAACTCTAGTAAGTGATAGAGGAGATTTGGAGATGATGGATATCCATATCCAGACCCATGGTGTGACCCCTAGTCATTTTTTGCAAATTCCCTAAGGTCATGCATACACTCTTGGTGGTGGCTCGAACATTGATGTATTTAGGCAATCTGCAATTTTTATCCCAACCACATCAGCAAATTAGCCATTTCAAACACCTGCTCATCCAACTCAACCATCTCTCTTGTACCATTTCAAGGTTATTCTGAATCGCCTAATGCTACTCAACCATCATCCCAGACTCAAATAGATGAGTCTGTGAGTATAGATCAAACAATCTTAGGGGAATATATCTTTGGAGGTGAGGGAAATCGTTAGTATGATAGATGTAATGTAATTGCAATTTTGTTAGATGATCATTTAACGCAATTGCATTTTTGTTTGAAAAATGCAAATCTACTTTTATAATTGCACTTTTGTTTGATAAATGAAAATCTACCTTTACATTCATGCTTTAGTTAACAATTAAGAAATTAAAACATATAACTGGACTAAAATTGGGCAAAACCTTAAGATTTCATAACAACTTCTATATCGGAACTCCGCACGATACCTTTGTTCAAGGTCCATCAAGCTTTCACCACTCCTCATATTTCATAATGCTAGCATTATCAAAGTAATATATTTTTAATATTCTTAGAAATTATGTTGAACCGAGCACTCAGTACCATCGCATAACAATTATTTAGGTTCATTGTTTCTTCTTCAAATTCCAGAAAAACGCATTCCCAAAACGACATGGCTTTAAGTGCGTCATCAACGATGGGATGAATAGTAAATAAAACATAGTTCCGGCAGTGTGCCACCAACGATGGGACAAAATTTAAGAGGAGCGTGATAGAATTTTGAAGGAACAAAGGGAAGTTTCTTTGCAAGCCAAAGCTCTTTTGGCTGATTTGGAGGCTTCTCCGGATATGTAATAAGCCTAAGAATGTAAATGTTAATAATCAGCAAGCTCTAACTCCAATTAAGCTAGTTTCGGGTAATTATGCTTTTACTTCTGATGAGGAGGAAGAAGAAGAATTTTTGGATGGTATTAAAGTCTCAGGTATTGAAGTTACAGGCGTTATCGATGCTATTTTTTCCAAGACCAAGAATAATGGAAGAATGAGAGGGAGTGCTAAACGCAAATAACGTCTTTATTTTTTTTAATCTTTTTTAATCTTTATTTTTTTTTTTTTTGTTAATAGCCTTTTGGGTTATTTTAGTTTGTTATTTTTTTAAAACCCCTTTGGTTTATGGGGGTGGGGGGCTTTAGAGTCCCCTTTTGTAATTACATTTTTTTGCATAATAAACTATTGGACTTAGCAAAAAAAAAAAAAAACACCACCGCCTAGATCCAACGCTCGGTGCAGCGTTCTCATCTTCCCCGATGCACCCGCGCCACAACAAAACCTCCATACCCTATACCCCCACGACCGAACCCTAATCTACCCTCATTTTTCTCTCTCTCTCTCTTTCTTCTTCCCTACTCTGCAACTCCCTCTCCCCGACCAACTCTCTCGTTCTTCCGACACCACCTCCACCTTCGCCATCACCACCACACCACCAACCATCCCGACACTCCAACATCAACCCCGCTACCAAAGGTAGCGCCCCTCTCTAGTTTTAGCTTTTCTCTTTCTTAGCTTCTCTACCCTAGAAGCTAACTTAGAAAAGAAAACTAAAACTAGGGTTTACTTCATCACCCGATGAAGCATGGGATGTCTCGTAGCGCGACGTGACAACAGGAAGCAGATGAATCGAGCATGGGTTCGATTATCTTTCTTTTTTCTTTTTATGTTAAATTGATTTAGGGTTTGCTGTTTTAGGGGAGAGTTGCATGTATAAATTGAAGACATGGGTTTGTGTAGAAGGTGTGTGTCATTTAGGTTTAATTTCTGTTCTTTGTTACTTTAATTTGATGTTTTAATTTAGTGTGAGGGTTTCAATGAAACCCTAATTCCAAACTGTGTTGAAACTCTGTTAAATTGTTCTTGAGTGTTTAATATGATTAGATAGCTTCAATTTAACATATCAATGCCTTTCTCTCACAGTGCATACCAAAGCCATGGATGCACTGTAGTTAGGTTATATCTGTGTTGCATATGTTTCAGCCCTTACTTCCATTTTTAATACTAATACCCCTGACTTGTTGTTCTTAATTAGACAACTAGTACTTAGGATTAGTACATTAGCTGATATTTGAAATATCATTAGGCGAAACTCCTCAGTTAAGTGGCGAGAATTGACACATTTGTCCTTAGCCACTATAGAACAAGACATTTAATTTGAATTGAACACATGATAGGGTTAGTGGTGGATTTGAGACCTTAGCATACCCTTTGTCACTATCTTTTACTTAGTTTAGGTTCATCACAGTTCAAAAACTGCCGTAATGGCACAAAAATATATATGTTACAACCCTCTTGTTACTCACATTAGAACTCAGAGTTGAAGCTGCCTTAGATCAATATCAGAGCACCCCTCGTCCTTGTGGGATCGACCCGTACTTGCCGCGTCTCCGATAGACGCCGTGCACTTGCGGATTATAACACGTAGGCCGTAAATTATACCCTTTCTCAGGCCTACCAAGTTTTTGGCGCCGTTAGGTCGGACAGCGCGTGCCCTATCGATTATTGGCTTGCTCGCTGAATTCCAACTATCCCCTACACATAGTCACCTCACTGTACATATTTATTTTGTTTTTGCTGTTTTTAGTCATGTTTTAGTGGAACTTGTAGTTTGTTGTAACTTGTAGTGTAAATATAGTTTGTAGTGTAATTGTGAGAACTCAATCGAGCTTGTTGAGCTAGCAGTGCAAGCTACAAAGGCCAAAGGAAGGGAACCAAGGAAAGGCCCGGATCTTACGGTACCCGAGCTCGCTTTGCCGCAGACCTGGCGATCTACAAAGCAACCCAAGGAAGGCAAGAAAAGCACAGGCTTTAAGGTGAGTAACTATGCCGGGGAATAGCTCTCGAGATCCTACGTGGCTTTCCGTCATTTTAGCTTAGCCGCAAACAACAGAGCGGAGACCTTGAATGCATGCTTGAAACCAAACTGCAACCGCCCCGAGCTGTACCATTAGAGACCTCGTTAAACCCGATTACTTGCCTCGATACCAATTGCATTGCTAAATCTTTGCCTCTCGTGCCTCTATGAACCATGCCCGAGCATAAACATGAGCATGCCCCGCTAGTTGATGATGCTCGAGCCGTGTTGAATTGTGTGCGTGCCTTGCATGAGAAATTAGCTACCTTGCTAGGTCTCATTGACACCTTGTACATCTGTTCATTTGTTCATCTGTTTTGCAATCGATATTTGTGCCCAGCTCATGACTTTTGAAACAAAACTGTGTTAGTGAGATCTTTTGCCGTGTGATTTGTGCATTAAATCCTTGGTTTTAACAAATTTTGTGCTCGATCTGACCCTTGATCTTTGTGTGATTGAGCTGCAACTTGGTTAACCAAGTTTGCCGCCACCAAACTACGAGCATAGCCCACAGACCCTTAGCATGCTCCTTCCCCGGGCTCTCTATAAAACCCTGAACATAAACTTGTGAGCCATCTTGTCTGTGTAATCTGTGCAACCCCGCCGCAACCCCCGCTTACTTGAATGCATGCTTGAACACAGTGCTAACCTTCGAGTGACATGCGTGCTTTGAGCATATTTTTAAGTCTCATTACTTTGCCTTCTGAGCACTTGTATGTACTTGCTTTGCTCGGCATTTGTGTGTAATAGCATTGCCATCTTTATTGCCCTTCTTGGCCATAGCTCAGAAGCCTTACTGTGATAACCCAATCAGTATTCTCGAGCTTGACTCTCATCAACCATTAGCCAGTAAACCCCGTGCATGCTTTGAAATTTTTACACCTCGCTAAGACTCGCACCTTATGCATGCTGCATGCAAACCCTGCTTTGTCTTTGTGAATGTTTTATTGTCTTTGGACTTGATATGTGTTCATATAAATTGCCAATGTGCCAAATTGTGTAATCAGTGTATGCTCGGTTAGTGAGACAAGCCAACCTAGTTTGTCAACTTTGTGACTAGCCTCGTGTCCGGTTTCAATTGATAGTAACAAAGTGCACAAACTTACCTAACACAACTCGGGTGACCATTCGAATCGTCAGCCCACATCAACTCCACATACACAGGGTTGATCCCCAAACAAACTAGCCCACACTGAAGCCCAACCCGGGCTTTACATTTCGCCAACATACTAAGCCCACAACCACCAAGCTCCAACTGCTGGGCTGAGCTTTCTCACTGGGCTGCACATGTTAACCTAACTTGGGCTTACACCAAAACTCAGCCCAACTCAATTCATTTCTGGGCTATACTTTTTCAAACACAACCTAGGCTTTGCACACAACCTGGGCTTCCTACATAAACCAAACAGAGCCCACAGTTCCACTGGGCTGTATTCTCCCAACAAACCAAAATCCCAATAAACCAAATTCCCACATAAACCAAAGCCCATTTTCATGTTGATGTTTCTATCTTTTGGGTTGACCCTCAACTCTTTAGATTATTAGTAAATTTTTGTATATAATCCAGTAGGACTTTTTAATTTTTCTTTTTTGATTCGGTTGAGTCTTCTTGCGCATATATTGTGCTAATCCGATATGATCTCCACTGAGAATGTTGGATTTTAGCCTTGACGAATGAAGCTCAACCTTGCTCCTGCCGACATCCGGTAATCTCTTCCCTTTTTATCTTTTCAGCATAGTTCTCGTGGTACGCGGACTGTTTAAATTTTTCCTATCTGTGACACATTGAGGACAATGTTTGATTTAGGTTTGGGGGTGCATTTGCATTTGGAGTTTTTAGTTTTTAGTTTTTTTTTTTTTTGCATTTAGAGTTTTTAGTTTTTATTTTGCATTTAGAGTTTTTAGTCTTTTATTTTCCAAAAAAAAAAAAAAAAAAAAAAAAAAAAAAAAAAAAAAAAAAAATTCAAAAACTTTTTGCAAATAAAACCTCCAACTTTTAGAGATTTTAGAGTCACTAGCATGCTTTTAGCTATGTTTACATAGAGAATCCGTAGAAATAACGAGAACTTAGAAGTCTACGGAAAACGCAATCGGGTTCCTTAGTTGATTAGAGCGTTAAAGTTGGATTTAACCATACCGGGAGGGCTAATTAGGGGTCTTTGTTTAGATATTCTTGCAGTAGAATTGTGATCACCCATAGTGGAGACTACCCAATTTACATCAAGTGAGGCACCAACCTTCAAATTTTTGCAACTTTCTAAAAAAGGTTAGAGTGTGTGTCACCATACGTAAATTCCGGGTAGGAATGGTGAGCTACCCAACTTCGCACCATTTTCAAAGACTACTTTTGATCTCTTGAGTGCTAGTTTTGTCAATCATGAGGGTGACGTCTAAAGATGAAAACTCCTTCTAAATACCGATTTACAGTTAGCATCATTCTCTCTCTCAATCAGCAAGACCCATAGAAACACATCATCACAAACCGGAGCAGAATCAGAATATGGAAAGAAAAATTGATATAGTCCAAGGTTTATGTGCAACAACGAAAAGAAAATAGGATGAGAATTAATAAAATTTATAAAATCAAGACAATACAAGTTGTGGAAAAATTGAGTGATAAAGTCCTTTGTCCATGGAGTTAGTTGTTTCATTATTTGTATTTGTATTTTTATTTTCACTTATGATAAAAAAAAAAAAAAAAAAAAAAACAAAATATTGTAGTTTATTTTCTTATTTTTGCTACCACCATGGTAAAGAAGAGTTTAAAAAAGAAAAATCCAAACAACAAGGAATTTGAGTAGAAAAGTTAAAAATTGTCAAGTTTTGTGAAGTTTAGAAGTTCGTCATCAACATTTGAAGACCGAAGACCGAAGATTGAAGACGTTTCTATGGTTTCTTATGAGAGAGTGATATTAATTGCCGATCGGGTGAGAAGTGAGTGAGTACTCCACCCCTTGCTAATGGTTGATTTTCCTTTCTTAGAGATCATTAGAAAAAGATTCTTTTTGTCCACACTTTTGTGGAGTCTCCAGATTTTATTTCGGAAGGTTATCCTTCTTACCTACAACGTGTGCAGGATTTCTCTCTTTATTCCTGCCTGCACACATGAGAGACTAAAAAAGCGATCTTTTTGAGTGCAATTATCATAAAACCTTAATGGTGAGGCAGAAGTTGAGACTTATGATCACAATCGAATCCAATTCTTTCATATGGTATGGTTACTTCTCGCTCAGCACTTAAGGATGAGAATGCGTTCTTCGATAGTTCTAACTTCTGTTATTAGCATGCAGAAACTCTATGTCCTCATAGCTTCTTGGAGGCTTGAGACTCTTTTACACTCTGAAGTTGGAGAAGGTTTTGTGGGTACACCTCTTGTAAACCCTCACGAGACTACAACTCGTCCACTAGGGACACCTAGGGGTTTAAAGGCTTAGTGCATACGCTAAATGCATTCGAGAGACCTGCGACAGGGGGTATAGTTAGGATTTCTTATTTTCTGTTTCACTTGAGGACAAGTAAAATTCAGGTTTGGGGTATTTGATGAGTGCCAAATATTGCATATTTATACATCTATTTATTGGCATTTTACTCATCTTTTGCGCATAGAAATCGGATATTATCCAGCATTCCGTGTTTTCTTTGTTTTCAAGAATAAATATTTGTTTTAATTAATTTTGTATTTTTAGGTAATAAATAAAGTCCGGAGAATCTAAGGAGCCAAGAAGCGAAGAATCGGAGGCAAGTATCTATGGACCAGAGAGCCAAAGCCCACATACAAGAATGGGTTGCAACCCAACAAGTAAAGAACTCATCTACAAGAAATGGGCTTGAGCTAGACCCGGATCCGAGCCCCGATTATCCCGAGCCGTTGAGATCGCATCTAGTTACATCCTACGGTCGCTCCCTCATGCGCATCGAAGTTTGTCTGTTTCCGCTCAACATCGAATCACTCCAATACCGCTTACCTTTCGGCCCCGTTGAGATTTCTCCGGCTAGATCCAACGCTCGGTGCAGCGTTTCTCATCTTCCCCTGATGCACCTGCGCCACAACAAAACCTCCATACCCTATACCCCCACGACCCGAACCCTAATCTACCCTCATTTTCTCTCTCTCTCTCTCTTTCTTCTTCCCCTACCTCTCGCAACTCCCCTCTCCCCGACCAACTCTCTGTTCTTCCGACACCACCTCCACCTTCGCCATCACCACCACACCACCAACCATCCTCGACACTCCAACATCAACCCTGCTACCGGTAGCACCCCTCTCTAGTTTTAGCTTTTCTCTTTCTTAGCTTCTCTACCCTAGAAGCTAACTTAGAGAAAACTAAAACTAGGGTTACTTCATCATCACTCGAAGCATGGGATGTCTCGAGCGCGACGTGACAACAGAAAGATGAATCGAGCATGGGGTTGATTATCTTTCTTTTCTTTTTTATGTTAAATTGATTTAGGGTTTGCTGTTTTAGGGAGAGTTGCATGTATAAATTGAAGACATGGGTTTGTGTGTAAGGCACGCTGGGTTAGCCAAAGTGTGTCATTTAGGTTTAATTACATTCTTTGTTACTTTAATTTGATGTTTTAATTTAGTGTGAGGGTTTCAATGAAACCCTAATTCCAAACTCATTGAAACTCTCGTTAAATTGTTCTTGAGTGTTTAATATGATTAGATAGCTTCAATTTAACATATCAATGCCTTTCTCCTCACAAAGGCATACCAAAGCCATGGATGCACCGTAGTTAGGTTATATCTCGTGTTTGCATATGTTTCAGCCCTTACTTCCATTTTTAATACTAATACCCCGACTTGTTGTTCTTAATTAACACCAACGATGGGATGATTAGTAAGCAAAACATAATTTCGGAAAATACATTCATCATCTGCAGTACCAAAATTTTAAATATTTGCTCTTGCCATATTAGCTCTTGATCTTCTTATTTGATTTTGCACATTTGCTCGGTTTACAGCTCTTTGATTTTCGGCAGCATGTTGCTCTTCAATGAATTGAGCCAATGTCATATTTTGGAAAACTGGAAGAGCTAAGAAAATATGAAGAAGGTGTGAGTTAAAATGAAATTGGAATTGAGTATTTATAGGGGGATGGATTTATGCCCGTTGGATCATATATACTGGGCGGAGGGTCTTAACCACTAGCGGATTGTATAGGCTGCTCGGTGTAATGTCAACTGAGCAGTCGAGACTAAACTTCGCCTGGCTAAGTGGCAAAATTACCACTTAGCCATGTCTATTTGCCAATTTTCCATGCCCATAGTGGGTGCAAAAGTGGCGAACTTGGGGCTTTGCCATGCCCATAGGAACCGACCTTAAGTTCTAACTCTCTGTTCCATTTGAAAAGAAGAAAATAAAAAACACAAAAAACGATTATTTATCGTTTTTGTGTTTTTATTTTCAAAAACAAAAAATAGAGAAAAAATGTTTTTTAAAATTATATCTACCAAACAAGTTTTTCATGTTTTTCGTTTAAAAAAAAAAAAAAAAAAAAGGAAACAATTTTAAAAATGCTACCAAACACGTCCTAAGTCTTTGATCATCTGCTAAATTCTACTAGGACAGTTGGTGAAACGGTTCACCAACCTTAAGGCTAAAGTTCACGAGTCAAGGTGCTACGGTTCGTGAACTAGGTTCACCAACCCTACCCGGTTCGAAAACTCAGATGTACAATGTTCGCGAACTGGGTTCGCCAACCATACTCGGTTTATGAAATCAAATGGGCACAGTTCGTGAACTGGGTCTGAAAAAGCGGGGGTCTAACAACCACATGCACCCAATATTTTGTTTGGCAATCTGTGTGGACTAACTCCAATATAATTCCAAGAGAATCAACTAGACAGTCATACTCAATCAAGGAAATATATCCAAGAGTTATATCTCAATTTCTCAATACAATCTGCAATCGAACAAATAGATATTTATGAGCCTGATTGATATGAGAAATAACTTGAACGGTACCAAAGACCAATGTTCAAGTGTCAATCAATTTCAATCAACAACCAAATATTGGATTTACCAATTGATTGAACGACGCACAACCTTTGATATTTCAATTATATAAACAAATATAATGCCGAAAAGAAATAACACAGACACCAGAAGTTTTGTTAACGAAGAAACCGCAAATGCATAAAAACCCAGGGACCTAGTCCATATTTGAACACCACATTGTATTAAGCCGCTACAGACACTAGCCTACTACAAGTTACCTTCGGACTGGAATGTAGTTGAGCCATAACCAAGTCTCACATCGATTAAGGTACATTCGCGTTCCTTACGCCTCTGAATCCCAGCAGGACTCTACGCACTTGATTCCCTTAGCTGATCTCACCCACAACTAAGAGTTGCTACGACCCAAAGTCGAAGAAATTATAAACAAATCTGTCTCCCACATAAAAGTCTATTCAGATAGATAAATCTGTCTCCCACAGAAATACCTACGGAGTTTTTGTTCCGTCTTTTGATAAATCAAGGTGAACATGAACCAATTGATAATCCGGTCTTATATTCCCGAAGAACAACCTAGAAATATCAATAACCTCACAATAACTTAACTATATGGTAGTAGAAGAAGTTATTGTGGAATCACAAAGAATGAGACGAAGAGCTTTGTGATTACTTTTTATATCTTACCTATCGGAGATAAATCTCGAGCAAATCTTAGAGAAGATAGTACTCAATAAGATAGAACAAGTAAGATCAGAACATGCAACTATAGAGAAAATAGCTGGGTCTTGCTTCAGAATCCCAATGAAGTCTTTAAGTCGTTAACCTATAATGGTTTTAGGAAAAACCTAGGTTAAAGGAGAATCGACCCTAGTACGCAACTAGTATCACACATGAGGTATGGGGATTAGGTTTTCCAGTTGCTAGAGTTCTCCCTTATATAGTCTTTCAAATCAGGGTTTGATAGCTTTGAAACAAAGCAATCAATATTAACCGTTAGATGAAATCTTGATTTAAGATTCAAGCTAAGTTTGCTTAAAACCAAAGCAATATCTATCCACCGTTATATGGTCTTAGATTGTTACACACAAATGAAATATACCTTCATTTAGATATGGGTAACCGTATCTAAACGTGTATATTGAGTTGGCTCAATAATAGTTAACCGACGTTATCCATATGAACACTTTTGTATTAACCACATTCATCTAACACTTCTATATCAAATGAATCTAATTGTGTTACTCATAGAGTTGGTCAATTGTTTATATTCTCATAGAAGTATACAGGACAAAATTGAAACAAAATCGGATTGATCCAAGAGAATCAATTCATGAACATTTAGCCACAGTTTGGAAAGATTGCATTTCTTAAATTTAAAAATATATTTGTTCATGAGTATGAAATCATATTAACCTATTTTAGAACTTAAACCAACTCAGTTTGCAAACGGGTACGCAAACATAAGTTCCAGACTTTGGTCTTGACCGACAGTTCGCAAATGGGTACGCATACTGTCGTTCCGGACCTAACTCAGGCAGAACCGCTCGCATACTAGTATGCAAACTTGGTTCCCAGACCTGAATCATACCACAATAGTTTGCATACTGGTATGCATATTGTGCTATATCCAGACAATGGTTAATTATTCTAAACTCCCATTTCAATAATTGAAACATCCTTAGAAGACGGAAATAGCTGTCTCACACAAATCATGTAAGATGTTTCAAGGCAATTTTCACATGATCATCTTTTGACTCATTATATAGTTTCCAACAAATAAATTGTTTCCAACTAAATTCGTCAAGAATAATGATGAACGTAGTTAAAGCAAGAATCTCCCCAACACATATTTCGAAAAAGATATAAGCGAGTTAAACTCAGCTCGAAATATCAAATGTGTATAATGTAAAAGTTTATATATTTATACGACTTAGTCTCAATAGGAGATATAATAAAATAGACTTCTAAGTGATAGATAAGTTTTAGTCTCCACATACCTTTTGTTGATGAAGTTCCTCCAAGCTCTCCTCAGTAAATATTCGTCTTCAATCGATGAACGCAGTGAAGTTTAAAGCTCAACTACACATTCTATCCTAATCCGAGACATAACTATAAGTAGACTAGAAATAAATACTTATAGTTTTAATCACCTAAACTTGACAAACAAGCTTGAGATAGCAACGCTTGCGAGTTCGACCGATCAGTGCTCTGACAATCTCCCCCTTTGTCAATTTTAGTGACAAAACTATTAATACATATGGATTACAAAATAAATAAACTTTGTAGCTTCTCATCCAACATGCTTGATTTCCTTGGTTCTTCAACATTCCCTGAATTCTTCGTTACTCCAAGTACTCCAGTGATTCTGAACGTGTTCAACTCAGCATGAATGTTGTTGAAGATCCGTAGCCATAACAATAAGAAAACAAATGTTCTCAATTATTGTTATACAGTGTCATAGTATTATTATACAACATCAAAGTTCAATTGTATCACAACTTTGACAATAATACTACGGTGATATGTATCACCCCCCTTAGTCAATACTTCATCTCACAATGAAAACCACTCCCCCTTACATAATGATACGTAAACCATATGTATGTAGTGTGAACTAAAAAATAATTCTCCCCCTTTTTGTCAATATAAATTGGCAAAGGTACGATTATAATGAAATTCTAAAAGGAGATTATTCATGACTAAAAGAGAGCATATCAACTTTGTTTCAATGATTTCACATAGTCGAAACTTTGTGTATTCATCAAGGAGTTTATAAAGATACAAGAAAACTCCTACAATATTCCACAGCCGTACTCCCCACAAAGATTTGGCAATTAAGCACAAGTTCAATTAAGAACTCTCCCTCATAAAATGTCATTCCCGAAAGAACAACAAGATCTACCATACTTTTACGAGAAAAGAATGATTTATTTGGACATTAACAAATCACATGAAACATGAATTTGTATCCAGAAAACTCGAATAAATTAACCACAAGAGAACCTTAATGATTAATTTAATCGGAAATGCTCAACATAAGAAAACTTATGGAGCCATAAAGTACTTTCACATAGAAGTGGATCAGGGAAAGATCAATACTGCGGAATATTCAAAAGTTCATTCTATCTTTTATCAATATTTGCATAAAGACATAATAGACTTAACTTTTGACATATGAGATAATCATAGTTGACGGACGCAAACACACATATCCCATAAAAAAATTACAATATATAAAACCATAAAGATTAATAATGCAAAATCATTTTCCAAATAACTTAGAATTTAAATAAATAAATCTAAAACATTGCAAGATGAAAATCGTTGGCAATAGCTATGTGTAATCACAATATTTGTTATTCCAAACCCTAGTTATCCTTCTTAAAACACAAGAATAAATTCTCATAAGAAGTTTCCTAGACAAAATAAAAAAAACAACAAAAAAAAACTCATGAGAACCAAAAATAATTTAAAACAAAAAGAAATCAAAGTACATTCTCAGATCCCTCACGAGTCTTAAGATCTTTGAGCTTGTAATTGACAGCATCTACTACTTCTTCGAGGAAGATGTCCTCATTGAGAAGATCTTTAACATGTCTCTTCATGAGAACAAGGTCAGAGTTAACCTTTTTCAACTCAGTTCGTAACACATCGAGACCCTTCATAGTATCAACGAGCTGCAATTTTTCTACCTCAAAGTATTTAAGGAAATCATGAACCACTTCGGCCGAAACCATCTCATCATTCTCTACATCTTGATGAGTATAAGCATAGTAGCATGAGACACCAGAACAATCATCATGATTTTGATATTTGATATCATCAACTTCTACTATGGTTTTCTTCTTCCCTTTGGACCCGAAACCAATACCTTTATCAAGAAAACCTCTTGCAAAATCACAAGTGCGATACGGTGATGACATTCTTGACAAAAAGAAAATAGCCTAGAGTACGCGTACGTGACTCAATAGGATTGGTATTTAAATGGTTTCTTGGGGAATATAATTTTTAGGGTTTTTTAGAGATGGTTCGTGGCAAGCAATATTTGGGTACCCGTACGAACACAATCTGAACCCATCAGGAGAAACCGTAACAACACATCTAAAAAGAAAGATGGTTACATAGCAAGGTTTTGCTAAGTAAAAATTTTCTTTCACACATCTTGGATCGATAAATTTTATGTTCTCAAAAGAGAAGAAATTTAGAACACAAGAGTAGCACGAAAACAAGTAAAAAATTCAATCAAAAGAAATTTTTTGAAGTACTTATGCGGCATTGTCTGTGAACAATAGTTCAGCTAGGAACGAGAAGAAAATAGCTCAACTAATAGAGAACATTTTTCCGATAAGTATACCTGATCATTAGAACATCTTACTCACCAGGATTTTTCATGAGTAAGGTTTCAACCCTTGTGATTAATTAACACAAGTATGAGCTCTAAGCTCATTAAATAAATGATGTTCACGGTTAAGTCTCTTTTTCCTTTCGAATCTTGAAGAAAAACCTTTTTGATGTGAAAACTCATCATAAAACTTACTGTCATCAAAATAAGAGATTGTGTTTGAATCCTTACCTAAAGAAGTTCGTCTGGAGGATTTTGACAACCTGTTGATGAGGTTCTTGTATCCTTCAATTATCAGATTTAGGTTGTTCTTCAAAACTTTATTATCGTTTTCACCTTCTGGCACTTTTCTCACATCTTGAACATTATCATTCACCTTGGGTTGAGAGGGACCTTTCTGAAATCTCCTTGACCGATTTGCATTAATGCCACAATTAGTTCGAATGTTAGATGAGCAGATTGAACTGACCTTCCTGGAAGAATTCATAGGGTGAGTACTGAAACCAATTGGTTTAGACATACGAATGTCAGTTACACCTTTGAGTATTAAATCTAAGGTGTATTGAAGTCGACCAAAATATTTGTCATTCAACCTCAATTTTCTCATCCGTTGAACATGTCCTTTTCAATCACAAATGAGACATACTTTCTGATCATCAGAGTGATTAGAGTGTGTACGATTAGCAATATTATTAGAAGATTTCTTCCTTCCATGAGATGGGATGATTCCTTGATTAGTGGAAGTTGCACGCATATCTTTAGCAAACGGAAGGGTTTGCAATTTAGCTTCTGAAAATTGTTTCATCAGAGAAACATGATTACATGTAGTCACATTTTATAACAACACAGTTGAGTCACAAGCAATTGGTATAGTGGACTCCACAGAACATCCTTTACATTTAATAGAGAGATTACTCAATAGACGTTCTATTTCCAGGGCATCTTCCTTGAGTTTAGCCTCGAGTAAGGTTCGGGAAGAAAAAACAACAACATTTTCCCCACGAAGAACTCTTAATTGGGAATCACGATCTTTTAACATACCAATAATCATATTAACCTTGTGTTTCAGTCTATTGATTTCAACTGCCTGGATTCTAACAAGTTTTAGAATCGCGACACTCTCTTGGGCTGCTTCCCTTTCTACTTCAGAGTCAGACTCGTCAGTAAGATAATCAGGTTAATACTTATCAATACTTGTTTGTTTCATGGGAACAGAATGTTCATCTATGTATGAGATCGATAAGCCTTTCTCTTTAATAGATTCCATAGAGAAAAACTTTTGTTTCTGGTGATGCGTTTGTCAGAGATAACACTTCTGTCCATAGAGTCAGATTGCTACAAACACAGACTTATGAGGTCTTAGTGTGTTGGCCTTCTCTGATACTAATTGAAAAAGCGGGTGTCTAACAACCACACCTAATATTTCGTTCGTCAATCTGTATGGACTAACTCCAATATAATTCCAAGAGAATCAACTAGACAGTCAGATTCAATCAAGGAAATATATCCAAGAGTTATATCTCAATTTCAATACAATCTGCAATCGAACAGATAGAGATGTGTGAGCCTGATTGATATGAGAAATAACTTGAACGGTACCAAAGACCAATGTTCAAGTGTCAATCAATTTCAATCAACAACCAAAGGTTGGATTTACCAATTGATTGAACTATGCACAACCTGTGATATTTCAATTATATAAACAAATATAATGCCGAAAAGAAATAACACAGACACCAAAAGTTTTGTTAACGAAGAAACCGCAAATGCAGAAAAACCTCGGGAGCTAGTCCAAATTTGAACTCCACATTGTATTAAACCGCTACAGACACTGGCCTACTATAAGTTAACTTCGGACTGGAATGTAGTCGAGCCCTAACCAAGTCTCACACCGATTAAGGTACAGTCGCGTTCCCTACACCTCTGAATCCCAGCAGGACTCTACGCACTTGATTCCCTTAGCTGATCTCCACTACAACTAAGAGTTGCTACGACCCGAAGTCGAAGAATTTATAAACAAATCTATCTCCCACAAAAAAGTTTATTCTGATAGATAAATCTGTCTCCCACAGAAATACCTAGGAAGTTTTTGTTCCTTTTTTCGATAAATCAAGGTGAACAGGAACTAATTGATAATCCGGTCTTATATTCCCGAAGAACAGCCTAGAAATATCAACCATCTCACAATAACTTAACTATATGGTAGTAAAAAAAATTATTGTAGAATCACAAAGAATGAGACAAAGAGCTTTGTGATTACTTTTTATATCTTACCTATCGGAGATAAATCTCGAGCAAATCTTAGAGAAGATAATACTCAATACGATAGAACAAGTAAGATCAGAACACGCAACTACATAGAAAATAGTTGGGTCTGGCTTCAGAATCCCAATGAAGTCTTTAAGTCATTAACCTATAATGGTTTTAGGAAAAACCTAGGTTAAAGGAGAATCGACTCTAGTACGCAACTAGTATCACACATGAGGTGTGGGGATTAGGCTTTCCAGTTGCTAGAGTTCTCCCTTATATAGTCTTCAAATCAGGGTTTGAAACAAAGCAATCAATATTCACCGTTAGATGAAATCCTGATTTATGATTCAAGCTAAGTTTGCTTAAAACCAAAGAAATATCTCTCCACCATTAGATGGTCTTAGATTGTTACACACAAATGAAATATACCTTCATTTAGATATGGGTAACCGTATCTAAACGTGTATATTGAGTTGGTTCAATAACAGTTAACCGAAGTTATCCATATGAACACTTTTGTATTAACCACATTCATCTAACACTTCTAGATCAAATGATAATCAAATGAATCTAATTGTGTTACTCATAGAGTTATTCAATTTTTTATATTCTCATAGAAGTATACAAGACATAATTGAAACAAAATCGGATTGATTCAATAGAATCTATTCATGAACATTTAGCCACGGTTTGCAAAGATTGCATTCCTTAATTTATAAATATATTCGTTCATGAGTATGAAATCATACATAACCGATTTTAGAACTTAAACCAACTCAGTTTGCAAACGGGTACGCAAACTTAAGTTCCGGATTTTGGTCTTGACCGATGATCGCAAACGGTACACATAATTGTTGTTAGGACCTAACTCGGGTAGAACCGTTCGTATACTGGTATGCAAACTTGGTTCCCGGACTTTGACAGTTAAGACCGTTCGCATACTGGTATGCAAACTTGGTTCCCGGACCTGAATTATACCACAACAGTTTGCATACTTGTACGCATACTGTGTTATATCCAGACAATGGTTAATTATTCTAAACTCCCATTTCAATCATTGAAACATCCTTAGAAGACGACAATAGCTATCTCACACAAATAACTGTCTCACACAAATCATGTAAGATGTTTCAAGGCAATTTTCACATGATCATCTTTTGACTCACTATTTAGTTTCCAACAAATAAATTGTTTCCAACTAAATTCGTCAAGAATAATGATGAACGTAGTTAAAGCAAAAATCTTTCCAACACATATTTCGAAAAAGATATAAGCGTGTTAAACTCAGCTCGAAATATCAAATATGTATAATGTAAAAGTCTATATAGCTATACTACTTAGTCTTAATAGGAGATAGAATAGAATAGACTTCTGAGTGATAGATAAGTTTTAGTCTCCACATACCTTTTGTTGATGAAGTTCCTCCAAGCTATCCTCAATAGATCTTCGTCTTCAATCGATGAACGCCGTGAAGTCTAAAGCTCAACTACACATTTTATCCTAATCCGAGACATAACTATAAGTAGACTAGAAATCAAGACTTATAGTTTTGATCACCTAAACTTGACAAACAAGCTTGAGATAGAAACGCTTGCGAGTTCGACCGAGCAGTGCTCTAACAGGGTCGCCAACCTTAAGCCTTTTTATACCAATATAAAAATTGAGTTCACCACTGTTCGTGAATCGTCCCCAACTGAACTTGCGATTTACGAACGGGTTCACCAACCTTTCATGTATTTCTGAAACTCATAAATCTATTGTTTGCAAACTGTTTCGCCAACCTACCCTGACCAGAAATTTCAGAATTTTTAAATTTCTCGCTTATGATGTTTGAAATATTCCCAAATGATAAAATTATTTACATGGGAAATTTTCAGTTGATCCACATATTAATTCTCGTAGAATAAATTGTTTCGAGCTATTATTGTTAAGGACCTTTGAACATCTATGCTTGAATCATACTTTGAGATTTTTAACAAGACAAGCTTGACTCGAAACTTCTTTTTTGTAAATCTAGTAGAATTTATATGACATCGTCCTTATAACATAGAATGGTAAGATAGTTAGTAAATATAATGGTCCAATCTTCACATACCTGATAAAAGAAGTTCTCCAACTGTCTTTGACGATCTTCAGTCTTCGGGGGTGTTGTCTGGTACTTAACTACCGAATTTTAACATAGTCCGAGACTTGACTTAGTAGACTAGAAATCAAGATATATTTTTGATCATTTAACATTGACAACAAGCTTGATATTGTAAAACTTGTGGGTTTAACCGAGCATTGCTCTAACAGAAAGTTCCTAGTGGTGGCAACGGATTACTTCTCAAAATGGGTCAAGGCCAAGGCAGTAGTAACGATCACATACAAGGACATCAGAAAGTTCATATGTGAACACATTATTTGCGGATTTGGTATGCAAATGACACCAGTTGCAGACAATGGACCATAGTTCAGGTCCAATGACCTGAAATATTCAAAAAAAATGAATATATAGCAAAAAAGTATATCTCTAAACTTACCTGAAAAATTATTTTTGATGATATCTTATATATCTAAGGTGCTAGCTCGAATAATCATAGTTAAATGAATATTTTAAAAGCATCTGAGTTTGGAAAGTTCATCTTTTATATCGAAAATATGAAGATTACATGATAAATACAATTGAATTAATGTCTGAAATAAACAAGTTCAGCACGACGTATTACCATAGGGTAATGGTAAAGAAGAAATCTCCAACAAAACTCTTGTATCAAACATTAAAAAGAAGTTAGGTTTACAGGTCGACCAAAAGAAAATTTACACTTGAGTCGCCGTTTTCCTTAGCTTTTGGTATGGAAGCAATGCTCCCAATCAAGAGAAATTTCCAACTCGCTCGAATCAGTAAGACTGGATTCGAATCTAAACGATGAGATGATCTTCAAAATCTTGGAAGAAATAGACCTCAAAATAGAAATAGCCTTGATTCAGCTGGAAAAGCACCAAAGGTACGTGAGAAAAAACCAACGAGCAATAAAACCAAGAGAGTTTCATCCTGGTGACCTTGTGCTCAGAGAATTACTACCAAGCAGCTCAGAGTACAAACTCATAAAGCTTGCAGCAACTTGGGAAGGACTATATGTCATCTCTGACAGATAGGTAGAGGATGGGGGAAGAACTAGGGAACCCATACAATGTGTCCCACCTAAAAAATTGCTATCAGTAAAATGTAACTGGATTTCCAAGGTGAAAGAAAATGAAAAGTCTCAAAACTTATGATTTATAATGACTATCTCTAGCTATTTGAAATGTTTACCTGAAAACATTATTTTCACAAGATTAATCTATATCTATAGCTCGAACTGACAAAGTCAGGAAATCTGGTGAAGTGATTAAACACTCACTACAATTATAAAATGCTTATACAACTCAGTCTGACAAAGTCATGAAGTCTGGTCAAGTGATTAAACACTCACCACAATTATGAAATGCTTATACAACTCAGACAAACAAAGTTAGGAAATCTGGTGTGGTGATTCAACACTCGCTAAAATTATGAAATGCTTATAAAGCTCGAACTTACAAAGTCAGGAAATCCAGTGAAGTATTAACGCTCGCCCTAAATGCTCTAAAATTTTATTCTCGAAATGTTGGTCATTAAGGCTTATTAGGTCGTAGTCGTATGGTTAAAGGAATCCAAAAACATGTTATGTTAAAAAAGAGAGCAAAAGATCATGTACTAGTAGAGAGCATGCCGACATTAAGACCAACTACTAAGCACCATACTAGTATCTGGCCGGCACAGAATAGCACCCTGGCCAGGTAGCTTCGGAAATAAGACCCAGATATCTCTGTTATAACGGTGAAGCCCACATCACTAGCATATTAGGTAATTAACTCATAGGACCAACTATCTTAGTGGCGAAAAGAGAAATAAAAGATAAGCGAAACTTAAAATAAACAATCTCCAAATGAGCGCTCGAAAAAAAAATAAAAAACGAGTTGCAAAGTAGCCAAAACTGGCAAAGTTGACAAAGCTGTTAGAGCATTGCTCGGTCGAACTCGCAAGCATTGCTATCTCAAGCTTGTTTGTCAAGTTTAGTTGCCAAAACTATAAGTCTTGATTTCTAGTCTACTTATAGCCAAGTCTCAGATTAGGATAGTAAGTGTAGTTGAGCTCCAGACTCCACGACGTTCATCAAATGAAGATAAAGAACTACTCGAGGGAACTTGTCGAACTTCATCACCAAAAGGTATGTGGAGACTTGAAATTATCTATCACTCAAAAGTCTATCTACTCTATCTCCTATTTGAGACAAAAATCGTATTGCTATATAGACTTCAATTATACACATTTGCTATTTCGAGTCGAGTTTATCTCACTTATCTATTTCTCGAAATATGTGTTGGTAAGCTTTCGCTTTATCCAAGTTCATCTTTACTCGTGACGAAAGTCATGTTGATTATTTCAATAACTTGAAAATCGCTTTGATGAAAATAGTTTGTGGATACAACTATTTTAACATCCTATAAGAAAGTTTCAATGATTGAAATGAGAGTTTAGAACAAGTAACCATGTTTGAATATAAACATAGTGTGTTCTCACATTTGTGTAAAAGTCCAAAACCGGGAACCTAAAGTATGCGTACACGTATGCGTTTTGGCGGTTGTTGGAGTCCGGGTAAGTATACGTACCCGTACGCATACTGGCAGAAGTTTCACATCCGTGAATTTCTGCTGGAGTTTGAAAGTAAAAACAAACTCAATCCGGCTACTTAAGTATGTGTACCCGTTTGCATACTTAAGCAAGTTACTTTCTAAAATCGGTTTGTTCATGAACTAAAACATTTATATCTTAAGGAATGCAATCTTTGCAAACCGTGGCTATAATGTTCATGAATTGATCCGAGTGAATCAAAATTGATTTTGCTTCGATTGTTGATGAGTGCCAAATAGTGCATATTTATACACCTTTTTATTGGCATTTTACTCATCTTTTGTGCTTAGAAATCAGATATTATCCCAAATTCTGTATTTTCTTTGTTTTCAAGAATAAATATTTGTACTAATTAATTTTGTGTTTTTAGGTAATAAATAAAGCTCGAAGAAATTGAGGAGCCAAAAGAGCGAAGAATCGGAGGCAAGTGTCTATGGAGCAGAAAGCCGAAGCCCGCACGCGCAACAGTTGCAACCCAACAAGTAGCAACTCATCTACATACATGGGCTCGAGCTATCCATCTCCGACCCACGACCCGGATCCAAGCCCATCATTTCTGAGCCGTTGAGATCTCCCTCAGCTACATCCAACGGTCGCTCCTTCATGCACATCACACTCTGATGCTCCCGATCAACACCAAATCAGTCTGACTCTCCCTGAGCCGTTCAGATTTCACCCATCTTCATCCAACGCTCGCTCCGCCTTCCTCATCAAAGCTTGATGATCCCGCTCAACACCATAGTCCCTATATATTTACCCATAACCTAAACCTAAACCTAATTTCTCTTTCTTCCTCTCTCCCTCGCCCGACAGAGCAGAGCTCTGCTCTTCTTCACCCATACCTCCATCACCCGACCAAACCATCTCCAGCCATAGCTGCCTTCGCCACCTTACCTTCATCGCCTTTCCCATACCTCCATACCCTGACAGAACCGCACCACCTCCTCCCGTTATACCTCTCTAGAACTAGTGTTCTCTCTCTTAGCTTCTCTCAACCCTAGAAGCTAACTTAGAGAAAACTAGAACTAGGGTTATCCAACAACCATACATGGAGCTCTGAGGCGATTGACAGAAGAGGAAAGCGATTCAGAGACGTGTGTGAGAGGTGATTTAATTTAATATCTATTTTAAAGAATTTTAGGGTTTTGGGAAATTTTGCATGTATAAATAGCAGTGAACTGTGGGTGTTAGGGTTTATGCAGGCTAGCGAGCACTACTTTAGTTTTAATTGTATCTTGTTATGTTCTAATTTAATTTTCCAGGGTGTTTGATGAAACCCCGATCACATGTTGAGTTAATCTTTGTTCATATTTGTGTTCTTGGAGTGCTTTAATGTCTTAGGATGAATGAATTATTGATTTGAGACTAATTAACTTGTGATAGTTTGTCTTGTAAGAAGACAAGCTATACTAGGAGTGAGTTAGCAAGAATAAATAAGACATCTTCCATTTTATCCTTCCCTGAAAGGAATCAAGAGCATAAATTGATTAGAGATTGCTTTAGCTTAGGGTCAGGTGGTGGACTCAACCATCCTGGTAACTCAATAACTTGTGTTCAAGTCATTTTTACTTTAGTTCTCTGTCACAACAACAAAATTAGTCGCATCGACAAAACAATATTGGTATAACTCTATCACTTGTTAGAAGTCAGTAGTAGTAAGCCTTTAGATCAACTTAGCACACCCATTTCTGTGGGATCGACCCATATTTGCTCAGTGCTACATAATCGACACCGTGCACTTGCAGTATAATTTGTAGGCTAAAATATAAACCCATTCCAAGGCCTACCATGTTTTTGGCTCCGTTGCCGGGGACTTGGCGTGTGCCCTGTTGATTTTTGGCTTGTTTCATTGAGTTTCATTTCACCCCTGTACATATCCACTTTGCATTATTGTTTTTGATCTCTTGTTAGTATAACTTAGCTAAAAATCTGTCTTTATTTTGCATTTCTGCATCTGTTCACTACATTTTCAGTTAGCATCTCGTAATTGCATTTTCTTAGTAATTTTTGCTAGTTTGCATGACATCTTTGCATACTCTGCATCATTCTCTCTGTGCACTTCACAGCCAATTGCTTTACTTGCATCTTGACTGTGCACTTGCACTCACCACCCACCACTTCACCTGAGCTCAAGTCTGCTAGCTTGAGTCAGTTGCCACACAATTTGTATTCTTGAGCTCACTCTCTGTGATAGCTAAACTTGCAAAGTCTTTGTGCTTTAACCCGCATATTCCCGGGTACTAAACTTGTGTTGAGCAACATGTACATGTTTGTCTTCTTGTGCTGTGAGGTGAGCCAACCCAAGGAAACCAAGGAAAGCCCGAGAACTTGAGGTAAGCAGAACAAACATAGCATATTGCCATGTGCTTTGTAAACCCTGAGCATGCCCTGCTAGTCATGATGCTCATGTGAATACTTCCTTGATCTTTGACCTCACACATGCTAGCTGAAAATATTATGACACTGCACTGAACTGTATTGCATGAACCTGTCATCACAATGAGCTATGTATACCCTGGTTGCATGATAAAACCTTGCTAGGAAGTACTCACAACTGAAATCTCAATTGCTCTTGTTTGTTCTGTGCATGGAAACTTGGGTGAATTAGTCTATCTTTTCACTGCAACCCTAGGCTTTAACATCCCCTGCGCTTAGCTTCAGCCCCTGCAGCTGTAGAGCCTAGGCTGCAACTCAACCTTGCTGTCATACTCACATGTTGCATTAGCTACCCTGCTCCCTTGCTAGCCCCCTGAAGCTGCAAGTTTGAGCTTAGCATGTGAAAAATCCCAGTTGATCCTATCTATGCTGTCGACTCACATGAAAATTGGCCAATCTGTTGCATCTGTGAAGTTGTAAATCTGCATTGAGCTGCACTTAGTTCTGTGCTGTGCTGTGAGCCCACTAGGGCATGTGTGTGTTCATTTTCAACTCTGTGCACTCTCCACCAGCACCAAAGCATTCCTGTATGCTTGAAATTTTGTAATTTTTGTTGTGTGTCTCACTGGGGCTGAGCATAGGCTGCTCAGTGCTTCTTACCCAATTGCTACTTATCCTATGCACATCACCCTGAGCATATCCCATCTACAGAGCCTGTGCTGTAACCCCTATCCTGCACAACCACTAGGCTGTATCATTTTGTGTGAACTGTGTGGTGATCATTTGCAACATGTGACCTGCCAATCTGAGCTGCACTTAAACCTGTGCATAAGCTATAAAATTTGTGCTTGGTGTTGCAAACCGGTATCATTTCGTGAGTTTGTCTTTCTTTCCTGTGTTGTGTTCATTTGCCAACCTGTACAAATTGCTGCTTTTCTTGTGCTGTGCACTCTCCAAAGCACCCCTGTGTGCTAGACATTGTGTGTAATTGTTGTTGTTTAACCAATGTTGTGCACTCCTATGTGATTTTGGCTAAGAATTGGTGTGTCATCTCTTTGAGCTTAGCTCCCTGTGTTGTTAAAATCATTGGGTACTTGACATATGCTAATAATGGTTGTTTCTTTATGATTCTAAATCTTTGTTGCTCTGTGTTCTGAGCACAAAACTTGTGCTGTGTTTGTTCTGGGAGCACTCCTGTGAGCTAGGAATTGGATGCCATTACCTGTGCACATAATTTGGATCTAGCATAACCACTGAACCCAAACCTGGGCTGCTAATTGCCAAACCAAACTGTCAACTGGGCTCTACACACAACCAAGCCCACATAAGCCACACTGTTGGGCTTTGCACAAACAGCTGAAGCCCTCAACCACTGGGCTGAACATAACCTAGACCCATCATACCTGGGCTGAACCCTTAACAGCCAAGCCCATATCAGCTGAGTTGTTGGGCTGTCTGCACACACTGAGCCCACATCATCTGGGCTGAAATACACTTATTCAGCTGGGCTTAGCAAATTCAAAAAGCAACCTTTTGGGCTTACACTTAGAATAAAGTGTCATTTTCTTTTGTGGGTTGTATCTATCTGGGTTTTGCTCACATAGCTGGGTTGCACATAACCCAACTAATCCCAATAAACCAAAGAATCCCACAAAACCAATCAGCCCAAATAAACCAAATCCCACTTAAACCAAACCAGCCCAATTAAACCAAAACCCATTAAAACCAAAACTGAGCCCACAACAACTGGGCTTTGCATAACCTTTGGGTTGTGCATTTGCATCACTTGGGCTTAGCTTCCCTGTTTGGAGACTTCATTGGTTAACATGCTTGATACATGCTAGGCTATTTGAGTTGCTAGACCATGTCAGGATTTTGGTCTGCATCTGGGGATGGAAACAAATCCATTAGAGAGCTTGCTTACGGGCATGCCTCACAGTATGAACTCCCCACATACCATAATGATTTTAGGGAATATTATGAGCCTTGTCAGGGCCCCGACTTCACATACCCTAATCATTATGAGCACCTGTATCATTCACCACAAGTTGAAAATGAACACTTTCCTCATACCCAGTCATCACTTTTAGATCAATTAGAAGCTCAAGTATCTGCTTTGGAAAAGCAATTACATGAGCAATCTGTCGAATCTAATCCCCCTAGGCAATCTGAAATGTATGTTTGTACCTTATGTGGTAGCTTAGACCACCCTGCTGAGAACTGCTACATTTTACATGAGTTTAGGCAGTCTAGGGAAAGCCAAGATAACCATGCACACATACATCATCCATCACAGTGGGAAGTTGAACAATGTTATACTTCCCCAACCCCTTGTATGCAATCACTAATGGAAGAGCTCATAGAGCAAAACAATGATATACTTGGATGGAAAGCATTGCATGAACATCCCTTCTCTAGAGAACCTCATGCACAACCATACAGTGAATATCCATATGAGGAATGCATACCCACTAGTGAAGACTCTCCTTCAATAGAACAACTCACTATGATTCTTCAAAGGAACCTGATTGAGTTACAAAAGGAAGATTGGAAAGAAGTTTATGATAGGATGTTTGTTATTCTTGATAATTTCGAAAATAGTGTTTCTAGTTCTACTCATGCAACTAACACTGAATATGAACCTAATCTAGAGGTAGATGAGTACACTAAAAATGCTACAATTTTGAATGGAGAGATGAATTTTTGCTATGATGATGATGATGATGAATATGATATGTTAGAAGAGCATGTGTATATTGAAAATGTAGTAGAATCTTAGGGTTCAGAGACGTTAGGCGTCTCTTCTGTGAACCCTATGAATGCTACTTCTTCTAACATTCATAGATGTGATATTAACTCTGAGCTTGGGTTTGTGAAATTCTTCAGTGAATGTGAGCATGCTACACAACTTGTTTGTGACTTAGGAAAAGATGAATCTTCTGTTGACACTAATGTTCTTTTGGATCATGATATTATTGTTGTGTCTGATTCCCTGCCCATATCACAATATGTTGCCTGCTCTGATGATTATGACATGGTGATTAATGAATTGTTCTATGCTGGTGAGCATGATTTACCTGTGTCTGACTTTAGGAAAGTGTGTAATGGTGCAAATAATCTTATGCATGAAAACAACTTAGATGTACCTCTCCTAAGTCACAGATTGAAACTCCTCCACCAAACCTAGGTGTAGTTTGTAACAAAATTGCAAAACCAACTTTTCTGAAAATGCCTAACTTAGGCTTAGAGCTTTGTGCTTCCCAAGTCCTCTTGGACTATTTCGCATCAAAGTATAACACTCTTAAGGAGCCACAGTTGGAATGTGTATGTCTGCCTGTTATTAGCAAAACTTATTTTGAGTTAGACCTTTTGCATGATATACCTTTAAAATTGCAAGATTTTGTTCTCAAAAACACACCTGTTTACAAGTTTAGGTTTGGGGGAAACTCATTCCCATATGCAGTCTTACTTGCACTCTCATTTTATATCTGTGTAAGGCTGTTGATGTTTGTACATATTTTCTATTGGGTTGATCCTCAACTCTTTAGATTGTTGGTATATGGTGAATTTTCATTGTATATAATCCAATAGGACTTGTTAAATTTTCTTTTCTTGATTCGGTTGAGTCTTCTTGTACATATATTGTGCTAATCCGATATGATCTCCACTGAGAATGTTGGATTCTAGCCTTAACGAATGAAGCTCTAACCTTGCTCCCGCCGACATCCGGTAATCTCTTCCCTTTTCTCTTTTCAAAGATAGTTCTCATGGTATGTGATTTGTTTAATTTTTTTTCTATCTGTCGACACATTGAGGACAATGTTTGATTTAGGTTTGGGGGTGCATTTGCATATAGAGTTTTTAGTCTTTTTAATCTTTTATTTTCACACAAAAAAAAAAAAAAAACTCTTTTTGTAAAAACCTCCAACTTTTAGAGATTTTAGAGTCTGTAGGATCAGAATATCGCGACAACAACTCTACGCGAAGACAACAAATAACAACACTGCGAGTCAGTCGCAGAAGATTAAATGAAAGTGACGCACTGGATGACGATAGGAAGATATGAAATCTGGCGAAAGTTAAGAAGTGTCGCGAATATGAATATTTGTACACCCGCGACACTTCGCAAGACATTTCCGAAAATAAGGGGATGACTTAGTTTGTCATTCACTATGTATTACCCTATATAAAGGGATGAGTGAATCTGTCGTGAGGGAGAGGTCTTTTTGGATTGGAGAGTAAGTCATTAGGAGAGAGAAAGAGAGAAACATTTGTAAATGTAATCTCATTTTCCTGTGTAAAGATTCAAGAAAGTTATTAATAAACATTCATAATTGTTCTTCTATTATCTTTTGAATGGATTAGTTTAACAAAATATAGTGAGGGGTGTATTGTGGGATTTCCTGCAACTACATATTGGCGCTAGAAACAGGCTTTGAACAGCATTAAAAGAAGAGAATTAATAAGAAAGAAATTTGAGATAATTTTCAAAGAAATTACCAAAAGAGAAATGGCTAGAAGAAGAAATGTACTTGAACAGCCGGTGAGAAGAAGTGGAAGACTTGCTGGAGAAAGGAGAATTGAAAGAGGAGAATCGTCAAGGATGAATATGAGGAATGCTGAAGAGAATCATGTCCAAGCTTTAATTCCACCGGTATCAAATGAAACTGTGGATTACGATAGAGTAAGTGTGCACACTTGGAGGACGGATTCTGAGGATGAAAGGGAAGAAGAGCAACAATTGGTAAACAATGGACAAGGAGAAGAAGATCAAAGAATGAATGGAGAAATGAATTCAGGAAATGAAGAACTCACAGCATTGGAAACATTGAGACAAACGATACATGAAGAGAGGCGACTAGAGGCAGAGGAACGAGCAAACTTGACGAGACAGAATCATGAATTAAGGATGGAAAACATAAGATTGCAAAATAGAAGATCGAGAAGCACTGCGAGATCGAGTTTAAGATCGACTAGAGAAGAAAGAAGGAGAGCTTTACCAACAGAAGTTACAGAGGTAGAAAACCAACGGGAAGCACAAAATCTCAGATCAGAACATCATGAAAGAAGAGAGGACGCAGAAGATCGTTATATTCCCCATCCCGAGAATTTCCAAGATGAGCAGAATGAAGAAAATCGGGGAACTAGGCGATTTCAGGGGCCAGATGATCCAGCAGCGGAAGGAAGAGCAATACTGCATGGAAGAGAAGCATTGAGAAGGCGACAAGAGATCGTGGACGACATTGAGAAACATTATGCTGAACAAGCACGCTTAGCCCGCGAGAGAGAGAGAGAGTAAGAGCAGAAGTGGAAAACCAAGAATTCGAAGAAGCAATCCGACAAAATAATCACGACAATAGAGAAAGGAGGCGAGCACAAAATCGTGTCAATGGAGAATACGAGAGGATGCAGAGGAGAGTTGATAGAGAACCAAGAAGAGAGAACGATATATATAATGGTGTGTGAATTGATGAAAGAGACGAAGGAGACAATCGCAGAGAAAGGAGAGAAGAAAATAATGAACAAGAAGGTCAACACAGACATGATCGCAGCGGCGAGAGGCGAGCTAAAAAGACCAAGCAGAATCAAATCCGAGGAAAATGAGCAAATCTTGAAAGAACTAGCGAAATGAGACAATTGTTAAACAAGTAGGAAGGAAGGAGGAAGAAGACAGGTTGGATGAAGCCATCGCAGAAGCTGCGAAGACTCCTTTCACAATAGAAGTACAAATGGGAGGGATACCACCTAAGTGCAATCTGCCTGCATTAACCAACATTTTCGATGGAACAACCTCCATGCGATACAACACATCAAGGCTTATATGAGATGTATGTTACGTTGGGAGAATCATGATGCCATATTGTGCAAATACTTCGCATCAAGCTTAATTGGAGAAGCACTTGAAATGGTTTGAAGGATTACCGAGAAACACAATCTCGTCATTCAACCATTTACAAACTATTTTCTTGGGAGCGTATATAAGTAACAATTCCACGCGACCGGGAATTGAAGATGTATTCGGATTGAAACAAAGAGTGGGCGAGAGCTTAAGACATCGACAATGAGATGGAGAACAATGTGCGGTGAAATGGTAGGAAGGGTAGAGGAAAGATATCTCATTTTATCATTTGTAAATGCTCTGTTCGCAACAAGTTTGTTATACATTCAAATATTCGAATTAAAAACACGATTACGATGGTCGAGTCATGAGAACTTCAAGAAGAATACATTGCTTTGGAAGAAAGACAAAATGAAATGGAATCATACCCAGTTGCGAATACAAGTTCAAACGCAGCGAATGCAAGTTTATTACCAAAATTCTTAAACTCAGTAGCGACCACTTCGCAAGGGCAACCGGAAAACGGAGTTGATGATGGACAACAGAAAATAGTAGCTATGGGAAGCCGAGATCAGGAGGAGTTTGATAGAGAAAGGAACTACTACAACCGCGGCAACAATAATAAAATTCAGAGATTAGATCATATGCAAGAAACTTATGGAGGACAAAGGCAGAATAACTATGGAAGGCCAAGAAATCGTAGAGTGGTATGGGA
Source organism: Papaver armeniacum (assembly GCA_023531295.1). Taxonomy (NCBI): domain Eukaryota; kingdom Viridiplantae; phylum Streptophyta; class Magnoliopsida; order Ranunculales; family Papaveraceae; genus Papaver; species Papaver armeniacum. Next base: position 150,353 of record JAJJWW010004410.1, read on the forward strand.
AGAGATAAGAATGCCACCACTAAATGCTAGTGTTGAGAAAATTTGGGAAGCTATACTTGTAATGGAGGACGTACCACCACCATGGAATGCAGGCAGTGAACCACCACCAAGCGACATAAGTCATGAATATTGTTCTTACCATCGCTTTCATGGACATTTAACAAATGATTGCATAAACATAAAGAGAATCATTCTCCGAATGATTGATCAGGGGAAGTTGGCTCATTTTCTAAAAAATGAAGAGAAAGGGAAGCAAGTACTAACAACATCACCGTCGGAAGTGCAAAGAACAGTTTCAAAGAAGGGAAAAGAAGCACTCGTAATAGAAGTGGGAACAAAGGCCAAAAATCTATTTTGCAATTCTATCGTTCATTCATATCGTACAATCGAAGACTTTCACGATAACGTGCTTAGTAGAGTATATGCAAGAGATTTTCATAACAAAGAGGTGATGAACCTGGCGAGAAAGTCGCAATTGCAAGATTGGCAGTTAAAAACTATTTCTTTCTCTGCAGACGAAATACCGAAAGGAAGAGAAGCACATGATAGCCCGTTGGTGGTACGACTGGACATTAATCCAAGACCAATTGATGGAGAAGATGACGAAGCGAGAAAATTGTTGGGCAATCAATAGAATCCTAATCGATCTTTGGAAGTTCGGTGAATATTCTGTTTTTACCATACTTATAAGACTATGGGTGGAGAGGATGAAAATTTGATTCCTTCAACATACAAAATTTATGGTTTTAACGGAACAAATGAACAAGCCTAAAGGAGAGATTCACATGAGGATACCTTTACAAGGATTATCAGCTAACATTTTATTCTGCGTAGTTGACGTGGAATCTCCTTATAACGCATTAATTGGGCGACCGTGGCTACACGAAATCTTGGGAGTAGCATCAACATACCATCAATGTATAAAGTTTCCCCATCCAAATGGTATTGGCATTATAAAGGGAGATTGGAAGGAAGGTCAGAAATGTTATGAGGTGGACGTAGAGAGTTGTGAAGAGAGAAATGCTAAAAGGAAAGACTGAAACAAAATATCAAAGATGAACAGAGAAAAGAGAAGTCGATGGTGGATACTATCGAAATAAGAAATGAAGAAGCATCGCGAAGTGTCGCGGTAATAGACGAATGTTACGATGCTGCAAAGATAATTGGTTGTAGTTCATCACGAAGTGCTGTAGAAACATCGCGAAGTGCCGCAGAGGAATGCATGGAAGCAGGCGAACGTTACGATGGAAAGGAGTCCTTCAAGGGTGGGGATAACACTAAGGCAAAGAGTGCAATGAACAAAAGGCATAAAAAGTAAGCCGAATGATCTGCGATAAGTAATCGACAAAGATATATCAAAGGCAAGACTAAGAAGAAATGATATATGAGAATTTCGACAAAGAGAAGAATCCGAGGCAAAAATGAATGAACAACATTGTGCGATGTCTTCGCAAATTAAATATCACTCAAAGAATTAAATATGAATGATTGAATGATTTAACAACAATGAATGAATAAACGAATGGGACGAACCTTTATGGCGTACACCCTAGTTCGCGAATCAACCTTTCGTAAGAGGCAAATGTAAGACCTAAAGTGCGTCATATAAGGGGGTATCTCTTAACATGGCTCAGGGAAAAGGTTACACCGCCCCTGGAACCTGAGTCATGCAGAATTGGGGCCCATGAAAGCCTATCCGGAGGAGGTACCTTGGATTCCCAACTATATATGTAGGTTATACCCTGGTTGGGCGACCGAGGGCCTCTTTCAAGGAGTCAGCGTATGATCAAGGCGCCGAGGTACACGGTTGAGTCAAGAGTGCGGGGAGCATGGAACTTCCTTACCACTCTTGACAAGTCTTGGCGCATGCTGCACTCGCCCGAAGAAAACTCCACTTAGGGTGCAGCCTTGTAACCATAAACTCTATAGGTATAAGGGATAAGAGGCTGCGAAAACAACTGGTTGTTGTTAAGACCGGATGGGAGGAGCTAGCCTTGTATGGCCGATGTACGCCTCCTTGAAGGGGCAACCAGGGGAGGTGATAAGGGCGGCACCCTCCATTAGGGAGCTGATAAGTGCCAAAGACGCAAATGTCACGAGGCTTTGTTTCGCAAGGAAACTTAGGCTTGTCATATTTGTGCAATGATCCTGCAGAGGCAATAATACTAACGCGAGGGTAAGACGAGATCAATGGGTCCTTACATGAAAGTGTAAAGACGTCCTGCGATTTCGTCGCAAGACGGCAATGTCATGGGGCTTTTCTTTCGCAAGAGATTTTAGGCCTGTCATATTGTCGCAAGCCAAATATCCTGCAGAGGCAAAAATACTTGAATAATGATAAGACAAGGTCAATGGGTTTTTACATGCAAGTGTAAAGACGTCCTGCGATCTTGTCGCAATAAAAGGGTGGCAGAGTGAGACCTTTAATTAGGAAGGTCAAACTTAGAAGACCATCAAACATGATAAGACAAGGTCAATGGGTCATTACATGAAAATGTAAAGGCGGCCTGCGATCTTGTCGCAATGAGAAGAGATAAAGTGGAATTCCTAATTGAGGCGATTTTACTTAACAAAATATTCAGTAAGCGAACATGCTCGCGAAGTTATGGTCAAAAATCCTAAATAAGAGGAAAAGGAGAAAGCAAGGGGATTACTCGATCAACGACTTAATCCTTACAAACAAAAAGAAGTTTTGACAAATTACAAAGAAAGTTTAATTCTCTACATCAATATTATCAACTATAGAAGATGGTTGAGATATTTCACTTTGCCTTTATCACTTCACCTTCACCGGTCAATGGATGTTCATCGAAATATTTTCAAGCACCTTCATTCTCGCCTTGGTGGTGGATTTTCATCGAATTTTTTCAGTCAGATCTTTGTTGATAACTTCAGTATTAGCGATATCTTCGCCGCTTTCATAGTCATAATCACTGTCAGGAGAATCAGGGACTTCATCATCACTTACTTCCAAAGGATCAACATGAATAGGAGCAAGGGATTTAGACAATAAAATGTCATTCACAAGGACTTCAGCTTTGAGGGGGAATTGACGAAGCAACGCCTTTTGACGATTCTTACTATCTATGTCTTTACAGTAAGACATATAATCAAATCTTCGTTCTGCACGGTCGCGAGAACGAGCAAGAGAAGCAGCGAGTAACCCATTTTCTTTGCGAATCTTAGAGTAATCTGATCTGAGGGTGGAGATAGTAGAGCGAAGTTTCTTCTCAGAATCTGCAAAACAAGTGCACAAGATTAAAAATAATTAAAGATTTTTAGAATAATTAATGGATTAAGATAGTCAAATAATATGACTACCTTCCTTCTGCGAAGTAAGATGCTGAATTAAAGCTGCAAAATTATTCCCCAAACAGTCCATGCCATCATCAAATGTATCTCCAACTAGGCCTTTCAATCGAGCTCGCAAGCTCTTTTCATTCGAAACAAGTATAGAATTCTCGGTTCGCAAGAGTAGAGTTGGATTTTTCTAATTTAGAACATAGATCTTTGAATTGGTTTGCTTTTAGACTTAAGGTTATTCTCGCTTCGAATAAGTTTATCTCTCGGTAGTAATTTCTTCAAGTTGCTTTTTCAAAGTATAAGTGGTTTGTTCTTGTTCTTCACGAAGTTTTTGACAAGCATCATATTCTTGCGAATAGGTCGCGACCTTGCTCAGCAGAGATCGCTTTTCCTGAGAAAGGGTCTCATTCTCATCTGATAAAGTTTCCAACCCCAAATTAGCCTTAGTCAAAGAATAAGAAAGGCGAGACAAGTCTTTACTTAATGAGTCTTGCTGCTGAACTAAATCAAAGTTTTCTTTAGACAAATTATCTATTTGATCAGCGGCATATGTATGAAGATTATTTAAGAAGTTATATTGCTCCATCCAAGCATCTCTTTCAACTCGAACCTCTTCAACAGTTGATTCCAACTGATATATCTCCATTATTCGTTTCTGGTTTAAAGCTTAAAGGGCGAACAAAAGTTTAAGTTGTAAAAAAAAAAAAAAAAAAAAAAAAAAAAAGAGCTTAAGGGGGGGAGAAGCATACCTTTTAACTCTTCATTCTTCTTGCGAAGGTTATCACGATCTAGTGAGAGGTTGTGAAATTTTTGATTTTCAAGATGGAGATTATTGCATTTAGCAGTCATAGCTTGAAGATCATTTTTCAGCACATTAACTTCTTGAACTAAGGATGCTTGCGAGATTCTGTCAGGACCAAGATGTTTACTCAAAATCTCGCAGACTTCAGACTTGACAGGATCGACAGAATTCTTTTTAGCATCATTCACAAGGTCTGAGAGAACTTTGAAAGCCACGTTTATTCCTTCCAAATTTTCTGCAGTAAGAGGGATTTGCTCGGGTAAAGAAGAAGGAGACGAATCATTCTTCGCCAAAGGAACATCATGGGAAGAGGAGGTTTCAGGAAAAGAAGTGATTGGAGGAATGACAGGGATATTGATGGTAGGAGAAGGGATAAGTTCATCTATAGTAGGATTATTATGAGGAACCTGATCTAAAAGGAGTTGAGGCATAGGAATGTTGTCATTTGTGACAAGATTGTCTGGCGATGATTTCGCAATAGAAGAAGAAGGTGAAAATGAGGGAAAAGGAACATCAGGAGTAACAGGTTTAGGGTGGCGAGATCTTTTGGGAGTCCTGTCAATAGTATTGTCATCCTGCGAATGATAAATTAAGTAAGAAACAGAGGCATTGATATTGTTATTAAAAAGTAAATGCTTCTTTAAATACCTTATCGCTCGCAGACTTTCTTTTAGAAACGGTATGTTTAGCTTGCGAAGAGGATTTTGGAGGCAAGGTGGATTCATGTTGAGAAGCTGGTTTCGACTGTGAATCCAAAGAAATAAGGGGGTTCTTCACGGTGAATTTGGTGCTGGGTTTGTTCTTGCTGAAACAAAAATGGCAGAAAAAGATTAAAAAGAGTAAGATAATCTTAAAAAGGGAAATTAATCACAAAATCAATCAATCATAGAATCAATCGAATCTAGCAAGATTAACAAACCTGGATGCCATGGAAATGATAGCAAATAAGAAATAACAGAAGGATGATGAAGACGATATTGAAGAAGAATAACAGAAGAGCAGTTGCAGACGATAAAGGAGATGAAATAGAAAGAAAGAAGTGTTCTTCACAAAAGACTCTCCTATAAATAGGCAAGAAAGTGTTATGACCGGATAACATTAAATGTACCGGTAAAAAGAATGGTTTTAAACACGTGTAAACGGTCATTCCTAGATTCATGGAATTATACTGAAGAAGATTTTCAATGGAAAATGAACGATCGCGACAAAGAATTCGGGTATCGCACAACATAAGGAAACATAAAGAGAGGCGAGAAGATGTAATATTCGGGTATTGCACAACATATTTTCTTATCATATGAGACTCAATTATTTTCCTAACTCGCGAGGAGAGATTACAAAATCTATTATTCTCCATAACCCATGAGGCAAGGAATGATATTTCATACATACTTCTACAAACTACGGAACTTCGCCAAAGAATAGAGGCAAGTACGTACTTTTCAAGTCCAGTATTCTTTTGCTCGTTCCTTCATCAATAAAAATCAGAGACTACAACAACAACGAATTTTTCTTAAAGATCGCTCTCCAAGCAATATTCAAGAAAAAAGAGGCAAGATGTAGAATCAGAATATCGCGACAACAACTCTACGCGAAGACAACAAATAACAACACTGCGAGTCAGTCGCAGAAGATTAAATGAAAGTGACGCACTGGATGACGATAGGAAGATATGAAATCTGGCGAAAGTTAAGAAGTGTCGCGAATATGAATATTTGTACACCCGCGACACTTCGCAAGACATTTCCGAAAATAAGGGGACAGCTTAGCTGTCATTCACTATGTATTACCCTATATAAAGGGATGAGTGAATCTGTCGTGAGGGAGAGGTGTTTTTGGATTGGAGAGTAAGTCATTAGGAGAGAGAAAGAGAGAAACATTTGCAAATGTAATCTCATTTTCCTGTGTAAAGATTCAAGAAAGTTATTAATAAACATTCATAATTGTTCTTCTATTATCTTTTGAATGGATTAGTTTAACAAAATATAGTGAGGGGTGTATTGTGGGATTTCCTGCAACTACATTTGTGTTACAATACCTTAGAAATCAGTTAGGAAAGCCCTTAGCTCAACATTGCACACCCCATTTCCCTGAGGATCGACCTGTGCTTGCCTCTGCCTCCAACAGGCACTGTGCACTTGCAGTATTACACGTAGGAAAACACTCTTCATAATCCTACCAAGTTTTTGGCGCCGCTGCCGGGGATCTGGTAGTGAGCTGAGTTGCTCCATAGTGCTTACCTTACTGTTTTCGATTTAAACTTTGTATATATGTGTTAGATTTTATCTTGTTGTCTACTGCTGTTAGTATAACATCAATAGTTTCTGTATCTTATTGTTAGCTTAGTGTGTCAATCATCCCTGTATGCTCCTTCACATCTTTTTAGCATTTGTTGTAGTAGTTTTTATTTTATTTTTCAGACCTTTTTAAACTCTGCATCTGCATCTCACCTTGTCATTTTCAGTTGCTAGTTTTCTTTGTTCTTATTCTAGCTCATTATCTCTTGTAGTCTGTAACTTGTTTATAACTTGCTTTTCTCCTAGTCATTGAGTTGCACATGCTGATGCTTAAGTTGTGAGCTTGCCGCTGACTTCATCAGTCTCTTAAAAACTTTCATTTTCATTCAAAAACTATACCTGTGTATTAGCACAACTCATCTGTAGTTGCATTCACATAAACTGTACCCTAGGTGTAGCTCTGGCTTTTGTCATAGCATTAGTGCTCTCTTTCTTTGACTGTGTAACTTTGGGAACTGAGATTGTTTACTGAGTAAACAGGTACCTGTGGTGCAACTGAGCAAACCCAAGGAAGACAAGGGGGAGCAGCAAAACCAATTTGTGGAGTGCCTAAACCCAGTTTTATACTGGCGGTATTGTACTCTTAACCTCAAATTCTGGTGAATGTGGAATGAGTCTCACTGATGTTGGTTCACCTTGTTAGCTGAGTTACTTTTATTGCATGAGTTTGCTGAGCTCTGCCCTGTCACCTTTGTGCATGCTCCAACCTGTTGTGCAAACCTGTTGACAGACCTGTGTCAACTGAGCTTTTTGAGCTATCTGCCCTGCACCTTTATGCATGCTCTGAACTGAGGGTAGCCAAATCTGTGTGTTAACCTGTGCTGTGCTGAATGCTGGCTTTGTCACATGCCAATCTCTAGTCTGTGCATATAACTCTCAGCTCTTCTGTGTTCTGTGCTGTAACCCCTAGGTTTCAACAAAACCTGTGCTTAGCTCCAGCCCCTGAAGCTGTGAGTTTGAGCTACCACTTGGAAAGCCAAGTTAGCTGAAAACCCCAGTGGAAGTCAACTGAGTGAGTTGATACCACAAACCCTGTTGAGCCAAGTGTTGACAGACCCCTTGCATACCCTGAGCATAACCCATCCGACCCGTTCTTTGCTTTGCCTTGGGCGATTGCCAGTGGTGCTCAACCCCGAATCGGTGCTAAATCATACAACCCCCGTCAACCACCGCCACCACTTTGCCTCATCCCAGTACCTGTTGCATCCATTGCATGTGTGCATCCGTGACTACACAACCCCGTGGAGATCTCGCATACTTTGTGCATAATCCCTGAATTTTGAGCTCAACTGACCTTGCTGAGCAGGCTGTAAAGTGCTAGCATTGATTATTTGCTGATTCATTTGCTCCATCTGTGAAGTTATACTTACCCTGAGCTGATCTGTTATCTTGTTGATGCTGTGAATGATTTGCTATCTGTGAAGTTTATATACACTGCAACTCTTGAAATTGTGCATCTGCTGCTGTTACATCTGTACACCAGCATCTATAAATTGTGTATGCGCCTTGGGTGCTTGAATGAGTTTTAACTTGTTTTTCAAACACACAACCCAGCACATGCTTCACCTTGAGTGAGCACAACCATTACCCTGTGCACCATACACAGTTTTTACGCTTTTTGTGCACTTGCCAACAGGCCAGTGTTATCTTGTGTTGTGCAACATCCATCACCCCTGTGTGCTAGAAACTGGGTGTCATTCTTGTGAATTTGTTGTTCTCTGTGTTAATATCATAGGCTGTGCTGAGCTGCAAAAAGCTGTGTTCATATGTGCACATAACTAGTGGGCTGCACATAAACTTGTTCTTTGCATAAACTGAAGCCCACATAAACTGGGCTGTGTAACCACTGAGCTTTACATAAACTTGGCTTGGCATAAGCTGAGCTGTTGGGCTGCACATAAACTGGGCTCTGCACTTGCAACAACTGGGCTGGAACCCACCTAATCAGCTGGGCCTTACAGCATCACAAAGCAATCTGTTGGGCTCGCATATGGAATTAGTGTGTCATTGTTGTAGTTTTTGCTTATCTATGTTGAACTTGATTGTATGTTAACATGCTAGATGCGCTAGCTAGGCCATGATTGTGTCTTTTAGAGACCAAACAAATCGACTAGTTAGGATCCGCCCAGACGAAATTGTCAGCATACCCAGTTCTTCAACAGAAAGCCCAAGCCCATCAGAAACAGAAACTATGGGTGATGAACACAACCAACCCCGTAGTCTCAAAGACTACATGTACCCAACTAGGGCAAGTCAGCCCTCTTGCATCATTCTGCCAGCTGATGCTTGTATGTTTGAACTGAAAGCAAGCACCATTCACATGCTACCCGTGTTTAGAGGGGTCGATGCTGAAAACCCTTACCATCACGTGAGAGATTTTGAGGATATTTATGGGACTCTGCGTTTTAACCAAATGCCAGAAGAGTCCCTCAAACTGAGATTGTTTCCTTTTTCTCTGAAAGACAAAGCCAAGTCATGGCTTCATGCCCTACAACCACAGTCCATTAGAACATGGGATGACCTCACAAAAGAGTTTTTCAAAAAGTTTTTCCCCAACCATAAGACGCGACAATTCGCCAAAGTCTAAATGGTTTTGTGCAACTAGAAGACGAAACTCTAGCAAAATATTTGGAGAGATTCAATGAATTATTGCTCCAATGTCCCCACCATGGTTTTGAAAAATGGAGACTCGTGCAAATATTTTATGAGGGTCTAGATGTTAGAACCCGAACCACAGTCGAGTCAATGTGCAATGGTGCATTTATTGACAAAAGTGCTGATGAGGCTTGGACTTTCTTAATCGAAGTCGCTGAAAAGACTCAACAGTGGGAGTCCATCCGTGAACCAAAAGGACTACCCCCGTAGGTAATGTTCATAGAATCGAGTCTGACTTTGAGGGAATGCAAAAATGGCATCTTTGGCCCGGAGAATAGAAATGCTTGAGTTGCAGAAGAATGTAAAACCTAATGCCCCTACTCTCCGTTACCAAATTGAAATGGACACTTGTGCCGCATGCCATAGCTCTGACCACCTAGTGGACAGCTGTCCAGACTTGCACGCATTTCAAGAGTCCAAAACCGAGCAAGCCAATGCATTGTACCATAGGCAAGAGAACAATCCTTATTCTCAAACCTACAACCCAGGGTGGAGGAATCACCCTAACTTCTCATGGTCCAAAGGGCCTGTACAAGGGGGACCAACAAATAACAACCAAGGATACTCATATCCTAGAAACCCCCAAGTACAACCCCATACTCAGTACCCTGTAGACAAAAAGCCTAGCTTTGAAGACTGTGTCGGTATGTTAACCCAAAATCTTTCAGAACTTCAGAAAACTACCAACCAACGTTTCACAAGTCTAGAACTTAAGATGGGTCAAATCTGTCATGCATTGAATGAGAGAGAAAAAGGCAAACTCCCTAGTCAACCCCAACAAAATCCAAAGAATGTGTTTCAGGCAGGCTCCTCAACCTGCAATGAAACTTCACATAGTCATGCGAATGTTATCACCACTCTCCGTAGTGGTAGAGTTGTTGAGAACAATGTAGGTGTACCACAGTCAAGCGAGTCTAAATCAGACTCACCAGTACACACAACACCGCAGAAAATATCTACTGTAGAAAAAGAATCTGAGCATGTTGCTAAAACCAAAAGTCCTACTGATATAGATGTTTCTTTGCCAAGTCATGTACCTGTTGCTCCATTCCCACAACGGTTGGTGCAACAGAAGGGGGGTAACCAATACAATGAGATTTTGGAAATGTTCAAACGAGTTAACATAAACATTCCATTTCTCGAGGCAATCAGACAAATACCCACCTATGCTAAGTTTTTGAAGGACTTGTGCACACAAAAGCGAAAGCTTCATGTGCATAAGCGTGCCTTTCTCACTGAGCAAGTGAGCTCCATAATCCAAAACAAGATTCCCACTAAGTTTAGAGACCCAGGTAGTCCAACAATTACATGCACCATAGGTGGCCATACTGTCGAAAAGGCGTTACTAGACTTAGGAGCAAGTGTGAATCTATTGCCATACTCTGTGTATGTGCAATTGGGCCTTGGGGAGCTGAAGCCCACACCTGTTACGCTACAATTAGCGGACAGATCTGTGAAAATCCCCCGTGGTATTGTTGAAGATGTGTTAATCAAGGTTGATAAATTTTTCTTTCCTGTGGACTTCATCGTCTTAGATACTCAACCCGTGCAAAACCCAAGTAATCACATTCCTGTGATTTTAGGACGTCCTTTCCTGGCGACGTCCAATGCCATCATCAACTGTCGTAATGGAGTGTTGAAATTGTGTTTTGGTAACATGACCGTAGAGCTGAATGTCTTTAACACTATTCAACAACACATTGATTGTGATGATACTGATTTGCATGAGATTAACATGATTGAGAGTCTGATCCAAGACTCTTTGCCCGATATTTTGTCAGTGGACCCTTTGCAAGCATGTTTAGATAACTTTGACTTAGATCTCTTTGAGTCTAAGTACATTGGTGAAATTCACTCTTTGCTTGAATCTGTTCCACCCATGGATATTGCTAAATGGCAGAATGCAGTGGAACCACTTCCACTCTCTGATTCCAAATCTGCCCCACCTCTTGATACACCACCTAAGCTTGATTTGAAACCATTACCTGATACCTTGAAGTATGCTTTCTTAGGTCCTTCTGATACTTTACCTGTGATTATTGCATCATGTTTAGACACAGAACAGGAAAGTCAACTCTTAGAAGTGCTTAAAGAACATAAAGGACCTTAGGTTGGACCATCTCCGATCTTAAGGGTATAAGTCCCACAATTTGCATGCATCACATAAATCTTGAAGAGAACACTAAACCATCTAGGGAAATACAAAGGAGACTTAACCCCAATATGAGAGATGTTGTCAAAGGTGAGATCTTGAAATTGCTTGATGCGGGTATCATTTACCCGATTCCAGATAGCCAGTGGGTCAGCCCCATTCAAGTGGTACCCAAAAAGTCTGGCATTACTGTAGTTCAAAATGAGATGAATGAACTTGTCCCCACCCGTGTGACCACAGGGTGGCGAGTTTGTATTGATTATAGAAAACTGAACACAATAACAAAGAAAGACCATTTTCCCCTTCCCTTCATTGACCAAATCTTTGGAAAGGTTGGCGAAGCATAGTCACTATTGCTTCCTAGATGGCTATTCGGGCTACAACCAAATTCACATAGCACCCGAAGACCAACAAAAGACCACATTTACATGTCCTTACGGAATATTTGCTTACCGTCGTATGCCTTTTGGGTTGTGTAATGCACCCGCTACTTTTCAACGTTGCATGATGAGCATATTTTCTGACATGGTAGATAAGTTTCTTGAAATTTTCATGGATGATTTTTCTGTGTTTGGGTCTTGTTTTGATGAGTGTTTGCATCACCTCACTTGTGTGCTGATTAGGTGTAAGGAAAAGAATTTGGTTTTGAATTGGGAAAAATGTCATTTCATGGTTAACTCGGGCATTGTCCTAGGGCATATTATCTCGGAAAAAGGCATAGAAGTAGACAAAGCCAAGGTTGATCTCATTCAACACTTGCCTCAACCTCGTTCTGTGAGGGACATAAGATCATTCTTAGGCCATGCGGGTTTTTACCGCCGATTCATCAAAGACTTTAGTAAAATTTCAAGACCCTTGTGTAATCTTCTTGCGAAAGATGTTGCATTTGTCTTTGATGATGCTTGTGTGATGCGTCTGACTATGCTGTAGGAGCTGTTTTGGGACAGCGAGTAGACAAACTTCCATATGTGATCTACTATGCTAGTAAAACACTTAATGATGCTCAACTGAATTATTCCACAACCGAGAAAGAGTTGCTAGTTTGTTGTGTTTGCATTAGATAAGTTTGTATCTTATTTGATAGGGTCTAAGGTCATCATATATTCGACCATCTTTGCATTGAGATATCTTTTGTCTAAAAAAGATGCTAAGGCTCGTCTAATTCGATGGATACTCTTGTTACAAGAGTTTAACTTCGAAATTCGAGATAAGAAAGGGTCGAGAAAATGTTGTTGCCGATCACTTGTCTAGGTTGAATGTTGAATCTCTTGATGAATCATGTTTGATTAGAGAGTCATTCCCTGATGAACAATTGATGCTTGTGTCTGAAATGCCTTGGTTTGCTGATATTGTGAACTACCTTGATACAGGTAGAATGCCCTTGCATTGGTCTAAACAAGACCGTTCTAAATTCTTGGCTGAAGTTAAACATTTCCTTTGGATGACCCATATCTGTTTAAGTACTTCCAAGACCAAATCATTAGGAGATGTGTCCCCAATTCTGAACAAAGGGACGTCATCTCTTTCTGTCATGACCATGCATGTGGAGGCCACTTTAGTGCCAAGAAAACTGCTGCAAAGATCTTGCAAAGCGGTTTCTATTGGCCAACACTGTTTAAGGATAGCCATGCTTTTTGTGTTGCTTGTGACCGATGCCAGAAATTAGGAAGTTTCTCTAAGAGAAACATGATGCCCTTACAACCCATTTTGATTGTTGAGCTGTTTGATGTATGGGGTATTGATTTCATGGGTCCATTTCCTAACTCGAAGGTAAGTTGTACATTCTTGTTCTTTGTTGATTATGTCTCTAAGTGGGTAGAGGCCATTGCATCCAAAACAAATGATCATAAAGTTGTTCTTTCTTTTCTTATGGAAAACATTTTCTCCCGTTTTGGAACACCTAGAGCAATAATTAGTGATGGAGGTAGTCATTTTTACAATAGACCCTTTGAATCACTAGTGCGCAAGTATGGAATCACTCATAAGGTTGCAACACCTTACCATCCTCAAACCAGTGGCCAAGTAGAAGTTTCTAATAGGGAAATTAAGCATATTCTTGAGAAGACTGTCAATCCTTCTAGGAAAGATTGGTCTTTGCGTTTAAATGTTGCTTTGTTGGCCTATGGAACTGCATACAAGACTCCCATTGGGATGTCCCCTTACAGACTTGTGTACGGTAAAGCATGTCATCTACCTGTTGAGTTAGAACACCGTCAATATTGGGCTGTGAAGAAGTTGAATTTTGATCTTGATAAAGCTGGTAACCAAAGAAAACTTCAACTCAATGAGTTAGAAGAATTGAGAAATGATGCATATGATAGTGCCAAATTGTACAAACAAAGAATGAAAGTGTTTCACGACAAGCGCATTCTGCGCAAGTCTTTCACACCTGGCCAAAAAGTTTTATTGTACAACACTCGTTTGCATTTGTTTCCAGGGAAGTTACATTCTAGATGGTCAGGACCATTCTTGGTAGGTACCGTTTTCCCCCATGGAGCTGTTGAAATTGAAAACCCAGCAACCAAGAACATCTTCAAAGTCAATGGTCAGAGATTAAAACCATTTCTGGAGCATCTTCCACCAGAAGTTGAGACCGTCGACTTAGAAGACCCCATCTATGTGGACTGAACTAGTTCACTTGTGTACATAAACATGGACTAAAAATCCATTCTCTTTCCCTTTTCTTTTTCTTTTTGCATAGTTCTTATTTGTGCTAACCAACCTTTTTGTCTTGCACTCTGGTTGTTTGCTTTCAAAGCATTCATCCTCCTTTGGTTTAGCAACATCATTGTATATCCGGTAATCTCTTCCCTTTTCTCTACTCAACATAGTTCTCTTGGTATGTGACTTTTTGAATTCTTATTATCTGTTGACACATTGAGGACAATGTTTGATTTAGGTTTGGGGTGCATTTGCATATAGAGTTTTTGCATATAGAGTTTTTAGTCTTTTATTTCAAAAAAAAAAAAAAAAAAAAAAAAAAAAAAAAAAACTCTTTGTAAATACTTGCATAAAAACCTCCAACTTTTAGAGATCTTAGAGTCACTAGCATGCTTCTAGCTATGTTTACATAGAGAGTCTGACCGAAATAACTGAACTTGGAAGTACTTGAGAACACAATCAGGTTTCTTAGTTGATTAGAGCGTTAAAGTTGGATTTAACCATACCGGAGGGCGAATTAGGTGTTGTTTAGATATTCGGTAGTAGAATTGTGATCACCCATAGTGGAGACTACCCATTTTACATCAAGCGAGGTACCGACCTTCACTCTTTGTGACTTTCTAGAAAAGCTGTTAGAGTGTGTGTCACCGTACGTCAATTCCGGGTATGAATGGTGAGCTACCTAACTTCTCACCACTTTCAGCACTATTTTTGATCTCTTGAGTGCTAATTCCGTCAATCATGAGGGTGACGTCTAAAGATGAAAACTCCTTCTTGTAGTTCGATTTGCAGTTAGCATCACTCTCTCCCTCTCAACAACATCAACAGATTCATATAAACACATCATCGTCAGCAAGCGGAGCACCATCTGAATATTTGAAGAAAAGTTGAAATAGTCCAAGGTTTACGTGCAACAAAGAAAAGAAAAGAAAATAGGATGAGAATTAATGAAGTTTGTGAAATCAAGACAACACAAGTGTGGAAGATTGAGTTTTATTGTTATTTTCATTTCAAGTTAAAAAAAAAAAAAAAAAAATGTTTGTCAAGTTTTTGTGAAGTTCAGAAGTTCATCATCAGCTATTGAAGACCGAAGACTGAAGATTGAAGAAGTTTCTATGAATGCCAGGATAGAGTGATATTAATTGCCGATCGGGTGAGAAGGTAAGTGAGTACTCCCATCCTTGCTAATGGTTGATTTCCTTTCTTAGAGATCATCAGAAAAAGATTCTTTTGTCCACAACTCTGTGGAGTCTCCAGAAATTATTTCGGAAGGTTATCCTTCTCATCTTCAATGTGTGCAGGATTTCTCTCTTTATTCCTGCATGCACACATGAGAGACTAAAAAAGCGATCTTTTTGAGTGCAATTATGATAAAACCCTAATGGTGAGGCAGAAGTCGAGGCTTATGATCACAATCGAATCCGAATTATTTCATATGGTATGGTTATTTCTCGCTCAGCACTTAAGGATGAGAATGCGTTCTTTGGTAGTTCTAACTTCTTGTTACTAGCATGCAGAAACTTTATATCCTCATAGCTCTTTGGATGCTTGAGACTCTTTTACACTCTGAAGTTGGAGAAGGTTTTGTGGGTACACCTCTGGTAAACCCTCACGAGACTACAACTCGTCCACTAGGGACACCTAGGGGTTTAAAGGCTTAGTGCATATGCTAAATGCATTCGAGAGACCAAACGGTGGTATAGTCGGGATTTCTTAATTTCTGTTTCACTTGAGGACAAGTAAAATTCAGGTTTGGGGGTATTTGATGAGTGCCAAATATTGCATATTTCTACACCTTTTTATTGGCATTTAACTCATCTTTTGTGCTCAGAAATCAGATATTATCCCAGATTCTGTATTTTCTTTGTTTTCAAGAATAAATATTTGTACTAATTAATTTTGTGTTTTTAGGTAGTAAATAAAGCTCGGAGAAATTGAGGAGCCAAAAGAGCAGAAAATTGGAGACGGGCGTCTATGGAGCAGAAAGCCAAAGCCCGCGCATCAGTTGCAACCCAACAAGGAACAACCCATTCACAAGACATGGGCTTGAGCAGTCCAAGACCCGACCCACGACCCGGATCCGAGCCCGTCCCTTCCGAGCCGTTAGATTTCACCCATCTTCATCCTACGGTCGCTCCACCCTACACATCATCTCTCGCTGTCCCCGTTCCACAGCGAAATTTCCTATACCTACACCCCATCGACCAAAACCATTTCTCATCTTCATCTTCTCTTTCTTTTCTCCCCAACAACTCCAGAGAAACACCTTACCTCCTCCCTCTCCCTGACAAAACCAGAGCCATCACCACCACCTCCATCTCCTGACAGCACCAACCGCGCCAGTAGCCACCTGCTCCGCCACTCTATCTCGAGTTATCTCTATCATAGCTTTTCCATACCCTAGAAGCTAGGTTAGAGATAATTGGAGCTAGGGTTTTCTCCAACATCAAATCAATGGAGTCAGAGACGAGTTAGGAGAGAAAAGAGGTTTGGGTTGTTGTTTACTTGTCATTTCGAGTGATTGTGAGGTATAAATGGATGTTCTTCATGTGAGAGAAAACTCAGTCTGTTTTAGGGTTTTATTTTGTTAAACTAATTTGCATTCTGTTTAATTTTTGTATCGTGTTCTAAACTCTCTTACTGGGGTGTAGATGAAACCCCTGATTTAATGTCTAGTTGATCTAATTCTCAAAGTTCTCTTGTAGTTTGTAATGCTTAGGATTTTAGTTAGCCTTTGAACCAAACTTACCTGTGATCAATGGTACTGTAAGAAAACCATTGATACTAGGGGTTATCAAGGGGATTGAGTTAATCGATGATCCATCTAAGGCCTTCAAGGGAAGGCACAAGACCACAGTGAGAATTTGAACTGCCTAGCATATGATTAGGAGGTGAATTCTATCACCTTAGTACCTTCAACTACCTGTTTACAATTTATATTTGCTACCTTAGCTTAGAGTCACAACTCAATTCAGTCATATCGACACCCAAAAGCTCATATTTGTGTTACAATACCTTAGAAATCAGTTAGGAAAGCCCTTAGCTCAACATTGCACACCCCATTTCCCTGAGGATCGACCTGTGCTTTCCTCTGCCTCCAACAGGCACTGTGCACTTTCAGTATTACACGTAGGAAAACACTCTTCATAATCTTACCAGTTTCCTGGGTCTTGCACGGCTCGTGGCATGTTGTGGGGCCCAAAGTGGCATAATTTGTGCCACGACTGGAAATTAGGGTTTCTACCATGCAAGGTCGTGTCTCTGGTTAGGATAACCACATTGAAGTCTGTTATGGCGTTGGCCACGAATAGATGATGGGTTGGCACGTAAGTGCACTATTTAAGGTATGTTGCCACATTCGTCGTGCCTCTGTGGTAAATTGGCACGTTTAGCATGTTTGGCATGCCAATTAGCGTATTGTCACAACCTTGCCTCTTTTGATGATGTGGCAGGTTTAGGACGACCTGATTGGTCAATTAAAAGAGGGGCCGACCAAGCATGGGTGTGGCCACACTTCTAGTGTGCGTGTAGTAAGTTTAGAGCGACCTGATTGGTCGATGGGAAGGGGGTCGGCAAGCAAGGGCGTGGCCACACTTCCAGCGCATCGTGGCAGGTTTAAAGCGACCTGATTGGTCGATGGAAAGGGGGCTGACAAGCAAGGGCGTGGCCACACTTCCAGCGCGTCGTGGCGAGTTTAAAGCGACCTGATTGGTCGATGGAAAGGGGGTCGGTTGAGCAGCATGGGTGTGGCCACTCGCAAGTGGCGCCGGCTGGCCTATGGCATGGCCACACCTCCCTTTGTTGTTGCTCCCATTCCGCGGCTCCTTGTTTTATGATTTTGGGTAGGATTTTGCACCTACTAATCCATGGCGGATTAATTACCTAGTTCGCCTAGGCTTAATTTCGACAGGCAATGTTTAATATACTGCGCAGCGCACAAAACCCTAATTTTTGGAAATTAGTCAGGGTAATATCTGAATCTTGTGAATTATCACAAAATTGATTGAATTCTATGTGTTGACACAGAGTTCTTTAAGTTCATTTCCAGATAGCAGTATGCTTCCGATTGAATACTTTATGCAAGGACCTTATCCTTGATACTTGGAAATTCGTGAATTATCACAAAATTGATTGAATTCTATGTGTTGACACAGAGTTCTTTAAGTTTATTGACGATTCGTGAACACAAATTGTCATCCCATATCAACATTTAGGGTTTAGCCGAGGAACATAGCACACAAAGCATTCAAAGAAACTTATATTAATTGAATAATATAGGCAGGGTGCCGAAATTTACAGAATATCTGGGATTGTTGCTACATGCACCATTCTGTTGGATATATGTTGCTCAATAAATGCGCCAGTGAAGAGGTTGAACACTCATAACTTTTACATGGCTCTGTTTCTTTGCAGAGTGGCGGCACATTAAATGTAGGGTTTTACAAATTTAGCCCTGAACTAAAAACCACCATCAACACCTTCATATCAAGGAAATAATATAAAATTAGGAAAGGTGTCACGGGACCGGCCCACTAGCCGGCCGGCCATGCCCTAGCCGTAACCGGTCCCACACCTTGCGATCCCTTATTTTATTATTATTATTATTTCCTTCATCTCATGCAAACTCCTTCATTTCAACAAACTCATTAATTTCATGATATTTCCTTCACATCATGAAAATAATATAAAATTAGGAAAGGTGTCACGGGACCGAGCTTATTAGCCGGCCGGCCATGCCCCAGCTGATAGGTGTCTAAAACACCTTGATATTTATTTATCGTTTATGCTTTCTTTGTTATGTTTTCTTGTAAATTATGTATCTTTTATTTGATTTTGAGTTTTAGGTACTTTGGAGCAAAAGAAGAGGAAACGTCGCTTAAAAGGGGCTAAAGTGTCATTTCATGTGCAACTACTGTTGGAGGCGACTTATTTCTCATTATTTACTTCTTTTCTATCTGAAAGGCATGTCGGCTTTAGTGATGCGATTATGTTTGAAAAGCATGTTACAGCCTTAGTGATGTATAAAAATTGAAGAAAAGAAGTGAATATGAGAGGTAAGAGATGGCTGCTCGAGAAACTACTAAAAGCACCCATAAAAGTGTTAAAGGCACCCCCAGAAATGTCCCGGAAGAGTTGATAAAGTCACCCAAGAGTTTTTCACTATATACAGCCCAAAAGTTATCTTTGTACCCCACAAATTGCTATTCGCACCCCCAGAAATTGCTAAACGTAGCCCAAATTGCTAAAGGGACACCGCTGCTGGATAAGGGGAAGGTCATCTTCTCCATTCGAATTTTGAATTTTGGCGGGAAAAGAAGACCAGAATTAGGGTTGAGGATTTGAAGGTGTTCTACTGAGATTCAATGGCTGAAACTAAATGGGTATCTTCCTTTGGGCTAAACAGGGCTGGTAATGGTCTTTGCTTCGATCAGAAGTGGCTAGGAAATCCGGAAAAGGTGAATCAATGTTCACGGTTTTGGCGGGAAAAAGTGGTCTTCATGAAACAGATTTAAGGTTTGATTTTTGGCCGAGAATTGATGAGATTCAATCGATGGATTTGTTTGCAATGGGCATGTTAAGGCTAAACAGGGTTGGTATGGTCGTTTTAATTGAAAGAATTGGGCTAGACAACCCTATGAAGCGAAACTGAGTGTGAAGAAAGATATCGGGTTCTGGAAGTGATTACCAGAGATTTGCTCGAGATTTTCTTGCTGTTTTTGTTGGAGAATGACTTGTCACGTTCGAATAAAGATGGTAATATCTTTGGATTCAAGAAGGAAGGAGTTCACACGGACTTTCGTTAAAACAGGGGGTAGAGTTATTATTCGGAAGTTTTGGATTTCTTCTATGGAAGTTACGTGTAAAAATTGAGAGGATATCTGTTGGAAGCTAATATATCGAGTTGGAGAGACGGATTAATACCAAATACACGTAAATATATCCTTGTGAAAAGAAAGAAATCTTTTGAAGTTATTACATGAGATTTATGGGAGTTGTCGAGTATAAAAAGGGTCGTATGGAAGCAGATAAGGGGGACGGATACTCTGGGGAAGAATAGAGAGCTAGGAGTCGAGAAAATCACAAGTCACAGAAAGTTTCCTGCTGCTGCAAAACTCAAGAACACGAAGAACAACACCTGTAAAAAGCAGTCGCAGAAGCAGTCTTAAATACAACGACAGAGTTAATCCTCTATCGTTCTTCAAACAGTCGAAAAACAAAGACCCTCAGAGACGGTCGTTTATTTCTGGAAATCATTGTAAGCATTTTTATTATTATATTTAATACAATGATTAATGAAATTTTCTTCAATTTTGGTTCTATGAGTAGCTAAATCTATTCTCTAGGATTTTGGAGGAAACTATTTTTGATGGGTAATATTTAGTAATTAATTTCTTTGGCATATTTACTCCAAAATTATGTTTTAATTTGTCCAATGTAGGAGCAGAATATCGCGACATCAATACTTCGCGAGAGTAATAAACGACTACATTGCGAAGGCGTCACAGGGAAGTAATATAAATGACGCAATGGATGACGACAGTCAAAACATGAGAAAAGTGTGAAGACTTGGCGAAATTTAGGAGTGTCGCAAAGAAGAGTGTTTATAACACTCGCGACACTTCGCGAGTCATTCCCGAAAATAAAGGACAGCTTAGCTGTCATCCACTGTGTATTACCCTATATAAAGGGTTGAGTTAGTCTGTTGAGGGAGGGTTCTTTTTGAATTGTTAAGCAAGTCATTAGGAGAGAGAAAATCTAGAGTGATTGTAATTTCTTTAGCTCTGTTCTATCTATCCTTGTAAACATTTCAAGAAGATAATCAATAAAAATATATAGTTATTCATCTTCAAATGGATTAGTAAAGTAAATTCTTGTGAGGGGTGTATTGTGGGATTTCCTGCAATTACATATGCGCTAGAAACATGGATGAGTAGAAGATCAACCTTGTGAATTGAAAGAATCAGGAGTAACAAGAAAGAAATTTCGGAAAATTCTCAACAATTTACTAAAATTGAGAAATGGCTAGAAGAAGGAATGCATCAGAACAACCAACAATTGTGAGGAGAAGTGGGAGATTAGCTGGAGAAAGGAGAAATGAAGTAGGTGAACCGTCAAGAATAAACGCAAGAGATAGAGAAGAAGGTCAAATTCAACCACCAATTCAACCACCAATTCAAGAATGAAGAAGAGTAATAGATTATGATAGGGTGAGCGTGCATACATGGAGATCAGATTCTGTGGAAGAAAGAGAAGAAGTGCAACAATTGATAAATAATGAACAAGTGGAGAGAAATCGAGAAGAAATGGGAGAAACAGCTCATAGAAATGAAGAAATCGTAGCATTAGAAACGTTGAGACAAACAATACATGAAGAAAGACGATTAGAAGCGGAAGAACGCGCAAATTTAACAAGGCAAAACCATGAATTAAGAATGGAAAATATGAGGTTGCAAAATGGGAGGTCGGGAAATAATACCAGGTCAAGGTTAGGATCGGTTAGAGATGATAGAAGGAGAATGTTACCTTTAGAAAATGTTAATGAAGAAAATTTAGAAAGAGAGCTAAATCTCGGTGAAGGATACTGCGAAAGAATGGAAATGGTGTGTATTCCGCGTCCAGAGATTTTACAGGGTGACCAAAATAATGGAAATCAAGGAAATAGGCAGCAAAATAATCCAATTGATGAAAAAAATTCGGAAGAAGGAAGAAGAATACTGCATGGAAGAGAAACACAGATAAAACAAAAGGAGATTGAATATGATATCGAAAAGCATTATATTGAACAGGCGCGTCTAGCTCGCGAAAGAGAAAGATTAAGAGTAGAAATGGAAGAACGGGAATTGGAGGAAGCAATTCGGCAGAATAATCATGACAATCGAGAAAGAAGGCGCGAGCAAAATCGCAACAATGGAAATATCAATGAAGAGTATGAAAGAATACAAAGGAGAGCTGATAGACAACCAAGAAAAGAAAACGATGGATATAATGGTGTGCGAATTCGAGAACGAGATGGAGGAGAAAATCGCGAGAGAAAGAAGAGAAGAAAATCTTTGAACAAGAAAATCAAGATAGACATGAACATGAGAAGGAGAGAAACGGAACTAAAAAGAACAATAAATTCGAACCACGATGTAAATGAACAAATCTTAAGAGAGTTGGCAGAGATGAGAGGAATGTTGAACAATAGAAGAGGAGGAGGAAGGAGACAATTGGATGAGGCAATTGAAGAAGCTGCAAAAACCCCCTTTACACTAGAGGTGCAATTGGGAGGAATACCTCCAAAGTGCAATTTACCCGCATTAACCAGCATTTTTGATTGAACAACTTGCGCAATACAACACATCAAAGCGTATGTAAGATGTATGTTACAGTGGGAAAATCATGACGTTATATTGTGCAAATATTTCGCATCAAGTTTAACAGGAGAAGCACTGAAGTGGTTTGAAGGTTTACCAAGAAACACCATCACGTCATTCAACCATCTACAACCTATAATTTTAGGGGCATACATAAGTAACAACTCCTCGCGACCAGGAATTGAAGATGTATTTAGGATGAAACAAAGGGTTGGCGAAAGTTTAAGAGACCTAACTGTGAGATGGAAGACGATGTGTAGCGAGATGGCTGGAAGAGTGGATGAAAGATATCTCATTTTATCATTTATAAACGCTATGTTCACAACCAATTTGCTATATATTCAAATTTTTAGAGTCAAGAATACAATCACGATGACGGAGCTGCGAGAACTGCAAGAGGAATATATTTCTTTGGAAGAAAGGCAAAATGAGGTGGAGTCGTACCCGGTTGCGAATACAAGTTCAAATGCTGCGAATGCAAGTTTGTTACCTAAATTAATACACACAGTGGCGAGTACCTCGCAAGGGCAGCAAGAAAGAGTGATAAATGATGAACAACCAAAGTTAGTAGCCATGGGAAGCCGAGATCAAGAAGAGTTTGAAAGAGAAAGAAACTACTATAACCGTGACGGCAATAACAAAATTCAGAGACTTGATCACTCGCAAGAAACCTATGGAAGTCAAAAACAGAATTATCATGGAGGGCAGCGACGTCATAGAGTAGTATGAGAAGAAATCAAGATGCCACCACTGAATACTAGTGTGGAAAAGATATGGGAAGCTATACTCTTGATGGAAAACATACTGCGCCATGGAACATGGGGAATGAGCCACCACCAAGTGATAGAAGTCACGAGTTCTGTTCTTACCACCGTTTTCATGGACATCTGACAAATGACTGCAGAAACATAAAAAGAATCATCCTTAGAATGATTGATCAAGGAAAATTTGAATCACTTTCTAAAAAGTGAAGAGAAAGTTCAACCATTGCCGCCACCACCATCAAAAGGGAAAGAAACGTTCATAATAGAAGTTGGAGCAAAGGCTAAAAATTTATTTTGCAACTCCATTGTTCACTCATATCGTACAATTGAAGATTTTCATGATAACATACTCAGTAGAGTTTTTGCGAGGGATGTTGATGATAAGGAAGTGTTGAACATTGCGAGGACATCGCAATTAAAAGAATGGCAAATGCAGATTATTTCTTTCACCGCAGAAGAGATTCCCGAAGGCAAAGAGACGCATGATAGCCCATTGGTTGTAAAATTGGAAATTAATCCAAAACCTGTTGATGGCGAAGATGATGAAGCGAGAAAATTCTTTGGGCAATCAATAGAATATTAATTGATCTTTGGAAGCTCGGTAAACATCCTCTTTTACCATACTTACAAGACTATGGGGGAAAGGATGCGAGAATTGATACCTTCAACATACAAAATATATGGTTTCAATGGCACAGCAAACAAGCCTAAAGGTGAAGTTCATATGAGAATACCTTTGCAAGGGTTATCTACTGATATTTTGTTCTGTGTGGTCGATGTGGAATCCCCTTATAATGCATTGATCGGAAGACCATGGTTGCATGAAATTCTGGGTGTAGCGTCAACCTATCATCAGTGTATAAAATTTCCTCATCCTAGTGGTGTTGGAATTATAAAAGGAGATTGGACGGAAGGACAAAAATGCTATGAGATCGATGTGGAGAGCTGCGAAGAGAGAGCTGAGAAAAGAAAGGGTTGGAAGCAACGTGCAAAAGATGAGAAAAGAAGAGAAAGATTAATGGTGGATGCCATTGATGTAAGAGGAGAAGATACATTGTGAAACAAGTGCATGGAAACAGTTGGAAATTATGATGGAAAGGAATCATTAAGAGATTTGAATGGTGTAGAGGCGGAGAGTAGCAAGAGCAAAAAGTGTAAGAAGTGAATAATCATCAAAAAGCAACAACAAAAGCTTGTTCAGAGTAAGAGGAAGAAACAATAATTGAAGAAGAAATATACGAGGATCTCGCCATCAAGAATGTATGACAATTTGATTGAAGAATTGAAAAACAAAAATGATTAAACAATGTAAGATTGTGCGATAGTTTCGCAAACAAAATGAATAATTGAATGAATTAACAAAAATGAAAGAGTGAGTGAATGGGACGAACCTTTATGGCGTACACCTAGTTCGCGAATGACATTTCGCAAGAGGCAAATGTAAGACCTAAAGTGCGTCATATAAGGGGTATCTCTTGACATGGCTCAGTGAAAAGGTTACACCGCTCCTGGAACCTGAGTCATGAAGATTTGGGGCCCATGAAAGCCTATCCGGGGGAGATACCTTGGATTTCCAACTATATATATAAGGTTATACCCTGGTTGGACGCCCGAGGATCTCTTCCTAGGAGTTAGTGTATGCTCAAGGCGCCGGGGTACACGGTTGAGCCAAGAGTGCCTGGGGCATTTGAAGTGTCTCGGCCATTCTTGGCAAGTCTTGGTATACGCTGCACTCGGCCCGAAGAAAACTCCACTTAGGGTGCAGTCTCGTAACCATAAACCATATAGGTATAAGGGATAAGAGGCTGCGAAAACAACTGGTTGTTGTTAAGACCGGATGGGAGGAGCTAGTATTGTATGGCCGATGTACGCCTCCTTGAAGGGGCAACCAGGGAGAAGATAAGGGCGGCACCCTCCATTAGGGAGCTGATAAGTGTCAAAAGACGCAAATGTCATGAGACTTTATTTTCGTAAGGAAATTTAGGCTTGTCATATTTGTGCAATGATCCTGTAGAGGCAATAATACTGACGCAAGGATAAGGCGAGATCAATGGGTTTTTGCATGAAAATGCAAAAACGTCCTGCGATTTCGTCGCAAAGACGGCAATGTCATGGGATTTTACACTCGCAAGAGTATTTAAGCCTGTCATATTATCGCAGATAAAATATCCTGCAGAGGCAAAAATACTTAACAAATGATAAGACAAGGTCAATGGGTCATTACATGAAAATGTAATGACGTCCTGTGATTTTGTCGTAACGAGGGGTGGCGAAATAAGACCTTTAATTAGGAAGGCAAAATAAGACCACACAAGAATGATAAGACAAGATCCATGGATTTCTTCATTCGTAAAGACATCCTGCGATCTTGTCGCAATAATGAACTTCAACATAACTAAAGATACAGACATATATACAATTGAGGAAGCGAGTAAGCTTGCGAAAACGAATATGTTCCATCATAGAGTTACAAATAATAAAGGATGAAGTCAGAGATTTCATTACTCAGATATAATTGGTCAAATCTCTCATTTAAAAATGAATAACAGAGGCAAGTATGGGAATGAATAGGATAAAATATTGTTATTCATTTCCACATGATGGATTTATGTATTCATAATGATGGTCAGTTGAATTATAAAGAAGAATTGCTTGACAAATACGCGCAAGTAAAGAAAACGAAGATTAAATTCATATTTGACAATCCAAGAAGATTGAAAGAGTATATGTATTACAAGAAACGAAAGAAGAAAAAGAAGTTATTTCTTTGAGGATTCTTCTTCTTGGTCAGATTCTTCAGTTCCATCATTCTTTTCGCCAGAATCTTCTTCTTCGCTAGCTTCACTATCAGAGACATCCGAGAAAGGCGTATCTTCAGGAATAACATCGCGAAGACAAGGATATGAACTAAGAGGAATGCGGTGATCATTGCAAACCATTTCAATAGTTTGATTGCGAAAACGAACAACAGTATTGTTGAAATTCGCCACTGTAGCTTGCAGTTGTTTTTTCAACTTAGAATACTTATTATTGCGAAGAGAAAGGTCTTCTGCGAGTTCCCCTTTTTTAGACTCAAGTTCTTCAATCCTTGTTTGAAATCTCTTCTCGGATTCTGCAAAACATATGATAATGAATTAACAACACAATAACAGTACTACAGAGATAAAGAGCAGTAAAGTATAATAAACAACCTTCTTTGTCAGATATCATGTCTTTAACCAAGGCAGTATGCTCGGCATGAAGGCTAACATCAACACCTAAATTATTCCTGGCATTATCTAGAACCTCCGCAGCCCAAGCGAATTCATCATCATTATTTATAACAAGAAGCGAACGAATTTGATCTTCTCGCTCATTAAGTATAGCATTCTGACGAAGAGATTCATCTCGTTCAATTTGTACTTCGAGAAGAGATTTTTGAAATGTTGCTAATGCCTGTGCACCTTTATTAGCAATGCGATCTTTGTCATCTATAAGGTCACTAATTTTCTTCCTTAAAAGTTCGGTTTTTCTATGGGAATCAAGATACATTTGTTTAAATCGGTTGGCTAAACCTAAACTAGATCTATGCTCAATCTCTAAGAGACGATATTTGGTTTGAAGTTCATTTAATGAAAGGGAATCAACTTTGTTTGACGAATTACTTAAAGACTCGTTGAGATGGGTGAGAAGAACATCATTATCCATAGGCTCGGGAAATGAATGGAGAAGAATGGCTTCTTGGAGAGATTATATATGTCTGCGAAAATAGTAAATCAGGCAAAGAATAGTAGATGACAAAGTAAAGACGATTTGAAGAGCAAAAATTTTTGTACCATAAAGTTGTTGATTTGCGCTTTGAAGAGTAGATATTTTAGTCTCCTGAGAAGTGAATTTAGTTTCCAATTGTTGAATTCTTTCATCTTTCTTGCAAGACATCGCAACCTCAGTTTCTAGTTCTCGGATCTTCTCTTTAAGTTGGAGATTTTTCTTTTCAAGGTTGTTGCGTCTTTTCTCGAGATCTGAGGCAACAACAAAGGAAGCTCTCCCAGACTATAAAGGAAAATAAAGAAATTGTTAAGATAAAGCTTAAAATCGAAATTACATAGAAGCAAAGGAATATGAACATACCAAAGCATTGAGAGCATTCAAGTGGCTGGAAGTCAATGTTCGGGAAACTCCGCGAAAAGATTCATTATTCTCTAATAGAGGGGCATCGCAGATTTTCGCGAGAGCTACGCAAGTTGCAGATAAGTGATCATCTCCCATTCCTTGCATGGAATCGGAGAAAACACTAGACAGTTACGCCATAGCAGAAGTAGTAGAGTGATTCTCTTTCGCGGAGGAAGTACCAACTTCATTTTCATCCTCATCAGAACTCTCACTGGTTTGAGAGCTACGATGAGAAGAGGGATGGGTTTTCCGTTTTTTAGAAAGCGGAGCAGAAGACTTGTCCTTGCGAAAAGTGATTTTATCTTTGCCTTTAACCTTCGTAGCTTCAGCTTCTTCAACGTCAACCTTCGCATACGCATGAAGATAAGAAACAGAGGCAACAATATTGTTTAAAATAACAAAAGAAAATGTTTCTTACTTCATCCGTGAGCGATCGGAGTATCGCGAGGTACTTGCCTTTGGATCTTCTTTATACTTCTTTCTCATTCTGGCAATCTAAATTTTTTGAAAGATTAATAAGCAAAGGAGGAAGAAAATGTCACAAAGTAAAATTGAAAAAAGGAAATATACCTCTTTTGCCTTCTCAAGCCACTTAAACTCCCAAGGATGATAATTCGCGAGGGTTGCAGGGAGAACATGTGAACCTGCGATGTAAGGTCCATTCAAAAATAAAGGAACAACCCACCATTTCTCATCTTTGGAATGACGAGGAGTACTATTGTTGCCCGAATGCCAGTCAATATCTTGCATGAGCAGTTTATCAGCATCAACATTATCTTTTTTCTTTAGTCGAGCACCCCAGCGAGATTTATCATTTCTCATATTTATAACTGCATAATTCGCAAAGAAGTTCTCTACAGTATACTTCTCGGCGGCTATCTCTAAATTTACAAATCTAGGATCTTTGACATTATCAGGATATAAAGATCCTTTACCAGCGCCACGGTTTGCGAATTCAAGCATTAAACGGATGCAGTCGCCACTCAACTGATAAACAGCTCGCGAGAATTTTTCATGAGCAAGGATTTCATATAGAATAATGGTATCTCGGGATTGTATAGAGGAATGGGGAGTCCTGCGAGGAGTTGACCTAGCGAGACTATGATTTTATGATCATCACATTGATGATCTGAAAACAATTTTGCAGAAAGTATAGATGAAGATTCTTGATCAGGAATGGTTGATAAGGTGAAACCCTTTTCTTGTAACTTCTTTTGAACATCATTGAAAAGGGGTGCGTATGTACGACCAAGTGAAGCCATTATTAGAGTATGGGAATGAAGGGAGAAGCGAAAATCAAGAGAAGGAAAAAAGGATTTACAGTAGCAGAAACGCAAATTACGGAGGAAGGAAGCTGAAGGAAAGTTGCAGAAAGAAAATAAAAGAGAAAAAGAGAAGGATGAGAAAACTATATATAGAGAAGAGAATCCTCGAGAAAACAAATGCATTTAATGCGAGATGGGATGTGAATGGTCAAGAATAAGCGGTTGAAAGAGACGTGTCAAGAAAAGAGTGGAAGAAGAAACACTTGTAATAAATTCCGTACATGAATAAAACGAGTAAAAATGAACAATCGCGAGATAAAGATGAGTAGTTGCGGCATTTTAAAATATTGGTTCTCATGACATTCTCTTCTTCGCAGAGAAGACATGAGAAGAGGCAAGATGTAGGAGCAGAATATCGCGACATCAATACTTCGCGAGAGTAATAAACGACTACATTGCGAAGGCGTCGCAGGGAAGTAATATAAATGACGCAATGGATGACGACAGTCAAAACATGAGAAAAGTGTGAAGACTTGGCGAAATTTAGGAGTGTCGCAAAGAAAAGTGTTTATAACACTTGCGACACTTCGCGAGTCATTCTGAAAATAAAGGACGAGCTTATTTTGTCATCCATGTGTATTACCCTATATAAAGGGTTGAGTTAGTCTGTTGAGGGAGGGTTCTTTTTGAATTGTTAAGCAAGTCATTAGGAGAGAGAAAATCTAGAGTGATTGTAATTTCTTTAGCTCTGTTCTATCTATCCTTGTAAACATTTCAAGAAGATAATCAATAAAAATATATAGTTATTCATCTTCAAATGGATTAGTAAAGTAAATTCTTGTGAGGGGTGTATTGTGGGATTTCCTGCAATTACATCCAAAAATTCTCTCTTCTTTAGATGCTTCGTAAAAACTGTTTTGGGTAGTTTCTACCGTTCTTTTATAAGCGAAGGAGGATTAGGCCGTAGAATAGCGACGAAAGTCATAAAAAAAAAGAGAATGTAGTGTTATATCTTCCAAAGCATGAGATTGAGTTCGAAAATTGTTTTGAGTAAAATAGGAGTAATTTGTCAAAGAAACTATTATTGAGTTTACAAATATTGGAAGTAGTGGAATCCAAAACCCTAGAATTTTCTCCCCTTGGAAACAAGAATTAAATTTTAATAGTTTGTCTTAGTATTTTTCTTTATTAATCTGAAATCAAACCTTTAAAAGAGTCCGAGCAACGAATCTGTACTTATCACTTGTAAAAACTACATCAATTTTTGGCGCCGCCGACGCGGACTTGCCTTTAGGTTAGGTTTTAGATTTATTTATTTATTTATTTATTTATTTTTTTTTTTTTTTAGTTCAGTTTTTGTTTGATTTAATTTAATTTAATTTCTTTGATTTTACTTGGGTATTTTTCTTGTTTTTATTGTGCAGGTAATATTCTATATTTATTGTGGAATTTCCTACCAAAAGAGGTAAGTAACAAAACCCAAATTTTTTTTAGGTTTTATTTCCTTTTTGGGTATATTTTTTTTTTATTATTATTTAAAAAAAAAATTCAAAAAAATACACGTTGCACACACCAATTGCATCGTCAGATTACCGAATTTAGGAAACCTGTGGAAAAGTACGCTGAACCCATGCCTTGGGCCATTTGGGAGTTACCATCCGAAATTCCACGAGCCTCAGCCTTGTACCTTTAGGTATATTTTGCTGAGGTAGCCCAAGCTTACCTAATTTAGTAAACCCTGCATTTGCATGTGCACGATTTTCTTGCTTCACTAGTATTCTTGCTTGTGTATGCGACATTGGAAACGGGTAGGAGATAGACTTGAGGAGAACGACCTTTTTAATTTGACACCAACCCGCTACACAGATATAGGTGATACTTCGATTTTTGCCAAAATGGCTAATTAAAATGATGAGGGTGAAGTTCCGCCAACCAAGACCCTTAGGGACCGGTTGAACCCATCTAGAGTGATACGTGAACCTGGGGTTGTTTTACCGGCCACTACTGTTAAGTTTGATATTAAACCTGGGACATTTGGCATGCTACGTAAGTTTAGGGGGATAGAGAATGAAAACCCAT
Source organism: Papaver armeniacum (assembly GCA_023531295.1). Classification (NCBI taxonomy): domain Eukaryota; kingdom Viridiplantae; phylum Streptophyta; class Magnoliopsida; order Ranunculales; family Papaveraceae; genus Papaver; species Papaver armeniacum. The sequence continues at coordinate 180,840 of JAJJWW010004410.1, forward strand.
ATACCCATATCCGTGACTTTGAGATGATTTGTGACACCATGAGTTATCCGAATGTCACCAAAGACGATGTTAGGTTGCGTTTGTTTCCTTTTTCCCTAGAAGAGAGAGCCGGTGAGTGGTATCATATCATTCCTTCCAAAACAATCACTACCTAGGATGGACTTGTAGAGGTTTTCGTTAAGAAATTCTACCCACACCATAAGACTGCTGCTGTTCGACAGTCTATCCAAACCTTTAAGCAGAAATTAGGTGAACACCTACACGATTATGTAGAAAGGTTTAATGAATTGTTATACCAATGCCCACATCACGACTTTGATAAAGCCCACATGGCCCAAATATTATATGAGGGCCTTGATAGTGAAACCCGAATGCAGGTAGAAACAATGAGTGGTGGAGAATTTACCCATCAAGACCCAGATGAATGTTTTGACGAGTTGGTCGAGTTAGCTGAAAAGACTCGTCAATGGGCTTCAATGAAGGAGCCCGAAATAACTAGGAACCCTATTCATAGGGTCAATAGGGTCGATAATGGGTCAGATATCCTTAGGCGTTTAGAGGCCTTAGAGATGAACCAAGGGTCAAACCAGACTATGAGCTGTAATAGTGAGCCTAGAACATACCCATGTACCATTTGTGGTGATCAAAGTCATATAGGACCTCACTGTCCCCTGTTTTACCCTAGTGAAACTACCCGAGACCAGGTTAGTGTCCTACACGGTGGTATGAACTCTAAATATGAGGGTCGACCCAAGTTTGACCCATACTCTAATACCTATAACCCTGGTTGGAGACATAACCCTAAGTTTTCGTGGTCTAAAGGTAACCATCAAGGTAGCCCATCTAGCAACCCACCACCAGGTTTTTCTAGAAACCAAGCTCAAGTACAAGAACCGAACCCAGTTGATAAAAAGGTGTCATCTCTAGAAGAAAGTCTAAATCTCTTTATTGACCGTAGTGTGATAAACCATGCCGAGACTACCCAAAATATAAACCATATAAGTCAAAAGCTCGATGACTTTGTCCTGACGAGTCAGCGTAACCAACAAAGCAGTGACCGGGCTATTGCCAACCTAGAGACTCAAATAAGTCAACATTCGAACCGGTTGAATGATAGGGAGAATGGGAAATTTCCTAGCCAAACAAATCCAAATCCGAAAGGATTAAACCAGGTTAATGGGTCGGGTGGTTCTAGACACAATGAACATGTCAAAGCAGTTATCACCCTTAGGAGTGGTAAAACTCTAGAAAACTCGGTAGAATCACCTAAGGATAGTAGTCCAGCTGAAGAGACTGAGGTTGACCAAACTTCGTCGAAAGACCCTAATGGGCCTGAGTGTGCTAAGAGTCCAAGTGAGGAAGATATCCCTGAGAGAGTGTATGTACCACCTGCACCATTTCCTCAAAGACTCACTAAGAAAAAGCCTAGTACATATGCTGAAATCCTAGACATCTTTAAGCAAGTTAAGATCAACCTGCCTTTATTAGATGCAATTAAACATGTACCGGCTATGGCCAAGTTCCTAAAAGAGATGTGCACTGTCAAGAGAGATGCGAGTGTCCATAAAAAGGCATTTTTAACCCAACAAGTTAGTTCCATAATCTCACAAAAGTACCCGGTCAAATTTAAAGATCCTGGTTGTCCTACTGTCACATGTGTCATAGGTACCCAAATGATAAACAATGCTCTATTGGATCTTGGGGCTAGTGTGAATTTTTTACCATTCTCGGTATATGAACAACTTGGGCTAGGTGAGATGAAACCAACTAGGATAACACTACAGTTAGCCGATAGGTCAGTCAAAATCCCACGTGGAATTATTGAGGACGTTTTGGTTCAGGTAGAAAACTTTGTCTATCCAGTTGACTTTGTGATTTTAGACACTCAACCTGTCTCTAGTCAAGATATCAATATCCCAATCATCCTAGGTCGTCCGTTCCTAGCCACTGCAAATGCAGTCATACATTGTCAAACTGGCCTAGTAGAATTTTCATTTGGGAATCAGAAAATCTCTGTGAACGTTTTTAAGGCGTTACAAGCCCCATTTAGGACCACTGAACACTATGAGTCTATATGCATGATTGATTCTCTAGTTGAGAATACTTTTACCACAAATAGTGTTAGTGATCCTTTAGAGGCGTGCTTGGCCCACTTTGGAGCCTACTATGATGAGGATAGTCATTTTGAAGAAGTTAATGCGTTGTTAGATTCTGCGCCAGTAATGAATTATGGAAAATGGCAGCGTAAACCAGAACCTCTTCCGCCAACCATAGATAAACCCCTCCCATCATCAGTTAAGGCCCCCACCCTTGAATTAAAGCCGCTACCAGATACACTGAAATACGTATTTCTTGGTAATGAGAATACTCTTCCTGCCATAATTGCCTCTGACTTAGATCCCGATCAGGATAGTAGACTAGTTAGTGTTCTCCGTAAGCACAAGACTGCAATAGGGTAGACTATAGCAGATTTGAAAGGAATTAGTCCTGCTGATTGTATGCACCACATCTACCTAGAAGAAGGTGCCAAAACCTCAAGAGAAATGCAGAGACGTTTGAATCCTAATATGAAAGAAGTTGTCCGTACTGAGGTGCTTAAGCTATTAGATGCGGGTATCATATACCCCATATATGATAGTAAATGGGTCAGTCCCGTCCAGGTTGTCCCAAAGAAGTCTGGGATTACTGTAGTTGCGAATGAGAATAATGAACTGATCCCTACCCGTGTCACTACCGGGTGGAGAGTTTGTATAGACTACCGTAAGCTGAACTCAGCAACTAGGAAAGACCACTTTCCTCTACCATTCATCGACCAGATGTTAGAAAGATTAGCTGGCCACAGCCATTATTGTTTCCTAGATGGATACTCTGGTTATAACCAAATCCCTATAGCACCGGAGGACCAGGAGAAAACAACCTTCACATGTCCATTTGGTAATTTTGCTTACAGGCGTATGCCTTTTGGGTTGTGTAATGCACCCGCAACATTCCAACGTTGCATGCTAAGTATCTTTTCGGACATGGTTGAGTGATTTCTCGAGGTCTTTATGGACGATTTTTCGGTTTCGGATCTTCATTCGATGAATGCTTGCACCACCTTACACTAAAACTAGAACGTTGTAAAAAAAAGAACTTAGTCCTTAATTGGGAAAAGTGTCATTTTATGGTTAAATCTGGAATAGTGTTAGGACATGTGGTGTCCTCGAAAGGAATAGAAGTTGATAAAGCCAAGGTTGAACTAATTTCTAAATTAAGACCACCTAAGAATGTAACAGATGTTAGATCTTTCCTTGGCCATGCTGGATTTTATCGTCGTTTCATCAAAGACTTTAGCAAGATTGCCTTACCTCTGTCGAACCTACTTGCTAAAGATACTGCATTTGTATTTGATGAAGCCTGTGTTGCAGCTTTTGAGAAGCTAAAATCTCATCCAACCACCCGATTGGGACCTCCCATTTGAACTTATGTGTGATGCGTCCGATTATGCGGTTGGTGCTGTCCTTGGCCAACGACGTGATAAAGCACCTAGTGTGATTTATTATGCTAGTAGGACCCTAAACGATGCCCAGTTGAACTACACAACCACTGAGAAAGAAATATTAGCCATCGTTTTTGCTTTGAAGAAATTTAGATCATATCTCCTAGGGTCTAAGGTCATAGTCTATTCTGATCATGCCGCACTCAAATATCTCCTTTCCAAGAAGGACTCCAAACCTCGGCTGATTAGATGGGTATTATTGTTCCAAGAATTTACTCTAGATATTCGTGATAAAAAAGGGTCCGAAAATGTAGTAGCTGACCATTTATCCCATATCGTTGATGAGACGAGAGATGATGAGAAACCGATCCTTGACACGTTCCCTGATAAACAATTATTTTCCATCTCTTTGTTACCATGGTTTGCAGACATTGTCAATTATTTGGTAACTGGTCAAATGCCCGACCATTGGTCTAAACAGGATAGAACTAAATTCTTGTCTGAGGTAAAATACTTTTTCTGGGATGATCCGTACTTATTCAAATATTGCCCTGATCAGATCATCCGTCGTTGTATTCCTGACAACGAAGTCTCCAGTGTCCTGACTTTTTGTCATTCTGGAGCTTGTGGGGGTCACTTTAGTTCTAAGAAAACAGCTGCGAAGGTTTTGCAATCCGGTCTTTATTGGCCAACTTTGTTTAAGGACTCCCTCCTATTTTGTCAAAGTTGTGATAGATGTCAAAAGTTAGGAAAGATGACCCGACGTAATATGATGCCACTTAGTCCTATACTAATAATAGAAATATTTGATGTGTGGGGTATAGATTTTATGGGTCCTTTTGTCAATTCCTATGGCAACTTTTACATCTTATTAGCTGTTGATTATGTGTCTAAGTGGGTTGAAGCAATCGCTACCAAGACAAATGATTGCCACGTTGTGATCAAGTTTGTTAGAGACAATATTTTCTCTCGATTTGGTATGCCTAGAGCAATCATTAGTGATGGAGGTTCCCATTTTTGCAACCGATCTTTCGAGGCACTCATGAAGAAATACTCCATTACCCATAAGGTTTCTACACCTTATCACCCACAAACTTGTGGCCAAGTTGAAGTGTCTAATAGGCAAATTAAACAGATTTTAGAAAAGACCGTAAACCCTACCCGAAAAGATTGGTCTTTGCGCTTAGTAGAAGCTTTGTGGGCTTACCGAACTGCTTTTAAGACTCCACTTGGGATGTCTCCGTATAGACTTGTCTTCGGTAAAGCCTGCCATTTGCCTGTAGAATTAGAACACCGAGCTTATTGGGCCATTAAACGGCTAAACTTTGACCTACCAACTGCTGGTGATAACAGTAGACTGCAACTCAATGAGTTAGAAGAAATTCGTAATGATTCTTACCAGAGTGCGAAAATTTACAAGGAGAAAACAAAAATATTTCATGATAAATCGATTATTCGAAAGACATTTGAACCAGGTCAAAAAGTTCTCCTTTATAATTCTCGTTTACATCTTTTCCCTGGTAAATTGAGGTCTCGGTGGACCGGACCATATTTTGTCAAAAAAAATTTTCCTCATGGTAAAGTTGAAGTTGAAAATCCGAAGAACGGAGAAACTTTCAAGGTTAACGGTCAACGGTTGAAACCATTCTTGGATTTATCCAGTCATGCAATAGAAGAATCGGAGCTGAGAGATCCTGTCTACCAGGATTAATTTGAACGGGTCCCAACGTCTGGCTGAAGACACTAAACTTAGCGCTTATTGGGAGGCAACCCATACATGGTGATGTTAAGGTCCCTCTGGAGGATCCTGTTGTTGTACATTAGTTTTGTTTTTATTTTCTTTCTTTCTTGCTCCCATGGAAGGATTGCTACGCTTCATCCAGGTACTATCTTTTTGACTTACCTCTTTATTCCTCTTGTTACTTATATTTTTGGTACTGCACTTTATTTTGAAACATTGAGGACAATGTTAGGTTTAAGTGTGGGGGTGAGGGAAAAACTTTTAGTTGGTTCTAAAAAAAAACTCCAGAGCCTAGAAATTTATGATTATTAAGGATGGCACTAACCAATCTAAGTGGATGGAAGCATTTTGGTTGTAGGAGTTGAGGAACCAATCTGATTAGATGGAAACATCTAAAGAGTCTATTCATAAAAGCATGAGCTCAGGTGTTAGAATTAAAGAAAAAAACATGGTAGTTTCGCCATATCTCGTTGAATCCTTTTCACTTCTATTTTATTTTGTTTTCTTTAAAATATGTTTCTCTAAGTGATTAGGTGGGGCTCACGGTTCAAGTTGTTACCACTGCTAGGGTGAAATAGAGTGATTGAGATACCAAAAAAGTTCAAAAAAAAAAAAACTCCAGAGCCTAGAAATTTATGCTTATTAAGGATGGCACTAACCAATCTAAGTGGATGGAAGCATTTTGGTTGTAGGAGTTGAGGAACCAATCAGATTAGATGGAAACATCTAAAGAGTCTATTCATAAAATCACAGAGCTCAGGTGTTAGAATTAAAGGAAAAAAAACATGGTAGTTTCGCCATATCTCGTTGAATCCTTTTCACTTCTATTTTATTTTGTTTTCTTTAAAATATGTTTCTCTAAGTGATTAGGTGGGGCTCACGATTCAAGTTTTTACCACTGCTAGGGTGAAATAGAGTGATTGAGATACCAAAAAAGTTCAAAAAATTTAAAAAAAAAAAAAAAAAAAAAAAAAAACAATGAGACCAGACCACCAGACCAACCGGAATAAATTCAATAAAGTCGACCACTGGTTCCCTTGTATATGCCAGCTGAGTTGACCTAGAGTTAGGATTATCGATCACTGGTTCCCTTGTATATGCCAGTGTGTTGATATTAGTCCAAGACCAGTATCTCAGTCCATTAGGATAGGTTCGTTTTGGCAGTGGCCTTCAGACAGATATGGGAAACACCGATCACCTTAGTCAACATCAAAACCATCTATGTTTTTCTATATCCATCTTCTTAATCTATCCATGTGATTGGTTGACTCCGGTTATGATGTCCAGAAACTATCTGAGTAGAGCTCTGTGACTTATATATGAATTTTAGTATGCTTGAGTGCAAACTCGTGTACATCAATTGGAATTTCGCATCAGGGTACTTCCTCCTGTAGTCAATAAGTATGCCAACCAAGGAGATTCGTTAGTGCCTTCCAAGGTTTTGCGTAAATAGCTAGAGTTTGGAGTAAAGGTTTTGTGGGTACACCTCTGGTAAACCGTTTAAAGGCTTGTTATACATGCTAAGTGTGACCGTATCCTCGACGAGATGGAGTTGTATGTTTTAAAAATTATTTTAGCTTGATTTGCTCGAGGACTAGCAAAGTCTAAGTGTGGGGGAATTTGATAGGTGTCTAAAACACCTTGATATTTATCTATTGTTTATGCTTTCTTTGTTATGTTTTCTTGTAAATTATGTATCTTTTATTTGATTTTGAGTTTTAGGTACTTTGGAGCAAAAGAAGAGGAAACGTCGCTTAAAAGGGGCTAAAGTGTCATTTCATGTGCAACTACTGTTGGAGGCGACTTATTTCTCATTATTTACTTCTTTTTTATCTGAAAGGCATGTCGGCTTTAGTGATGCGATTATGTTTGAAAAGCATGTTACATCCTTAGTGATGTATAAAAATTGAAGAAAAGAAGTGAATATGAGAGGTAAGAGATGGCTGCTCGAGAAACTACTAAAAGCACCCATAAAAGTGTTAAAGGCACCCCCAGAAATGTCCCGGAAGAGTTGATAAAGTCACCCCAGGAGTTTTTCACTATATACAGCCCAAAAGTTATCTTTGTACCCCACAAATTGCTATTCGCACCCCCAGAAATTGCTAAACGTAGCCCAAATTGCTAAAGGGACACCGCTGGTGGATAAGGGGAAGGTCATCTTCTCCATTCGAATTTTGAATTTTGGCGGGAAAAGAAGACCAGAATTAGGGGTGAGGATTTGAAGGTGTTCTACTGAGATTCAATGGCTGAAACTAAATGGGTATCTTCCTTTGGGCTAAACAGGGCTGGTAATGGTCTTTGCTTCGATCAGAAGTGGCTAGGAAATCCGGAAAAGGTGAATCAGTGTTCACGGTTTTGGCGGGAAAAAGTGTTCTTCATGAAACAGATTTAAGGTTTGATTTTGGCCGAGAATTGATGAGATTCAATCGATGGATTTGTTTGCAATGGGCATGTTAAGGCTAAACAGGGTTGGTATGGTCGTTTTAATTGAAAAAATTGGGCTAGACAGCCCTATGAAGCGAAACTGAGTGTGAAGAAAGATATCGGCCGGTTCTGAAAGTGATTACCAGAGATTTGCTCGAGATTTTCTTGTTGTTTTTGTTGGAGAATGACTTGTCACGTTCGAATAAAGATGGTAATATCTTTGGATTCAAGAAGGAAGGAGTTCACACGGACTTTCGTTAAAACAGGGGGTAGAGTTATTATTCGGAAGTTTTGGATTTCTTCTATGGAAGTTACGTGTAAAAATGGAGAGGATATCTGTTGGAAGCTAATATATCGAGTTGGAGAGACGGATTAATACCAAATACACGTAAATATAAAATGTGAAAAGAAAGAAATCTTTTGAAGTTATTACATGAGATTTATGGGAGTTGTCGAGTATAAAAAGGGTCGTATGGAAGCAGATAAGGGGGACGGATACTCTGGGGAAGAATAGAGAGCTAGGAGTCGAGAAAATCACAAGTCACAGAAAGTTTCCTGCTGCTGCAAAACTCAAGAACACGAAGAACAACACCTGTAAAAAGCAGTCGCAGAAGCAGTCTTAAATACAACGACAGAGTTAATCCTCTATCGTTCTTCAAACAGTGGAAAAACAAAGACCCTCAGAGACGGTCGTTTATTTCTGGAAATCATTGTAAGCATTTTTATTATTATTTTTAATACAATGATTAATGAAATTTTCTTCAATTTTGGTTCTATGAGTAGCTAAATCTATTCTCTAGGGTTTTGGAGGAAACTATTTTTGATGGGTAATATTTATTAATTAATTTCTTTGACATATTTACTCCAAAATTGTGTTTTAATTTGTCCAAAAATTCTCTCTTCTTTAGATGCTTCGTAAAAACTGTTTTGGGTAGTTTCTACCGTTCTTTTATAAGCGAAGGAGGATTAGGCCTTAGAATAGCGACGAAAGTCATAAAAAAAGAGAGCATGTAGTGTTATATCTTCCAAAGCATGAGATTGAGTTCGAAAATTGTTTTGAGTAAAATAGGAGTACTTTGTCAAAGAAACTATTATTGATTTTACAAATATTGGAAGTACTGGAATCCAAAACCCTAGAATTTTCTCCCCTTGGAAACAAGAATTAAATTTTAATAGTTTGTCTTAGTATTTTTCTTTATTAATCTGAAATCAAATCTTTAAAAGAGTCCGAGCAATGAATCTGTACTTATCACTTGTAAAAACTACATCACCAGCCATGGACGGTCCCACACCTTGTAATTCCTGATTTTATTATTATTATTTCTTCCATCTAACGAAGTTCCTCAGTTAAAGCAAAACCATGATTTCTTCTTATTTACTCAAATGTTGCTCAAACGCGCATCAGAAATTTTCAAAATTCTCAGGACTGAGACACGGATAATGTGGTGACATGGGCATATTACCTTGACCGACCAAGGTTGGCCCTTTGGCTTGTAAGAGACTAGTCCCACATATTTTCATTATTTGACCTAATTTGTTCACATTGTGTTCAAACTCTTCCAAACAACTTGGAATTTCATCAAACGGTCGTCAGTCGATCCCGTGACCACTAGGGTCGGTTCCATGACCCCTTGTTCGGTCCCTCATTTCTTCATAATTAGGTTTTATTACCTAATGCTCATACGAGCATTATTTCAATAAATGATTAAACTAGCATTTAATCATCTTTTCATCTACTAGTCTTCAAAGACATTGGTGATGGCTCACTCGAGCATCTGGGTGCTACATGGCCGGCTCATCACCCCATGTAGCCGGTCCTTCTCCCACTCCATGATTGATTTTCAATAAATCATCAATTGATCAGCAATTGATCAAAATTAGGGTTTTGAATCCAAGGCTCATAATTCCGAGCAGGTTCAAACACTAATAATTTTACGTTAATCTAGTGATCAACATTTTAATTGATTATGCTTGGTCCAGTTGCCAGTATCTTAAATTAATATTTTATTTGGTCCTGCTATCAATAATTCATCAAACGAGCAACATTTTCTCAGATGAGCAATATTTGCTCAGACTAGAAATATTGGTTCAACTATCAATATTCAACAATTCATCGAATGAGAAATATTTGCTCACCTTAACTATCAACATTCATTCGACAATTATACCTGTGACGCCCCAACTCATTAAACCTTCTTAGATAATAAGATGATAACCTAATTGAACTATCAAATCTAGATTATCGATTTTAAGAACCATAATTACCCACAAAGCAATCTAATACCAACCCAAACTCTCTGATACATTAAAATAAGAATTTCTCAGGTGATATAAATATATTAGTGTGTTGTTTTACAGAATAAAGAAAGAATTCAAATAGTAAAAGATACACAAATATCTCTAATATTCGCTAAAGCTCAAAGCTACGAAAACGGATATCTTCATGCGCACCATTTCTTCTGATAACTGAAAACTGAAGTGGGAACGAGTGAGCACATCATCCAAAAAGGGTGCTCAATGAAAACATGTAACTCTTAATCACTAACATCTTCACAGTTCTAAAAGAATATAAATTGGAATAAACAAGAAGAAACTAATCATTCAGCTATTTATGCATCATGAAGCAAGTGTCAATCTAACATCACCAAACTCATTGGAGAAGACGACACGAGAGCAACCCTAATCAATAATGATAACATCGTCCACACAGAGTGCCCATACAAACCATGATTCAAAATATTACCATCAAGATTAGAAAGTTAGACAAACAAGTATAATATACACACGAGTGATTTCCCCAAAATAAAATAGTATATATAATAACGAAACGGGGAAGAAGCCGCCCTACTAGGTAATATTAAAACGTGGAAGAAGCCGCCCTACTATTCTTAAGCATATATACTATCGAAACGGGGAAGAGCTACGTAATATTAAAACGGGGAAGAAGCCGCCCTACTATTTAAATTAGTTATATAATATCGAAACGGGGAAGAAGTCGTCCTAAATAAGTAATATTAAAACGGGGAAGAAGCCGCCATGCTTAACTTAGCAAGGAGCCGTGGGGAATCACAGACACTCCTTGCGGGGAAAACATACAACGCATATTACACGCACATCAAGACACATACATACATTTACACAGATAGTAAAACACACAAACAATATGCCGAAAGTAACAAAGACTCATCATGCTCGCATATAGAAATAATTCTCAATGATTACAAGAAGTTTACAGAGTTCCCACCTGATTTGCTGACAAGCCATGCCTACCTCGAGATCCACGATCCACTGATTATTCCTTTGAATCGATCGTTGTTAATAAAGGCTCACTGTTAATCACACAAACACTCTAAGAATTTAGTCAATAGGCTTATACGAGGTTCATAGCATAATTTTATATAAGTTTCCCGCTATAGGTTAAATGAAATAACTAATGGTTCTAGTTTTATAAATGGTTCTAAGAATTGGTATTTAATAAATCAACATCTACTTATCCAAATTGAGTCAAACATAGTGTCGTAGGAAAGCTATCGAAAATCTTTACAGCTTTGCAGAACGAACCGGAAGATAGTTTAGATCATAAAGTGTTCCAAAATCCAAAATAAGAAATCCGGCTCTAACCATGGACCACGGGCCAACCCGGACCGGACCGTTAAATCGGCCCACTAACTAGGTCCAACACCCAACCAACTAACTCGGTCTGACTTGAGTCAACTGACTAACTCACTAACATATCGAGTTAACTCGGTCATTTTTACAAACACTTGACAGGCATTTTATAAATATTCTCAAATTTCATATTTGTACACGACACAAGGAGTCTATTTTCGGGCTCACTAGATTATTTAATTTTGATCCGAAAGAGGAAGTTGATGTCTCTTTAGAAAGGTAACAGCCTCATATACAACTTTGTAGTTTATACCAAGAGCCAATTTCGATCATAATATACTCGTAACAGTCCGTTTAGTCACCTACTCGCTGCTGTTTTCAGAATTTCAGTCGCAACGGTGCAACTTTGGAAATTCATACCTAATTCACTATTTATCCAAATCATGCAAACTCAATCTCTATAGAAAGATGAGAGACTCTACTAAAAGTCTCAAGTTTATAGTACGACTAGATTACATTTCAAGTCAATCAAAATCATGCAAGAATAGAGGACAGAAACACATGAATTGCATAACTAAGAACTTGGTTGTTTTTAACTATTTTCATTATCTATCAACTACCCACATCATAAGAAACGTTCTAAGATTGTTTAGGAAGATTGCCTTAGCCATAAACACATGCTTCCATCTTCTCCAAATACATCACCAAAGGCTAGCTTCTAGCTAAAAATAACAACCCTTCACTGATCTCTTTTTCCTCCTCGCTAAATTCTCCATGTTTAAACTTTCAAGTTATCAATACCACCATCTTCTTCTTACTATTAATCTCACTAAATATTTATATTTGGTACATCACCTCCTGTAATCCTTCAAAGTCCCTTACGTATCTAACTTGCACTTATTAAGGTTTCCAAAACTTATCACCTATACTACCCATCTCTGTGTTTCTCCCATAGTCTCACACCACCACCTTACCCACGTGAAGGAGATAACGATCAACTATCTCCATTTATCTAATTTATCTTGGTTTACAATTTAATGATAATTAATTATATTATTACACCCTACTTACACCGCAGTTAATTATATAAGTTCAATTAAGGATTTAGGTGCTAATCAAATACTTAAATTAAAATATGATTATGGTGTATTTAGTCAATCACGAGTCAAATCTCATTGACCAAAGTCCAGCTACATACGTAAAACTCCCGGTGACATTTCTTTTCCTTCCGGCATCCGAAAGACGCGACCTACTAGTGTGTTTCGCGTATTTTTACGAGATATATCTAATGATATTAGTTTCATTTCCTAATTATTGTTTGGTGAATTTCCATTCATTGTTGTTCATATTCATCTAATCAAATCATTAGTAGCTAATTCATTTCCTGTCCGGTCTAATAGCGTTGACGAGCTTGTGGATCCTTACATTCTACCCACCTTATAAGAATTTTCGACCTCGAAAATTAAATCAAGTACCTCTTAATGTAAGTACTGCTCATACTTACAAACACGCGAAGTTCAACTCATTTCAAATGAGTTCGAAGTAACATATAGAGTATAATGTTAATTGAGAAGAAATTTTTTTGATATTCAAGTTACTTTATAGAGTATAATCTATGGCATGACATCTACTCAATTCTGTACTCTATAATTTAGGGTCAGTATTCAGCTCTATAATTTAATGTTTAAAAATTTAATTAGTACCGTGAAAACAATCCCTTCTATATAATGTTTGAATTTAATTAATAATTTTTTTTTTTAAATCTTCTAATTAACTATAACTGTAAAGTATATCTCTATAAATGTACGCTTATATACTAAATTATTAGGTAATTATCATTTTAGATATATCTTAGATTATACTAATTAATCAATAGAATTCTTTTATTACCATTGTTATTCATTTTATTAATTTATTTTAAACGAGTATTTAACAGAGTGTTAGTTCCATTTCATAAAGCAAATGACTAGAAATAATTATTGATAGTAATGATCCATAGTTAATTAATCCTAAATAATATTTCTATTATATATTTATGAGTTTTTCTTGAAGCATATATATATTTATGATTGTCATTTTATTTGTTGCCTAACTAATATTCTAATTCATATCCATTTAAAATAACTTTATTAATATTTTATAAATATAGTTATCTATGTTTGTAATGTCATTTAGTTTATGTTTAAATATATATATCATAAGTATTTCTAAATATATTTATCCTGATTTATATTTCATTTATTCTTAATTAATGTAAGTATCATCCATAAACATGCTAACTATCACCCTTATAAAGCATAGTTTGGACAACATAGGCAAGTTAAAGAGCGGCCTGGATTCACTCTTGGGAAAGCTAAATCTACGACTGTAAGATGATCAGTTTAATTAACTTTCAATAATAAATGTTCTATTAATATTTCATAATAAATATTTGTTTAATTAATCAAATAAAACACTTTCATTAATATAGTACATAATAAAATTATTTTATACTAACTTAGTTGACACTAATGGTGGTTGTGATGGAGGGCGGGGGTGGTGGATCAACGGTTGGTGTTGGTGAGAATGGTGGAGTGATGACGTTAATGGTGGTGGTGGTGGAAGAAGTAGTGGTAGTGAGATGACAAAGGTGTCCTAAGGTAAATAAATTAATTAGTTACCCTTGGTTTATTCTTTTTATTTGATACAGTATTAGTTTTTAAATCTGTTTTTATTTAATTTTTTAAATTAAATAAATATTATAGGCCAGATTTTTATCGGGTCTGGACAGGAAAAACGATGAACAGTTGAGGACTATAAAGAAACCAAGCTCTGAATGTCAGATACCAAACCAGGACGCTCTGGATTCATTCTTGGGAAAGCTAAAATGCTAAATCTATGGCCGAAAAATGATTAGTTTACTTAACTTTCAATAAAAAATGGTTTATTGATATTTCATAATAACTTTTTTTAACTAATTAAATAAATATATTTCATTAATACAGTTCAAACAAGGAAGAGCATCCAATCAAACATTCGTACCTCTCCTACAAAGACTAGCCCGGAAAGCTAAAGGATGGATGACAAAATGCCTAACTCCAGCTGGAAGACTCACTCTCATCAAAACCTCCCTTACCGCCACCTTAAACCACATTATGTAAACACAAAACCTACCCAGTACTGTTCACAAACAAATAGATCGTATCACTAGGAATTTTTTCTGGGGACATGACTCAACAATTAAAAAGCTTCACCCTATAGGCTGGGATAAAGTAACAAAACCATTATCCGAAGGAGGTTTAGGCATAAGGAAAAGCACTAATCATAATAAGGCTCTCCTCATGAAAAGAATTTGGAATTTGCATGAACAACCTAACTTCATCTGCGGAAGTCTCATCAGTGCAAAATATCTTTATCAACAACCTATTCTACAAGGCATTCATACCATACCTTCCTCTTCCAGCCCTCAATGGAGACAACTGGCATCAATTGTCCCTACCATGCAACAACTGATTTTCCATAGTATTGGAAATGGGTTATCAACTCCAATAGAAGCCAATGTTACCCATTAAGAATGGTAGCAGATATTATCGACCCAATCTCGCATACCTGGAATCAAGAAAAATTAAGCACCATTCCCAATCTTATAGCCCAAAAAATCATAAACATCCACCTTTCCCAGAATAACTCACAAGATAAAATTATTTGGCCATACTCAAAATATGGAAAATACACTACCTCTTCGGGATACAAATGTCTAACCCATGGTCAACCAATTCATACCCCTCTTCCACCTACCAAATTCCTGTGGACTTTACCATGTCCACCAAAAATTCGGCTTTTCTTGTGGAAAACAGTCAATGAAGGATTACCAACCTTCTCTCTCCTACATCATATCCACTTGACCAACTCTGACTGTAGTTGCAGGAAATCCTACACTACACCCCTCACTAGAATATACACAATTAAGCCATTTTAAGATCAATGATTATGATTTATATTGATTGAATACTTGAATCTTTACAATATGAAATAGAAACGAGTTAAAGAATTACAATCACTCTAAAACTTTCTCTCTCCTCAAAACTTGCTTAACAATTCAAAAAAGAACTCTCCATCAACAGACTTACTCAACCCTTTATATAGGGTAGTATACAGTGGATGACAGCTAAGCTATCCTTTATTTTCGGGAATGGCTTGCGACATATCGCAAGCGTTTAAGTATGTAATCTCGCGACACTATTAAATTTCGCCATATTTTCATATCTTACTCGTGTTCTGGAAGTCGTCATTCATTGCGTCATTTACTTTACTTCCCTGCGACTCCCTCGCAACGTCGTCTTTTATTAACCTCGCGAAGTATTGATGTCGCGATATTCTGATCCTACATCTTGCCTCTTCTCATGTCTTCTCTGCAAAGGATAGAATGTCATGAGAACCAATATTTTAAAATGCCGCAATTGTTCATCTTTATCTCGAAATTGTTCATCTTTATCTGTTTCACTCCCGTACGGAATTTATTACAAGTGTTTCTTCTTCCATTCCGTTCTTGACACGTCTCTTTCAACCGTTTATTCTTGACCATTCACGTCCCATCTCGCATTAAATGCATTTGTATTCTCGAGGATTCTTCCCTCTATATATATAGTTTTCTCACCCTTCTCTTCTTCTCTTTTATTTTCCCTCTGCAACTTCTCTTCCTCCGCAATTTGCGTTTCTGCTGCTGTAAATCTTCCCTTCTTTGTTTTTCTTGATCTTCAATTTTCTAATCATTCCCATACCCTAAAAATGGCTTCACTTGGTCGTACATACAAACCCCTTTTTAATGAAGCTCAAAAGAATTTACAAGAGAAGGGTTTCATCCTATCAACCATTCCTGATCAAGAATCTTCATCTATACTTTCTGCAAGGTTGTTTTCTGATCATCAGTGTGATGATCAGAAAATCATAGTCTCGCTAGGTCAAATCCTCGCAGGCCTTCCCATTCCTATCTACAATCCCGAGATACCTTTATTCTATGAGATTCTTGCTCACGAGAAATTCTCGCGAGCAGTTTATCAACTAAGCGGTGATTGCATCCGTCTTATGCTTGAATTCGCCAACCGTGGTGCGGCAAGGGATCTTTATATCCGATGATGTCAAAGATCCTAAATTCGCGGATTTAGAAATAGATCTTTGAGAAATATCTTGTGGAAAACTTTTTGTAAATTATGAAGTAATAAATATGAGAAATGATAAATCTCATTTGGGGTGCTCGATTGAAGAGAAAAGATAATATTTCCAGTGATAAGCTGCTCATGCAAGATATTGATTGGCACTCGGGCAAAAATAACGTTCCTCGGTATTCCAAGGATGACAAGTGGTGGGTTGTTCCTCTGTTTTTGAGTGGACCTTATATTGCAGGTTCGCATACACTCCCTGCGAATCTCGCAAACTATTGTCCATGGGAATTTAAGTGGCCCGAGAAGGCAAAAGAGGTATACTTCCTATTTCAGGTTTGCTTTGCGATATTTCCTTCCTCTCATATTTACTAGACTTGTAAAATTTTCAGATTGCCAAATTGAAAAGGAGTTATAAAAGACGTCCCAAGGAGAGTACTCTAGCGATACTCCGATCAATCACGGATGAAGTAAGAAATACTTTCTTTTGTTATTTTTAACAATATTGTTGCCTCTGTTTCTTATCTTCATTCGTGTGCGAAGGTTATTGAAGAAATTGACATTCCCGAAGCTGCGAAGGTTAAGGGAAAGAATAAAATTACTCTTCGCAAGGATAAATCTTCTGCTCCATCTTCTAAAAAACGGAAAATCCATCCCTCTTCTCGTTCTAGTTCCCAAACCTGCGAGAGTTCTGACGAAGATGAAAATGAGGTTGGTACTTCCTCTGCGAAGGAGAGTCATTCGGTTGCTTCTGCTATGGCGCAATTGTCTAGTGTCTTCTCCGATTCTATGCAAGGATTGGGTGATGATCATTTATCTGCTACTTGCGAAGCTCTCGCTAAAATTTGCGATGCCCCCTGTTAGAGGATAATGAATCTTTTCGCGGAGTTTCCGAACAATGACACCCGAGTCTCTTAAACGCACTCAGTGCTTTGGTATGTTCATATTTCATTATTTCTTTGCGATTTCGATTATAAACCTTACCTTAACAATTTCTTTACTATCCTTTATAGTCTGGGAGAGCTTCCTTTGTCGTTGCCTCAGACCTCGAGAAAAGACGCAACAATCTTGAGAAGAAAAATCTTCAACTTAAGGAGAAGATCAAAGAGCTAGAAATTGAAGTTGCAACATCTCGCAAGAAGGATGAAAGAATTCAACAATTGGGAGTTGAGTCTTCTTCCCAGAGAGACAAAATATCTACACTTCAAAGTGCTAATCAGCAACTTTACGGTATAACACCCTCCTCTTTTCTTCATTTCTACTTTGCCATTTATTTTTCTTTGCCTGACTTATCATTTTCGCAGACGTTTATAATCTTTCTGACGAAGCCATCCTTCTCCATTCATTCCCTGAACCTATGGATGATGATGCTCTTCTCGCTCATCTCAATGAATCTTTAAGTAGTTCTTCAAACAAGACTAATTCTCTCTCATTAAATGAACTTCGAACCAAACTTCATCTTTTAGAAATTGAACATAGATCTAGTTTAAGTTTATCCAACCGATTTAAACGTTTATATCTTGACTCCCGGGAGAGTAATAGTATTCTAAGGAAAAGATTAGCAGCCTCATAGATGATAAGGATCGCATTGCTAATCAAGGTGCACAAGCATTAGCAAAATTCCAAAAAACTATTCTTGAAGTCCAAATTGAACGAGATGAATCCCTTCGCCAAAATGCCATACTTAATGAGCGAGAAAATCAAATTCGTTCACTTCTTGTCATAAATAATGATGATGAATTCGCTTGGGCTGCGAAGGTTTTAGATAATGCCAGAAATAACTTAGGTGTTAACGTCGGTCTTCATCTTTGAGCATAATGCCTTGGTTAAAGATATGATTTCGACGAGAGAAGGTTGTTTTACTATTCTTCATTATTTTTCCACATCTTTTCTGAAAGCTGTTATTAAGCTTTGCTAACTCATTGTCATTTGTTCGCGAGAATCGAGAAGAGGTTTCAAACTAGAATCAAGGAACTTGAATGCGAGAAAGCGCAACTTGCAAAAGACTTCTCTCTTTGCAATGACAAATATTCTAAGATGAAGAAGCAACTACAAACTACGTGGCGAATTTCAATAATGATCTTTGTTCGTTTCGCAACCAAACTATTGAGCAGATTTGCAATGATCACCACATTCCTCTTTCTTCATATCCTTGTCTTCTCGATGAAATTCCTGATAATATGCCTTGCTCAGATGTCTCTGATAGTGATGTAAGCGAAGAAGAAGAGTCTGATAAAGAAGAATAAGTTGCTAGATTGTTCCATTTTCCTTTCTCTTCTTGTGATATTTGTATATTTATCCTTTTAACCTTCCATTTTGTAATCTCTCATTGTAAATTTATCATATGAAAATAAATAACAAGTTTTTATTCTTATCATTCCCATACTTGCCTCTGTTATTTATTTTCATATGAGATAAATCAAGTCGATAATCTTTAAGTAATGATACTTCTTAATTTCGCATGGCTAGCATTCTTTGATTCTTCACGAGATAAATGAAGAAATATAATCGTACTCGCAAGCAAGCTTGTTTGCTTACTCTATTTCTTGTGTTTATTTTATCATCATTTATGTTGAAATTCATCATTGCGACAAAATCGCAGGACGTCTTTACATTTTCATGTAATGACCCATTGATCTTGTCTTATCATTGTTTTTGTGTGGTCTTATTTTGCCTTCCTAGGTAAAGGTCTTATTTTGCCACCCCTCCTTTTGCATCAATATGACAGGTTTAAATATTCTTGCGAATATAAAATCCCATGGCATTGACGTCTTGCGACAAGATCGCAGGACGTCCTTACACTTTCATGTAATAACCCACTAATCTTGTCTTACCATTTCTTTAGTATTTTTGCCTCTGCAGGATATTTCATTTGCGACAATATGACAGGCCTAAATGTTCTTGCGAATATAAAGCCCCATGACATTGCCGTCTTGTGACACTTATCAGCTCCCTAATGGAGGGTGCCGCCCTTATCATCTCCCTGGTTGCCCCTTCAAGGAGGCGTACATCGGCCATACAAGACTAGCTCCTCCCATCGGTCTTAACAACAACCAGTTGTTTTCGCAGCCTCTTATACCTTATACCTATAGGGTTTATGGTTACGAGACTGCACCCTAAGTGGAGTTTTCTTCGGGCCGAGTGCAACATATGCCAAGACTTGCCAAGAATGGCCGAGACACTTCAAATGCCCCAGGCACTCTTGGCTCAACCGTGTACCCCGGCGCCTTGAGCATACTGCGACTCCTTGGAAGAGACCCTCGGGCGTCCAACCAGGGTATAACCTTATATATATAGTTGGAAATCCAAGGTATCTCTCCCAGGATAGTCTTTCATGGGCCCCAAATCTCCATGACTCGGGTTCCGGGAGCGGTGTAACCTTTTCCCGAGCCATGTCAAGAGATACCCCCTTATATGACGCACTTTAGGTCTTACATTTGCCTCTTGCGAAATATCATTCGCGATCTAGGGTGTACGCCATAAAGGTTCGTCCCATTCACTCACTCTTTCATTTTTGTTAATTCATTCAATCATTCATTTTCGGTTTTCTCTTGTTATTTTGTTTGCGAAGCTATCGCACAATCTTGCTTTATTTATTCATTTTTGTTTTTCAATTCTTCAATCATATTTTCATACATTCTTGATGGCGAGATTCTTGCGTATTTCTTCTTCAATTATTGTTTATTCATTTCTTACACTTTTTGCTCCTGCTGCTCTCTGCCTCTGCACCATTCAAATCTATTAATGATTCCTTTCCATCATAATTTTCAATTGTTTTCATGCACTTGCTTCGCAATGTATCTTCACCTCTTGTATCTATGGTATCCACCATCAACCTTTCTCTTCTTTGTTCATCTTTTGTATTTTGCTTCCAGCCCTTTCTTTTTGCAGCTCTCTCCTCGCAACTCTCCACATCAATCTCATAGCATTTTTGTCCTTCCCTCCAATCTCCCTTTATAATTCCGACACCGCTAGGATGAGGAAACTTTATACATGTGATGATAAGTCGACGCTACTCCCCCAGAATTTCGTGCAACCATGGCCTTCCAATCAATGCATTATAAGGGGACTCCACATCGACTACACAGAACAAAACTTCAGTTGATAATCCTTGCAAAGGTATTCTCATATGAACTTCTCCTTTAGGCTTATTCGTTGTGCCATTGAAACCATATATTTTATACATCGAAGGTATCAATTCTTCATCCTTCCCACCCATAGTCTTGTAAGTATGGTAAAAAAGAATGTTTCTTGAGCTCCCGTATCAATTAAGATTCTATTGATCGCCCGAGAATTCTCGCTTCATCGTCTTCGCCATCTACGGGTTTTGGATTAATTTCCAATTTTTCAACCAATGGGCTATCATGCGTCTCTCTACCTTCGGGAATCTCTTCGCGGTGAAAGAAATAATCTGCATTTGCCATTCTTTTAAGCTGCGATGTCTTCGCGATGTTCATCACTTCTTTATTATCGGCATCCCTCGCGAAAACCCTACGAGAACATTATCATGAAAATCTTCAATTGTTCGGTATGAATGTACAATGGAGTTGCAAAACAAATTTTTAGCTTTCGATCCAACTTCTATTACGAATGTTTCTTTCCCCTTTCTTGAGTTTGTTACGTGCATTTAAGCGGTGGTGGTAACGGTTGAACTTTCTCTTCACTTTTTAGAAAATGACTCGGCTTTCCTTGGTCAATCATTCGAGGATGATTCTTTTTATATTCTCTGAGTCATTTGTTAAGTGTCCATGAAAGCGGTGGTAAGAACAGAACTCGTGACTTCTATCACTTGGTGGTGGCTCATTCCCCATGTTCCATGGTGCAGGTATGTTTTCCATTAAGAGTATAGCTTCCCATATTTTTTCAACACTAGTATTTAATGGTGGCATTTTGATTTCCTCCCACACTATTCTGGACTTCGCTGCCCTCCATGATAATTCTGCCTTCGACTTCCATAAGTTTCTTGCGGATGATCAAGTCTTTGAATTTTGTTATTGCTGCCACGGTTGTAGTAGTTCCTTTCTCTTTCAAACTCTTCCTGATCACGGCTTCCCATAGCTACTATCTTTGGCTGTCCATCATCTATTATATTTTCTTGTTGCCCTTGCGAAGTGCTCGCTACTGTGTTTATCAACTTGGGTAATAAGCTTGCATTCGCGAGCGTTTGAATTTGTATTCGCAAGCTGGGTATGATTCCATCTCGTTTTGCCTTTCCTCTAGAGCTATATATTCCTCCTGAAGTTCTCGCAACTCAGTCATTGTAATTGTATTCTTGACTCTAAAGATTTGAATATATAACAAATTGGTTGCGAACATAGCGTTTATGAATGATAAAATAAGATATCTTTCATCCACTCGTCTAGCCATTTCGCTACACATTGTCTTCCACCTCACAGTTAAGTGTCTTAAACTTTCGCCGACTCTTTGTTTCAGCCCAAATACATCTTCAATTCCTGGTCGCGAGGAGTTGTTACTTATATATGCCCCTAAGAATATAGCTTGTAAATGGTTGAATGACGTGATTGTGTTTCTTGGTAAACCCTCAAACCATTTCAGTGCTTCTCCTGTTAAACTTGATGCGAAATATTTGCACAATATGGCGTCATGATTTTCCCACTTGTAGCATACATCTCACATACGCTTTGATGTGTTGTATTGCGCAAGTTGTTCCATCAAAAATCTTTGGTTAATGCGGGTAAATTGCACTTTGGGGGTATTCCTCCTAACTGCACCTCTAGTGTAAAGGGGGTTTTCGCAGCCTCTTCGATGGCCTCATCCAATTGTCTTCTTCCTCCTCCTCTTCTATTGTTCAACATTCCTCTCATCTCTGCCAACTCTCTTAAGATTTGTTCATTTACATCAGGGTTCGAATTTATTGGTCTTTTTAGCTCGCCTCTCTCCTTAATGCGTTCATGTCTACCTTGATTTTCTTGTTCAGCATTTTCTTCTCTTCTTTCTCTGCGACTTTCTCCTTCATCTCGTTCACGAATTCGCACACCATTGTATCTATCATTTTCTCTTCTTGGTTGTCTATCAGTTCTCCTTTGTATTCTTTCATATTCTTCATTGATATTTCCATTGTTGCGATTTTGCTCGCGCCTTCTTTCTCGATTGTCATGATTGTTCTGCCGAATTGCTTCCTCCAATTCCCGTTCTTCCATTTCTAATCTTAATCTTTCCCTTTCGCAAGCTAGACGCGCTTGTTCGATATAATGCTTTTAGATGTCATCTTCAATCTCCTTTTGTTTCCTCTGTGTTTCTCTCCCATGTAGTATTCTTCTTCCTTCTTCCTGATTTTCTTCACCAATTGGACTATTCTGCTGCCTATTTCCTTGATTTCCATCATTTTAGTCATTCTGTAAAATCTCAGGACGTGGAATACACACCACTTCCCTTCTTTCGCAGCATCCTTCACCGAGATTTGGCTCTCTTTCTAGATTTTCTTCATTAACATTTTCTACAGGTAATATTCTCCTAATATCATCTCTAACCGATCCTGATCTTGACCTGGTATTACTTCTCGACCTTCTATTCTGCAACCTCATATTTTCCATTCTTAACTCATGGTTTTGCCTTGTTAAATTTGCACGTTCTTCCGCTTCTAATCGCCTTTCTTCATGTATTGTTTGCCTCAATGCTTCCAATGCTGCGACTTCTTCATTTCTATGAGTTATTTCTCCCATTTCTTCTCGATTTCTCTCCTCTTGTCCATTATTTATCAATTGTTGCACTTCTTCTCTTTCTTCCATAGAATCTGATCTCCATGTATGCACACTCACCCTATCATAATCTATTACTCTATTTGGTGCTGGTTGAATTGGTGGTTGAATTCGACCTTCTTCTCTATCTTTTGCGTTTATTCTTGATGGTTCACCTACTTCATTTCTACTTTCTCCAGCTAATCTCCCGCTTCTTCTTACAATTGTTGGTTGTTCTGATGCATTCCTTCTTCTAGCCATTTCTCAATTTTAGTAAGTTGTTGAAAATTATGTGAAATTTCTTTCTTGTTACTCCTGATTCTTTCAATTCACAAGGTTGATCTCTACTCAGTCCCTGTTTCTAGTGCCATTATGTAGTTGCAGGAAATCCTACACTACACCCCTCACTAGAATATACACAATTAAGCCATTTTAAGATCAATGATTATGATTTCTATTGATTGAATACTTGAATCTTTACAATATGAAATAGAAACGAGTTAAAGAATTACAATCACTCTAAAACTTTCTCTCTCCTCAAAACTTGCTTAACAATTCAAAAAAGAACTCTCCATCAACAGACTTACTCAACCCTTTATATAGGGTAGTATACAGTGGATGACAGCTAAGCTGTCCTTTATTTTCGGGAATGGCTTGCGACATATCGCAAGCGTTCAAGTATGTAATCTCGCGACACTATTAAATTTCGCCATATTTTCATATCTTACTCGTGTTCTGGCTGTCGTCATTCATTGCGTCATTTACTTTACTTCCCTGCGACTCCCTCGCAACGTCGTCTTTTATTAACCTCGCGAATTATTGATGTCGCGATATTCTGATCCTACACTGACATATGCCCCAGATGCAATGTCGTTCTAGAATCGGCGAGTCACCTTCTAATTCACTGTCAGACGACGAATACATCCTGGAAAACCTTGCTCACTCAACTTACAAACACACCAAACTCAAACTCCCCCTTCACTCTCACATTAACACCTCAGACAACCATCTCTCAAATCCTACAACAATTGTAATCACCTCCTTTTGCTTTCTTTTTTGTACCTTATGGTTAGCTAGGAATGACCTAATATACCGCCAAAAACAAACAACTTCAGCCGAAATATTAATCTGGGTTCAAAAACTACAACAAGAATTCACTGCAGCACTAGATTTCTTACCACCGGTCCTACCAGGAGATGCACCGATATATAACCACCAAAGAGGAGACAAAGGGATATCTACAATATCGGTAGGATGGTCAATCCCAAACATCAATTAGATTAAGATTAACACAGATGGAGCAGTCAGAGGTCACCCGAGTTTTGTAGGAGCAGGATTCATCTGCAGAGATTCCGACGCACGAACTATAATGGCTCTAGCTCAACCTTTAGGAATTACGACTGCCTTAACCTCAGAAACTTGGGTCCTACTATTGGCATCAAGAACGGCAACAGAAAGACAATGGCCAAAAGTTCTCTTTGAAACCGACTCAGAAAACCTTTTGCGCTTCATCACATCCTCACCCCCCCCCCCCTCCTTAGAACATCGCAGGGATGATTGAGGAAATAAAGAATAGATTCAGACAGATCCCACAGGCTGCTATTCAATACAACTACCGGGAAGAAAACCAAGCAGCAGATGGTTTGGCCAATCATGCGGCAGATGGAAGTCAACTTGGAAACTCATCAACCAAAATATGGGACCAGGCAATCCCGATTTTTATTAGTCAAATTCTATTTCATGATTCCATGGGTACCACATACCCACGACAAATTGTAACCTAATTCTCTATCAATAAAATGCATGCTTCAAAAAAAAAAAAAAAGTACATAATAAACTTATTTTATATTAAATCAATTGATATTAATGGTGGTTGTGGTGGTATGAGGGGGTGGTGGATCAGCGGTGGGGATAATGGTGGTGGGTGTTGGTGAGAATGGTATAGTGATGACGTTAATGGTGGTGGTGGTGGTGGTGGTGGTGGCAGCAAAAGTAGTGGTAGTGGGATGAGAAAGGTATCCTAAGGTAGATAAATTACATAATTACCCTTGGTTTATTTTTTTATTTGATATTAGTTTTTAAATTTGTTTTTTTTTTATATTTTTTAAAATTTATAATAAATATTATAGGCCAGATTTTTGTCGGGTCGGGACAGGAAAGAAAATGAACAATTGGGGACTACAAAGTAACAAAACTCATTCTGAAAGTTAGATACCAAACCAAGATAAATAGCCGTTATAATTGAAAAAATTACCATACCAAAAAATAACTGTAAAATTATTTTTTTAACGTATTAATCTAAATTTTACATTTGTGACAAGTTAGGAAAGATAAAGAGCGGCTGAGATTTATTTAGGAAAAAGATAAATCAATGGTTGTGGTTGTTTACATCATTATTATATCATTAACTTCAAATATAATAAATATTGAGGGAGGATCCATAGACACTCTTAGATGGACAAGGTCGGACAAGATTTGCGCCATTTTCTCCGCAAAACCCAAACGATAATGAATTGAAGTCTAATATTTTGATGGTATATTCTTCTTATAAGACTCTAAATTAGTACAAAAAATGAGCACAATTCGAGATGTATAAAACCATCATCTACCCCTTTGAATATCAGTCGTTCAAAATTAACGGTTGAAATTAAGATCGGTAGATGGTCAGGTTTTCTATCTCGAATTGCATTCATTTTTGGTAGGAATATAAAGTCTTATAATAGGAACATATCATTAAAATATTAGACTTAAATTCATTGTCGTTTGAGTTTGCCGGAGAAAATGGCGCAAATCTTGTCCGACCTTGTCCATCTAAGAGTGTCCATGGATCCTCCCTCAATATTTATTATATTTGAAGTTAATGATATAATAATGATGTAAACAACCACAACCATTGATTTATCTTTTTCTTAAATAAATCTCAGCCGCTCTTTATCTTTCCTAACTTGTCACAAATGTAAAATTTAGATTAATACGTTAAAAAAATAATTTTACAGTTATTTTTTGGTATGGTAATTTTTTCAATTATAACGGCTATTTATCTTGGTTTGGTATCTAACTTTCAGAATGACTTTTGTTACTTTATAGTCCCCAATTGTTCATCTTCTTTCCTGTCCCGACCCGACAAAATCTTGTCCGACCTTGTCCATCTAAGAGTGTCCATGGATCCTCCCTCATAAATATTTTACTAATCTCTCATTATAAATCTCTTAATAATATATTTTTATTAAATAAATAATAAATTTATTAATAATCATTACAGATGATTGGGGTGGCCTTTGTGAGTGGTAGTGCATGGAGCCCGTGACGATAATGTTGGTAGTGGAAAAGGTAGTGGTGATGGGTTGTTCTGGTGATGGTAGTGCATGTGCTCAATGTGTCGATCTATATCGATAGGACACATGTAACATTATTATGGAAGTTGTGGTTGATTTTTTTAATTTGAAATAAGATGTTTATTAATACAAAAGAAACAATTGTACAGGCCGACCATAATTTTTTTCCGAAAAATAACCCTAGAAAAACCCAGCGATGATAGGGATAGTAAAGGTTTTCAGTTGATCCCACTACATGTTTCACCCGGTGATTTTTTCGAGACAAATATTTCGGTCAACCTAACAATTCTCTGAAAAAAAACATAACAATTAAAAAACATGGGGAAAATTGTCGCTTTAAATAGAGCCAACAAAAGAATGACAAGGGTTTAAATTGACATAATTTTTTTTACTTACTATGGAGGCCGTGCCATTACGGCACGGGTGAAGTTCTAGTTTTCCTATATATTTTATCCAGCAGAAGAAATTCTTACGTTAAACCATTCACACATGAGTGCACCAAAATAAAATAATACCTAACTTATTTTATAAGTGCGGCACAAATACCAGAAATTAATCTGATAGCAAAATTATGGATAAATAAATTATCTATTATATCAAAGTCTTAATCTATACATTATGTCTTATATACTAATTTATATTCTGACGGATGATTATATCTACTAACAAATAGGAAAGTCTAAGTTCCTCACACTAACTTTCTATGTTAATAGATTAATGGTTCCAAGTACATGTAATGATATTAAATAAGTTCCTAAAGGCATTCAAGATCTATAAGAACTACTAACCTTACTATCTCTCCAGTGTTGGATTGACTAAGTGTTCATAATTCTAAACTAATTATTCTTTGATCCTCTATCATCTTCTAAAACATATTGTAAGTGGTTTAACCTACAATTTTTACTTCATACTATGTACGCACAACAAGAAAATGAATCAATCAGTCAAATAAATCTTTTAGTTTGATAGCTTTTAGTATTTAAGATTTATCTCACAACCAATCCAGTTCTAAACTAATCTAATTATCTATCTGACATTGAGTATTATCTATCGCTTCCCATGTAAGATCTAATAGTGAGCTCTGACACCAACTTGTGACGCCCCAACTCATTAAACCTGCTTAACTAATAGGATGATAACATAATTGAAGCATCAAATCTATATTATCGATTTTAAGAACCATAATTACCCACAAAGCAATCTAATACCAACCCAAACTCTCTGATACATTAAAATAAGAATTTCTCAGGTGATATAAATATATTAATGTGTTGTTTTACAGAATAAAGAAAGAATTCAAATAGTAAAAGATACACAAATATCTCTAATATTCGCAAAAGCTCAAAGCTACGAAAACGGATATCTTCATGCGCACCATTTCTTCTGATAACTGAAAACTGAAGTGGGAACGAGTGAGCACATCATCCCAAAAGGGTGTTCAATGAAAACATGTAACTCTCAAGTAATCACTAACATCTTTAAAGTTCTAAAAGAATATAAATTGGAAGAAACAAGAAGAAACTAATCATTCAGCTATTTATGCATCATGAAGCAAGTGTCACTCTAACATCACCAAACTCATTGGAGAAGACGACACGAGAGCAACCCTAATCAATAATAATAACATCGTCCACACAGAGTGCCCATACAAACCATGATTCAAAATATTACCATCAAGATCAGAAAGTTAGCAAACAAGTATAATATGCACACGAGTGATTTCCCCAAAATAAAATAGTATATATAATAATGAAACGGGGAAGAAGCCGCCCTACTCGGTAATATTAAAACGGGGAAGAAGCCGCCCTACTATTCTTAAGCATATATACTATCGAAACGGGGAAGAAGCCGCCCTACTACATAATATTAAAACGGGGAAGAAAACGCCCTACTATTTAAATTAGTTATATACTATCGAAACGGGGAAGAAGCCACCCTACTAAGTAATATTAAAACGGGGAAGAAGCTGCCATACTTAACTTAACAGGGAGCCGTGGGAATCACAGATACTCCTTGCGGGGAAAACATACAACACATATTACACGCACATCAAGACACAAACAATATGCTGAAAGTAACAACGACTCATCATGCTCGCATATAGAAAGAATGCTCAATGATTACAAGAAGGTTACGGAGTTCTCACCTGATTTGCTGACAAACCATGCCTACCTCGAGATCCACGATCCACTGATTATTCCTTTGAATCGATCGTTGTTAATAAAGGCTAACTGTTAATCACACAAGCACTCTAAGAATTTAGTCAATGGGCTTATACGAGGTTCATAGCATAATTTTATATAAGTTTCCCGCTATAGGCTAAATGAAATAACTAATGGTTCTAGTTTTATAAATGGTTATAGGAATTGGTATTTAATAAATCAACACCTACTTATCCAAATTAAGTCAAACATAGTGTCGTAGGAAAGCTATCGAAAATCTTTACAGCTTTGCAGAACGAACCGGAAGCTAGTTCAGATCATAAAGTGTTCCAAAATCCAAAATAAGAAATCCGGCTCTAACCATGGACCACGGGCCAACCCGGACCGGACCGTTAAATCGGCACCCTAACAACGTCCAACACCCAACCAACTAACTCGGTCTGACTTGAGTCAACTCACTGACTCATTAACATATCGAGTTAACTCAATCACTTTTACAAACACTTGACATGCATTTTATAAATATTCTCAAATTTCACATTTGTGGAAATAGGTCAAGCCTATTTATACAAGTCATATTTAAACGTACCCTGGTCTCGTAGGAAATGGGAACGATTGGGTGATGGAAGAGTGGAGTAACGTATAACCGTCAGAAACCCATGCTTCCATGATGAAGGAAGTGGATCCGTTTACACCCGTTACTTCTTGCCGCCACTAATTGTCCCGCTTTATGACACTTTCTTATAACGGGCGTATTGCACGCCGCACGCTGTAAACCGCCAGACCAATACCCTGATGAGTATCCCCCCAGTTTGTGACATGTTTGATGTGTCGACTGTTTTCGTGGAAAACGTGTAGCAGATTGCTACTTGTGGCAAGTCAAAGTCAAGAGACTTGCCATAGGAAAATAGCATGTGATGCTATTAGGCTTGCCTTGGCTGGACGCTTAAAACTTGCCACAGGCCTGTCAATTCCTTGGCGAATTTGGATGACTGAGATTGTAGCTTATGAGAAAGGATGGCCATTGATTATGGCCACATCCTGTTGTATAGCAAAGTGGCGCCATTGGCATAGTGGCGCCTGGTGTAGCCACGGCATAGCAACATGCCATTGGCGTAGCCGTGGCAGCTGTTTTAGCATATTGGTATTACAACAAAATGTGGAGTCGAATTAAGAGGGGGCGATATTTGTACCCCATTAAAATGGTGCACGTTCATACCGCACAAGCTATTGCATAACGGTAAAACACGGTTTATTGGAGAAACCCGTTTGGTTTATTATGGAAACCCGTCGGTTTATTAAAGAAACCCACATGGCTTATTATAGAAGCCCAGTTGGCTTATTTTGGAAGCCCGGTCGGTTTATTAAAGAAACCCAAGGCTTATTAAAGAAGCCTAGCTGGCTTATTATTGAAGCCCATTTTGTTTATTATGGAAATATAACTGGCTTATTTTGGAAGCCCAGTTGGCTTATTATTGAAGCCCATTTGGTTTATTATGGAAACCCATTTTTGCTTATTATGGAAGCCCAAATAAATCCTAACAGAAAGAGGATAATTGTCTTAGGTGGTTATAATTATTATTATAAATAATAATTATTTAAGATGCACGAAAACAAACAAAATCCGCAATCG
Source organism: Papaver armeniacum (assembly GCA_023531295.1). Lineage (NCBI taxonomy): Eukaryota > Viridiplantae > Streptophyta > Magnoliopsida > Ranunculales > Papaveraceae > Papaver > Papaver armeniacum. The sequence goes on from JAJJWW010004410.1 coordinate 211,058, forward strand.
ATTATGGGAAGAAGCTCTGATTTTTCGTTTGATTTCGCCTTTTCATCTTGATTTTTTCATTTGATTTCTTCACCTCGATTTCCCCTCTTTTTTTTCCATTATTTTTTCAACTTTTTTCTGCTGCGTTTTGGGTTTTCATAGGGTTCAGTCGGGGTTTTTTTTTTTTTTTTAGGGTTTTTTTTTCCTTTCCTCTCATGCCGAGTTTCACACGATCTTCTTCGTCGCGTGCTTCCCTGAGTTCATCCTCACCCCAGCCTTCTTCCACCTCTACCACGATACCACGGACTTGTCTTCTTCAGTTGCAGCTGCCTCCAACAACGTCCATTGTCCTTTCAAATGTCTCCATGATTGCCCTGATGGTGTTCATGGAAGGGGTTACGTCAAAGGTTCGTTTCTGAAACACCTTCACGACAAACACCTCTCATCGGAAGATAGTAAAACCATGGTACGTGAACTGATTGCAAGGGATTTATAGGTCTACCTTGACCTGGAGAAGGCTCTGCGCTTGCTTCGTATGTGGTTTTGTAGTAAATGTATGTATCTACATGCTTTGTCGAAATCATACAAGGGTCGAGGAATTGTTCATGACTTCATCTCAGGTCCTTGTAATGGGGAATTTCTGATTCATGGTTTGGACAAGCCTGAGGCGACGATGGAAGTTGTGCAGGACAACAGGCTTGAGAATTCGCAAGCTGTAGATGAGGTTGTTTCGCTTGGTACGGTTGTTGCGGACTCAGGGAGAACAGATGTTGTGGAGTTTGTGTCTACGGATTTGCTTAATGCAGTGCTCCAACGATAAATTCCTACGGTAGCGTGCATCCCCCACAAATGTAGACTTGCGTTTTCCAGGGCTCTCAAGGTATGTCTTGACCGGGTTATAGTAAGTCCAGGTTGTCTTTCAGATTGGATTCGCCTGCTTTTATTCCCCATTTGTATTCTGTCTCTTTATCAACCGAAGAGCTCTGCTGAATGTAAGTCAGGCAATCGCAAAAGGCTGCAAGTGGAAGCTATTTTACAAGCGCTCAATGACTGGAAAGAACCAAACGGTTGCTTTGTTTTGGTAAACAAACTGCTGCAGCAGCCATTGCCGCGGGGGTCTAAGAAAGCTGACGAGAATAAGATGGAGGAGAAAAAAGTTGCAACTGCTATTACTGCTTGTCAGAAGAAGATCAATTCGGGGTATTTCGCAGCAGCTATACGGGTTCTATCTTCTTCTGGCGTTGCCCCTTATGATGAGAAGACATACCTTGATTTGCTAGACAAACATCCCTTAGCATCTTCCCTTGAGGTTCCAACAGATGACATCTTGGCAGATCCCATCTTTGTGGATTCCAAGGCAGTTTTGGGAGCTATTAGAAGTTTCTCGAAAGGTACGTCGTGTGGTCGGGATGGTTTACGGGCGCAGCACCTAGTTGATGTCCTTAGTGGAGCGGCTGCAGCAGTAGCAGATGATTTGCTTGTTTCTATCTCTGGGGTTGTGAACCTTTGGTTGGCCGGTAAATGCCCTAGTGTTTTGGGTGAATACATTGCTAGCGCTCCTTTGACTCCTTTGCTCAAGCCGGGTGGAGGTCTTCGACCTATTGCAGTTGGTACAGTCTGGCGGAGATTAGTTTCTAAGGTGGCTGCCTTTGCTGTTGGGAAGGACATGACTTCCTATTTAGGAGATTACCAATTTGGGGTTGGTGTTCCTGTTGGAGGTGAAGGTATTTTACATGTTGTAAACCGCCTTTTAGAGTTGAAGGGTCATTCAGATGATATGTCAATATTACTAATTGACTTTTCTAATGCCTTTAACATGGTGAGTAGATCTCAGCTCATCAAAGAAGTCCGCCTCCACTGTCCAGGTATCTCTCGCTGGGTAGAATTTTGCTATTTACGTCCGGCTAAGCTTTATTATGCCCATTATATTTTGTCCTCTTCTCTTGGTGTGCAACAAGGCGACCCTCTCGGACCCTTGTTATTTGCATTGACACTTCACCCCTTAGTGAAGTCTATTGCTTCTCGATGCAAACTTGACTTACACGCTTGGTACCTTGATGATGGTACTATAGTTGGGGATACTCTAGAGGTAGCCAAGGCTTTGCGCATAATTCAAACTGAAGGTCCAGGCAGGGGGTTGCATCTCAATATAAAGAAGACAAAGGTATTTTGGCCTTCTCTTGATCCTAGGAGTACAATGGACGGTGTCTTTCCTACGGATATTGGTAGGCCTTCTAAGGGTGTTAAACTTTTGGGTGGTCCAGTGAGTTTGGACATGGACTTTATTAGTGACATGATGGTGAATAGGGTGCACAAGACTGTTCAACTAATGAATGCGATCAAGAAACTCAAGGACCCTCAAAGTGAGATGCTTTTGCTTCGTAACTGTACTGGCGTGTCTAGACTTTATTTTGCTATACGAACTACCAATCCTGCTACATTACAACCGGCTACTGATCTCTTTGATGGCCAGCTTTTTCAGTATTTAAGGCTTCTGATTACTGGAGATGGTGCAGGTTTTGGTCTTTTACAGAAGAGATTGGCTACCTTACCTATTAAGGATGGTGAACTTGGTATTTATACCATGGCGGATACTCATGCTTACTGTTATCTTGCTTCTCAAAGTCAGACTACTTCAGTACAGAAAACGATCCTTGGTAATTTATTCTCAGCGGACAAAGGTTTAGCTTATCAGCTGGCTCTTCATACCTTCACCCAGGTATGTGGATTACCGTCTACTTATTGTGTCGATGACTCTGCCCCCCCTTCCATGCATTCCCTGGCAGTTGTTTATTTTGACGCAGTTAAGAAGCAAATCCCAGACCAATTTCATATGTCTGAAAGAGATTCCATCCTATGGCAATGTAATCGTATCAAGCATGCTCAGGACTATCTTTTGGCGGTGCCCATTAGTGGGCTCAACCAATGTCTTGGACCTAGACAATTTAGAGCCGTGCTTTGCTATCGTTTGGGTATTCCTCTGTTTGTTGAGAATAGCTTATGTCCAAGTTGTAACAAGTCTATGGACATTTTTGGAGATCACGCGCTTCATTGTGCTAAAGATATTGGTTATAAATTTCGTCATGATGTGGTTCGGGATGCTGTCTTTGACATTTGTTACAAAGCCAACGTGCCTGCGCGCAAGGAGGTTTCTCTAGGTCTTCAGTCGGATGATGGCAAAGATCTAAAACCTGCTGATATCCTCGTCCTTAACTGGGAAAACGGGCAAGATGTTTGTATGGACGTTACATGTGTCTCTCCTTTTACTGGTGATGGTGTTCGTTCCTTCGCCCCTGGTAAGGCTATTTCGGGTGCGGTTTCTCAGAAACGGGCCAAATACTTGGACAAGTGCGCGGCTCATGGCTATGATTTGGGTGTGCTGGCCTTCTCTACCTTAGGGGAGCTTGGTGAGGACACTCTGATCTTTTTTAAGCGTTTAAGGAACTGTATAGTTAGTAATGACGCTAGTAGTGGTTTTGGTAGTTTCATTTTCTATCGTTTAGGTGTTACAATTCAAAGAGGAGTTGGGGCCTAGCTTGTTGCTAGGTTGCCAACCAAGAGCTCTGTGTAATTATATTTTATTATTCAATAATTTGAACTTAAGATAATTGCAAAATCCTAACAAAAATAGGATAATTATCTTAAGTGGTTATGATTATTATTCAAGATAATAATTATTTAAGATTAATAAGGATTATGATAAGTATTAGAGGGAATAACAAATTTTATCATGAATCTGGTTGTTTTCTTGGAATTATACAGATGGGGGAAGTTATTAGGATAACTATTGACCCCTAAAGTTAGATCTGCTTTCTGCCTATTATAAATAGAGGCCAAATACCAACTCAAAAGGAGGAGGAAGAATTTTCTACTCATCTTCACCAAATTTCATCTTCTTAGATAAACTTTCTATAAAAGAGAAAATCCATTGTAATACATATATCAATAAAGCTTCACTCCCCAAGGGGATTCATCCGTGGATGTAGGCATAACTTGCCGAACCACGTAAAATTCTTGTCTTCATTGTTTATTGTTTATATCGTTGTCTTATTTTCTCATCATAATCATCATCTCAAATCAATTGTGTTTTGTGTCTAATAGTAATTAATGGTACAAATACATAGCACAACCAACTCCAAAAAAAAAAAAAAAAAAAAAAAAAACAAACTCCCAAACAACAAAACTCATAAAAGAAGATCTTAACTACTCAGTTTCACTTGAAACAATAAGATAAACATTAAACAGAAATCAACAACAAATTAGTGTTTCCAGAAAGGACAGTAACCGAAGAACGAAGTAAAAATAACAGCAGTCATCGCAACAAAGCCTTAACTGGTAAACTTGAGAACAATTCAACTACACTCCACAAACACAAATTAACTCCTTACAACGCAGTAGTGAACCATTCCAAAACACATCAGATTTATACTTTCATCAAAAATTATGTTCACATGTTGGCGACATCATTAGGTGTTATAAACTGGCATTATACATTCTGACCATAGCTACAATAATTTGCAACATGAAAACAGGGTTCTTCATACTCCGTACGACCATATATAACGAGTACCTCACATTTTCTTGTAAGATTGACTAGCCGCGATACTTTCCATTTTAAAATCTGCTGGAATAATTCCACCATCAGCTATCAAAAGTAGTCAACCTCCATGGATGTCGAAAGAAACTTTGACAAACAATTAAGCCTTCTAGATAAGATTAAGATATATAACAGTAAAGCAATACCTTCTTCTTTTTACTTAAAACTTAGTCAATTTATTTATTCAAAATATTATTATTAAGAAACATATCATAAAAAACACTTCGGTCATTAAGCTTATTTGGCTTAAAAATCCAATTATCTGAGTAAAACATAGCACACATTAACTTTCAAAAACTATTATCTCACCTAAACTACTACACTATTATACTCCCAATGTCAAGTAGTAAGGATGGAAACGTCTACAACATATCACAAGATAAAAATTGAAACTACCAAAACCAAGAACATGTGTTAAACAAATAGTTGAATCTCGTAGGCTACAATAGTTATATACAATTATATTAATCCCACACTAATTTAGTCCTATTATGTTGAAAGTTAAACAAACAGTGCCATTTTCAGTCCCAAAACTTAAATAAATCATCAAACTTAGGGAGGCATTGGGACTTCTTATTCAATAAATGATAAATAAAATAAAAAAATTAAATGATCATACATTTTAACCTTGATCCTCAATTATTCAACCAAATTAGCGTTTCATGGTTCACTTCCCTTGTGCTTCCTTAATTCTTCCTCTTTTGCTTGTATTTTGCTGATTGTTGCTTTACCTTCCTTAATAGACCTTTGTCTTTCCTCCTCTATAACAACCTGACAATGCATATGATCTCTCAAAGAATACATCTCACTGAGCTTCAACTATTCTAATAATGTCTTTGCAGTATGCATCTCACTTGGTATGGATCGACGTCGCTTCATCATTCACAAGAGAAAAATAAACATATATTGTTCCCAACATTGTCTGGTAGAATAAATTGGGTAGCCTTCTACCAATGTCATAGATGATTTATTGGGTAAGCAACAGAACGGTCGTATGAAATAAATTGGGTATAATGGTCCGTGGGCGTATTAACTTATTTGGGTTTTCTTCTCGCAGATGACTTATGCTCATTTGAACACACCAGTTTTCCATTAGTGCAGGTACTTATAGCTCTATGGATGACAAGACACCTAACAGATCATATTCCTGGTAGAGGTCATGAATTGCTTAAGAACCCACTTTTCCACCAATACAAGACCACGTTTCCTCTATATCAACCTATAGGTACAACCGAAACATGTACATTAGGAAAGAAGCGATTCAAGAGAACTGCCTACCAAACTTATTAACAAACATCGTGGCCTTGATCCAAAAGCTCCGTTGCAGAGCACGACGCCTGAGATTGCAAATTTCAATTTCGGTCCTATATAATGCTCAGGTAAACCCTTTGGAGCTGACAATGCAAAAGCAAAGAACATCTAAGTAATTTAATATCTCTACGCAGGACGAGAAATTCGAGAGTACCATATGTTTTCTCAAACTAAAATAAAATTGCATATGTTTTTGTTAATATTGCCTAATTCTAGCAACAATGAAATACGACAAACTTACTGTTGTTGGCCATTCCTAGATGCCTAAAGCATACTCAATGCAACAAATGCACATTTAAGTTAATCGTTAATTCATGATAAATTCCAGTCTATTGCCTCGATTCAGCTACTTTATGAACAATTTAATCTACCAAATTGTCAAAAACATAAAAATTGAACAAAAATTCTTCAAATTTAGCATCATATATCTAAAAAGAAAAACTAGAAAACTAAAAGATGATGAAATGAACATACCAATAATTCCCATATCAGAAACATTAGAATCCAAAGAAAGAAGTTGGTTCTATACACTTATGAAGAATCTTTGAACTGCATTTCCCTTGTATCAATCCGTTTTGAGATGTTAATCCATAATTTTTATTAAATAGATGTTTCACATTTCAGATAGGATGACCACACCTTTCTGGTAAATCTATTAAGATGTCATCATTAGTTATGCTTTCTACTTTGAATTCATGGATTCGAGCTCCTTCAATTTCATTGCAATATAATTGAATTTCACAACCGTTAGAAAACCCAAATGGATAAGGAACTTTTTCTACACCGCCGCATGATCTGTTACAGGGAGTTGAAGATTGAGATTTGATGAAAGAGAATGAAAATCAAAACAAGTAGGGTATGGGTTTCTGTAAAAATTATTTTTTTAACGATCGTATGATTGATTGATTACTAAATGAATTTGATTGAAATCAATTTCCTCTGGTTTTGGGTGAAATTTATGGTACTACTGCGAGCTTTCAGCAGTGAGAAAACACTGAAACTCTGATTATCTTCATCTTCTACAAAAATATTGAAGTTCCACCAAGAATAGTTTTCTTATGCTTTGGGGAAATTAGGCTAAGCCCAACCCATGGATAACCCATAAAATGAGGCCCCTAGTTAAAAGAGTTTTAAAACCAGGCCCGAATTAAAAATAAATTTAATGAAAGTTGAAATGACTAAATTAGCCTCAAGTATATATGAGTCCTCACCTACCTTTCTATCGTTGAGACACCATTATTTCATTTCCAGGAGAGAAAAAAAATCTCACTCTCACCTGAAACAGAAACAGATCTAGAAAAATAACCGAAAAAAATCAAGAAATCTTGCTGAAATCGGTTGCAAAACAAAGATCGAGATCAAAAACTATTCATCATCTGCTGAATCGCTAAACCCTAAATCACAGAAACAGATCGAAACACACTATTCAGTTTCAGATTCAAAACCTAAATCGCTGTTGTTACTGATTCCTGTTGATGAAATAGTCCGATGATGAAACAATAAGTATGTTTTAATTTGAATCTGTTAGTTTTGATTCCTGTTGTTACTGATTAATTCGTGTTGATTCAAAAATTCCTGAACTAGGGTTTGAAAAAAATTGTATTGAGATTACAACGAACATAACTCATTCTGACTGATGATTTTACAGATCAGAGAAGAAGAATAATCATTTGTGCATAAAATTGAATAGAGGCAAAGGTAAGTCATGGATGTGATTTTAACTGATTGAATTCTAACTTCATTGTAATTTGATTTCATGGATTTCATTTCTGAGATGTTACTGTTTCAAAACCCTATAAACTCTAAGTTGAATTAAAATCAACTAATTTGATTTTATTACTACTTCAACTGCAGATTCAGGATCAATTTTTTTTTTTGAACTAAAATGGTGAGAGGAAGAAAGAATCCACCTGAACAACATCCTACCATAACAGGTATTTAGATGTGAAAACTATACAACAAATTGATTGTGATGATCTCATGTAATACTTGTGAATGTGTAACTATACAAACAAGGGCATGTGTAACTATAAGTTACACAATCAAAATCTCACCACTGACTGTGTTGTGGTTTTTATATTGATTGTGTAACTTATAGTTACACATACAGATGAGACTGTGTAACTATAAGCTGCACATTAAAATCTCACCACTGACCTGAATTTTTGATTGTGAAACCACTGATCTGGATTACTGGTAAAAAAACGCAATCATATGAACAAACTAAACATCTAAAAAAAATAATACAAATGTTTATGATATCATGTTATGGTGGTTAATTTTCCTTGTAGAACTATACAAATAGAGCTTGTGTAACTATAAGTTACACATTCAAATCCACTGACTTGTATTGTGGTTTGTATCTAGCCTTAGGTAGTGTTTAGCTTATGTAACTTATAGTTACACATCAAAAAATGAGGTCTGTAAATTGAAGTTACAGCTTCATATGCATGTGTAACTTAAAGTTACAACACACATTATATAGCATGATTCAGTTTATGTTCTTGGAAAAAGATAAGCATGATTATACTTGGAAAGATACACATACTGATTCATGCTATTTTTTGTGTGATGTGTACAGTAAAGTTAAGACATTCATTCAACGTGATTAAGGATTTGGTCAAGGAGATAAAACCAATAGGCCTATCTGCTAGAGCTGTAAAATATCTTAGGGATGCGGCTTATGGAGAGCTTGTAATGATGTATTATGAGGAATACGATGCGAAAGTGAAAGTGAAACAAATAACTACTAACAAGCACGGGGGTTGCAAAGCTTCTGAACTGCTTTGACATAGATGGTGACATGTCGTATTCGTTCAAGTTTGGTGATGAGTATATAGAGTCTACACCGGAAAAGTTTGCAGGTATACTTGCGATGAAGAGACTGGAAGTAGAAAGGGTCAAAAGTTGCTAAGAGAGTTTAAGATATGTGATTTGCACGATAACATTTTGTACAACAAGTACTTTAGTGATATTAAACAAACAGCACATACAACGTCGGTGACCAAGAGGAACATCATAGACAAGATAAAACAGGTTATGAACAGAAAGAATATGAGAAAGATTGATGATGAGCATGTAGTCTGTATTATAGGATTCTATCTTTGTTGTGTACTCTTTTTCGGGGACATAAATGCAAGCGCGGTGAATGTGAAATTTCTTGCTATTGTCGAGATTTATGAGACTGTACTCAAAGTGTCTTGGCCCGATTTAATACATGAGTACCTGTTTACCCAACTTCTAGATAATGCTGGTAGTGTTGCAAACGTCAAAGCTTGTGTGCCATACCTACTGGTATGGATAATATTTTTACTTTACTGTTGTTAAATATTTTTGTAGATATTTTTGTTCAATCGACTAATTAAATTTATATGTTGCAGATCTTGTTTGTTGAGCACACACCAGCAAGTTTAATCCCCAAAGTTCTGAACCACGAACAACAAATCCCAAGGGTTGGAAGGTGGGACGTACAACAGATTTCGTATTTCATATCTAGGACAAACATGACGGAGTTTTCAGTAAGTGTTTTATGTTACTTGGTTTATATTTTTTGTATAATTATGGTACAAATGCATCTGGTAGTTGGACATAATCAAATTTTGTCATGTGTAGCTGTAAGTTACACATGCAAATGATCTTGTGTAATTCCAACTTACACATATAAATGTGCTTGTGTAACCTTAAGTTACACATGCAGATACCAGTGAACTCATCTACATTTTGTATATTTAGATTGTGTAACTTTAAGTTACACATGAATTTTTCCTTTCTCTTTTTTAACCTCTCCATCTTTTAATTGCAGCCAACTACTAGCTTTGTAGAAGAGTTTTCACAGCTTGAAAAGCAGCTTGGTATAGCAACCGTGGAACCAAGCAAGGAAGATCTGCAAAGGTGGCTCCGAGAGCAAACAATTGTGAATGGAAAACTGAAAGAGGAACTACAAGCAAAGCAAGAAGTGTTTGATGCAGTGCATGTACTTGCCAAAGCAGAGATAAAAGATGAGAACCTCTCCAACACACAAAATTACGAGAAGCACATTATATGTTGCGAGATTATGAAAGCAATGGGCATTGAACCTTACAAAGTGACCCAGGAAGAGGCTATGCAACAAAAAGATGGTGGACAAGGACATGGAGTTACTAAGCATCGGGAAGAGTTTATGCATCAAAGACATGGAGGTACTGAGCATGGATATACTGAGCATGTAGAAGAAGAGTCCAAGGAAGAAAGTGAGCAAGACAAAGATGACGCGGAAACTTCCTTCCAAGAAGAATGTAAGTAGTTGTTCATTTTTTTTTTAAATTTAAAATCATCATCATCATCATCCTAAATAAACAAGTTTCTCATTTCGATCCTTGTGCATATCCATGTATCAGTCTTGCAGCTGGAAATACGTCCACAATTATGCAAGCTCAAATTGCTGCAGAGGGGCGCAAAACACCTATGAGGACATACAGTTAGAGTATGAAGAGTGTGACAAAATGCAAGACTCCTCCAAAGAAAAGGCCCGTTGCAAAGCAAAAGCCCACTCCTGCAGATGTTGTTGATGAGGCGCGGAAAAAACTGATGAAGAGACACCTGTTGTTGATGAGGCGCAGAAGAAAGCTGCAGAAGGTGGTGTTGTGGATGAGCCGCAGGAGAAAGCCACATGTGATGATGTAAATGCAAATGTCGATGAAGAGACACCTGCAACTGTTGGTGACAATTTGGTTATGAATTCTCCAACTCATCCAACACCTGAAACTTTTGATGACAGTTTTGCTTCAACACAGTTTGATGACTCTATGGTGATAACTGCTACAACACAGCAAACTCAGTCTGGTAATCCTGAGACCTACATGTTGGTGCGACTAGGAGCTAACCCTGGTGATATGACAAATGTTGAAGTGAGTGAAATGCTAGATGCGGTTATCAGCGACATTAACCAAGGTAAAGGAATTTCTGAACATGGAACTGCAGAGATGGAGATTTCAGAACCTAGCTGCAGTGGTAACCTATCTTCCGGTGTGTAATTTCTTAAGTATTTCTTTTTCCTTTTGATTCAATATTTATTTGTTGTTTATAATGCAAGTGTAACTTCAAGTTACACATTGTATGGCATGTGTATCTTAAGGCTACACTGTGTACAAAGCATGTGCAATGCAAGTGTATCTTTCTGTTACACATGCTATGTAATGCAAGTGTAACTTCAGGTTAAATAAGATGATAATATGTAACTTTTGTTTGATTCTGCCTATTTTTGTTGTTGCATAGCTCAAACTCAGCAAAACCTTGGTAGTGGTGGAACAAATTTTAGCCTTGCCTTAGATAAAACTCCGAAACCCGTTGGAGAACTAGTCAAGCAAGCTGAAAATGAACAAAGGCAACCAGGATTGATTCAACAATGCATTTTGAGGAATAGAAAAATTGAAGAACAAGATCTGAAACAGTATGAAATAAAGTCAAAGAAGATTAAGAAGAATGCTAATGAAGAAACAATGGCTGCAGTCCAAGAAGTAGAAGAAGAAAGAATGGCCACAGTTGCTGGAGAAGATGACAGGATAATGAGAAAGGATATGAAAGGTTCCCCAGTTATTGAAAGGATGGATGGCGATCAAAAGAAGAAAGTTCTTGAATATTTCAATACTCATCCCAAAACATAAGTTGCTATAACCAAAACTCATGCTTGATTCTGTTATGGTGTTTAAATGGAGACAATGATATTGAACGTTGTATTTTACTACTTGATCCTATTATTTTGTTTAATTATTTCCTTCTTTCTAATGTAGAGACATTGCTTGGATGGAATTCAAAGAAGATGGTATCCCGCTATTTGATATAAGTGGAGAACTAATGCTCCAGCTTACCAAGAAATAAGCCTACTTGGAGTCGGAATTCCTTGATTTCTACATTAGAAGGTTGAGGACAAAGATGAACTCAAATCCCAAATATGAGAAAGCGATATTCCTCTCCCCGAAAGCATATGTAAGTACTTCGAAAAATTTAAAATCTTCTTGCATTTATAATGTGTAATGGGTGTTGTAAGATTATGATAACATGCTCGGATTTTTTAATGTTGGAAAAATGTGATGTGTAACCTGAGGTTACATATGCATTTATAATGTGTAATCTGAAGTTACACATCCATTTATAATGTGTAATCTGAAGTTACACATCCATATTTTTTAAGTGTAAAAACCGAGGCCTTATGTGTAACTTCTGGTTACATAATCACTTGTGCATTTGTAACTTTTGGTTTAAAATGTGTGTTTGATATTACAAATGGTTTTTGCAAAAATCTTACTTGGACAATGACGGTGATTTCAAGAAATTCTGGATTCCTAAGCTTGTTAAGGAATATTACAAGTGCAACAACAATACAGTCAGACTTCTCGCCCCAATGTGCAACAACAACACACACTACACACTGTTGGAGTATGACTTGACGAGCACTAATCCTTGGTACCACATGAACTCGTCAGACGTTAAAAAACTCAGGGAAGAACACTTTATGCAAGCCAAGAAATATGCATTTGCAATAACTATAGAACTGACACTCCGTTGTCCTCTTGGGTTGAATGAAAGATCCAAAAATCTCGCTTCGCCCAAACAAGGTTCATTTCCCGACTGTCTTCTATTTGTATGCACCTATATGAAGATCATGATGAAGAATAAACCACTTGACAAAAAACCAACTGATGAGTGCCAAATAGTGCATATTTATACACCTTTTTATTGGTATTTTACTCATCTTTTGCGCTTAAAAATCAGATATTATCCCATATTCTGTATTTTCCTTGTTTTCAAGAATAAATATTTGTATTAATTAATTTTGTGTTTTTAGGTAATAAGTAAAGTCCGAAGAAATCGAGGAGCCAAAAGAGTGAAGAATTGGAGTCGAGCATCTATGGAGCAGAAAGCCGAAGCCCGCGCGCGCAACAGTTGCAACCCAACAAGTAGCAACTCATCTACAAGACATGGGCCCAAGCTATCCATCTCCGACCCGTGACCCGGATCCGAGTCCATCATTCCTGAGCCGTTAAGATCTTCACTCGCCACATCCTACGCTCGCTCGGCCTTGCACATCAACGTTTGATGCTCTCGCTCAACAATGAGAATCACCAGACTTACTTCCTCAACCGTTCGGATCGTGAATCGCTACATCCTACGCTCGCTGAGGCCCTCTCATCAACTCTTGCTGTCCCTGCCTCACAACGAAGCGACCCACACCCTATACCCTAATCGAGCGAACCTATTCTCTCCCTCACTTTCTCTTTCTTCTCTTCCCCTCTGCAGAGCTCCACTTCCTCCCCCATACCTTTGCAGAGCCGCACCATCACCACCATCTCCTCTTCTGTCACCATCACCACCACTGACACCAGCGCCAACAACCACCCCTATTCCGCTACACTCAAGTTGTGTTTATCTCTAAAATAGCTTCTCATAACCCTAGAAGCTAAGTTAAAGATAAACAAAACTAGGGTTTCACCCAATCAAAGCAAGAAGAGTCAGAGACGATTGAGTGGAGCCATCACTCGATTCGAGCATGGGTTTGATTTATTTACTCTTTAATTTCGATTTTTGAGAATTAGGGTTTGATATTTTGGGGGATTTTTGCATGTATAAATAGAAGGTGTAATTGGATGACTGAGGTATGCCTGGATTAGCCAGAGCATCCTTGTAGATTTAATTTGTGTTATTTTTATATTTTAATTTAGTTGTTAGGGTTTCATTGAAACCCTAATTCTGTTTTGAGTTCAACTATGCTTGAATGTTCTTGAGAGCTTAAATTACAGATACAACTTCAATTCTAATACCCCAATACTTTACTCTCACAATGGATACTTTAAATTATAGATCCATTGTAGTTAGACTACAACTGTGTTGTTGTATTGCAGCTCAAGCCTTAGAACTAGATGCTAATTCCTTGATCGGTTGTGCTTAATTAGACAACCAAAGGTCTCAGGTTTAGTTCCTTAGCTGAATATTGAAGTATCACTAGGAGAAACTCCTAAGATAGGTGGTAGAAGTGACAAGCTTCACTTATCTGATATAGGAACAAGACATTCAACTAGTTGAGCACATAATAGGAATTCAGAGGTGGATTTGAAGACCTAGCAATCCTTTACTCTCTTTGTTTACCTTAGTTTAGAATCACTTTAGTTCAAACTCAGCCGTATCGGCAACAAAAACATCCGTGTTACACATTGCCACTTGAAACTCGGCCTAGCAAACCTTAGATCAAAATCGAGCACCACAAGTCCTTGTGGGATCGACCCGTACTTGCCGCGTCTCCGATAGACGCCGTGCACTTGCGGATTATAACATGTAGGCTAAATAGAAACACCTTTCGAGGCCTACCAAGTTTTTGGCGCCGCTGCCGGGGACTTGGCGCGTGCCCTGTTGTTCATTGGCCTGACTTCATTGAGTTTCATCTCACCTTGTACATACTCACTTTATAGTTTTGCTTTTAGCCCTGTATTTTTGTAATTTAGTTAAAGTTTTTTCTAATTTTTCATTTACTCTTCTCTCTTTACTTGCATTTTCATTGCATATTCCTTGCATCTTCATTGCATCTTCATTGCACTTATATGTTGCATCTTCATTATAGCTTAACTGTTGGCATCTTCATTGCACGGAGTCGTAGCTTCATCTCGCTTCGATAACTTAGCCGCAATATTCAAGAGCCCAGAACTTGTAGCTCACTGAGCTTTATCATTAGTTTACAAGGAAACTAAGCAGCCTTGCATCTAGTGTCACTTGTAACTTTTTCCCCCGTGTCACCCAAGATACTCTTAGTGGTATATGCTAGTGTTCATTTGCTGCAAGTCAGTCGCATATTCCAGCACAGCAATTTTGCTATAACTACCACACTTCTGGAAACTAAAATTCTCTCTTGAGCTAGCAGGTGCCTGTGGTAAGGCTGAGCCAACCCAAGGAAACCAAGGAAAAGCCCAGAGCTTGTTTGTGCACTTTTGGCCGCTAAAATCAGGCCGTGTCTTCTTTGCACAACTCAAAGAAGGAAGGATAAAGGCACAGAAGTGTGGAATTGGTATCATCCTCTAACTATGCTCGTGATTGATGAATGTATGGGCGACAATCCATGAATGCATGCTAAACATATTTGCTAGCTGATAGCTATGTCTTTGAGCATGACTCAGTAACCCATGTTAGGCTAGCATCTACAACTGAGTTGTATGAATATAAACAAATTGTAAGAGATTGACCTGAGGTAATCATTCACATGAGTTGTATGAGTTTGTTTGCGCACTTGTGTGCCTTGTGTGAGACATCTGCACCCTGATGCAAACCTTGTTGAGCCAAGTATTGACAGACCCCTTGCATAACCTGATCACTTGCTAGGCCATCTGACCTACAATTTCTGTGCTGTTGCTTGCCTGCAATGTGCTCTGCCAGTGTTGTTTTTGAGACTCAATGTCTCCCTGTGTTGATTTTTATAATCTACCCTGTGCTTTGTGTTGCTGTGTGTTGAGCATAACCCATTTTACATACCTTGCTTTGCCTTGGCTGATTGCAAGCCTTATTTTGTGCTTAACCTCGTGATGACTTGTCGAATGTGTCCGGGAGTGCACCTTGACCTTGAGCTGCATCAATTTCTGTGAGTTTGTATCCCTTGTGCTGTGTGCTCTGTGTGTTTTGAGCACATAAACCCAGCCAAGCCCATATCAACTGAACTGTTGGGCTGTCTGCAAGCAAATTGAGCCCACAAGAACTCAACTGGGCTGAACCCATAACCACTGGAACCCAAAACTGAGTTTAGCATAACCTGGGCTTAAACCAAGGGAGCCCACATAAGCTTGTTCTCACTGGGCTCTGCACTTAAGCTGAAGCCCAACCTCTAGGCTTTGCACACAAACTCAGGCTGTAAAAACCAGCCCAAACTACTGGGCTGTGCGGTTGATTAAGCCCACATCCTCGAGAGCTGGGATGTGCATCAGCATCAAGCCCACAACCTGGGCTGATCACAAACCGAAACCCGTTCTCGGGCTAACTGAACCTGAGGCCTGCTGTGCCTTTCCACTGGGCTGTGCAATAGACTAAGCCCCCATCTGCTGGGCTGTGCACAAAGATTTCAGCCCACACCCATTAAGCATTGCACACAACTACTGGGCTTCCCACAAAAACCAAATGAAACCCTTTTTAACCAAACCCAACAAACCAAAACCCATATAAACCAAATCCCAAACAAACCAAAGCCCAATAAACCAAATTCCCACATAAACCAAAGCCCATTTTCATGTTCTATGTTTCTGTACATTATCTTTTGGGTTGACCCTCAACTCTTTCGATTGTTAGTAAATTTTTGTATATAATTCAGTAGGACTTGTTAAATTTTTCTTTTCTTGAATCGGTTGAGTCTTCTTGTGCATATATTGTGCTAATCCGATATGATATGTTGGATTCTAGCTTTGATTAATGAAGCTCTAACCGAGCTCCGCCGACATCCGGTAATCTCTTCCCTTTTCTCTTATCAGCATAGTTCTCTCGGTATGTGACTGTTTAAAATTTTGTCTATCTGTGACACATTGAGGACAATGTTTGATTTAGGTTTGGGGGTGCATTTGCATTTAGAGTTTTTTTTTTTTAGTCTTTTATTTTACCTTTTATTTTCAAAAAAAAAAAAAAAAAAAAAAAAAAATCAAAACTCTTTTTATAAAAACCTCCAACTTTTAGAGATTTTAGAGTCACTAGCATGCTTCTAGCTATGTTTACATAGAGAATCTGGCCGAAATAACAAAAGTTAGAAGTACCGGAGAACACAATCGGGTTTCTTAGTTGATTAGAGCGTTAAAGTTGGATTTAACCATACCGGAGGGCGAATTAGGTCTTTGTTTAGATATTCGGTAGTAGAATTGTGATCACCCATAGTGGAGACTACCCAATTTACATCAAGTGAGGCACCAACCTTCAATTTTTGCAACTTTCTAGAAAAGTTTGTTAGAGTGTGTGTCACCTTACGTAAATTAGGGTAGGAATAGTGAGCTACCCAACTTCGCACCATTTTCAAGCACTACTTTTGATCTCTTGAGTGCTAGTTTTTGTCAATCATGAGGGTGACGTTTAAAGAAGAAAACTCCTTCTAAATATCGATTTGCAGTTAGCATCACTCTCTCTCTCAATCAGCAAGACCAATAGAAACATATCATCGTCAACAAACGGAGCATCATCAGAATATGGAAAGAAAAATTGATATAGTCCAAGGTTTATATGCAACAAAACAAAGAAAAGAAAATAGGATGAGAATTAATAAAATTTATAAAATCAAGACAATACAAGTTGTGGAAAAATTGAGTGATAAAGTCCTTTGTCCATGGAGTTAGTTATTTCATTATTTGTATTTTTATTTTCACTTATTGTAATGTAAAAAAAAATCAAAAAATCAAAAAATCAAAAAAATAAAATCAAAAAAATCAAAAAAATCAAAAATCAAAAAAATATTGTAGTTTATTTTTGCTACCACCATGGTAAAGAAGAATTTAAAAAGAAAAATCCAAACAACAAGGAAATTGAGTAGAAAAGTTAAAAATTGTCAAGTTTTGTGAAGTTTAGAAGTTCGTCATCAACATTTGAAGACCGAAGACCGAAGATTGAAGACGTTTCTATGGTTCTTATGAGAGAGTGATATTAATTGCCGATCGGGTGAGAAGTGAGTGAGTACTCCCACCCCTTTCTAATGGTTGATTTCCTTTCTTAGAGATCATCAGAAAAAGATTCTTTTTGTCCACACTTCTGTGGAGTCTCCAGATTTTATTTCGGAAGGTTATCCTTCTTACCTACAACGTGTGCAGAATTTCTCTCTTTACTCCTGCCTCACACACATGAGAGACTAAAAGCGATCTTTTTGAGTGCAATTATCATAAAACCCTAATGGTGAGGCAGAAGTTGAGACTTATGATCACAATCGAATCCGAATTCTTTCATATGGTATGGTTACTTCTCGCTCAAAGACTTAAGGATGAGAATGCGTTCTTTGGTAGTTCTAACTTCATGTTACTAGCACGCAGAAACTCTATGTCCTCATAGCTTCTTGGAGGCTTGAGACTCTTTTACACTCGAAGTTGGAGAAGGTTTTGTGGGTACACCTCTGCAAACCCTCACGAGACTACAACTCGTCCACTAGGGACACCTAGGGGTTTAAAGGCTTAGTGCATACGCTAAATGCATTCGAGAGACCTACGACAGTGGTATAGTTAGGATTTCCTAATTTCTGTTTCACTTGAGGACAAGTAAAATTCAGGTTTGGGGTATTTGATGAGTGCCAAATAGTGCATATTTATACACCTTTTTATTGGCATTTTACTCATCTTTTGCGCTTAGAAATCAGATATTATCCCATATTCTGTATTTTCCTTGTTTTCAAGAATAAATATTTGTATTAATTAATTTTGTGTTTTTAGGTAATAAATAAAGTCCGAAGAAATCGAGGAGCCAAAAGAGCGAAGAATTGGAGTCGAGCATCTATGGAGCAGAAGTCGAAGCTCGCGCGCGCAAGGCTTGCAACCCAACAAGTAGCAACTCATCTACAAGACATGGGCCCAAGCTATCCATCTCCGACCCGTGACCCGGATCCGAGTCCATCATTCCTGAGCCGTTAAGATCTTCACTCGCCACATCCTACGCTCGCTCGGCCTTGCACATCAACGTTTGATGCTCTCGCTCAACAGCAGAATCACCAGCTTACTTCCTCAACCGTTCAGATCGTAACTGCTACATCCTACGCTCGCTGAGGCCCTCTCATCAACTCTTGCTGTCCCTGCCTCACAACGAAGCGACCCACACCCTATACCCTAATCGAGCGAACCTATTCTCTTCCTCACTTTCTCTTTCTTCTCTTTCCCTCTGCAGAGCTCCACTTCCTCCCCCATACCTTTGCAGAGCCGCACCATCACCACCATCTCCTCTTCTGTCACCATCACCACCGCTGACACCAGCGCCAACAACCACCCCTATTCCGCTACACTCAAGTTGTGTTTATCTCTAAAATAGCTTCTCATAACCCTAGAAGCTAAGTTAAAGATAAACAAAACTAGGGTTTCACCCAATCAAAGCAAGAAGAGTCAGAGACGATTGAGTGGAGCCATCACTCGATTCAGAGCATGGGTTTGATTTATTTACTCTTTAATTTCGATTTTTGAGAATTAGGGTTTGATATTTTGGGGGATTTTTGCATGTATAAATAGAAGGTGTAATTGGATGACTGAGGTATGCCTGGATTAGCCAGAGCATCCTTGTAGATTTAATTTGTGTTATTTTTATATTTTAATTTAGTTGTTAGGGTTTCATTGAAACCCTAATTCTCTGTTTTGAGTTCAACTATGCTTGAATGTTCTTGAGAGCTTAAATTACAGATACAACTTCAATTCTAATACCCAATACTTTACTCTCACAATGGATACTTTAAATTATAGATCCATTGTAGTTAGACTACAACCGTGTTGTTGTATTGTTGACTCAAGCCTTAGAACTAGATGCTAATTCCCTTGACTGGTTGTGCTTAATTAGACAACCAAAGGCTTCGGTTTAGTTCCTTAGTGAATATTGAAGTATCACTAGGAGAAACTCCTAAGATAGGTGGTAGAAGTGACAAGCTTCACTTATCGATATAGGAACAAGACATTCAACTAGTTGAGCACATAATAGGAATTCAGAGGTGGATTTGAAGACCTAGCAATCCTTTACTCTCACTGTTTACCTTAGTTTAGAATCACTTTAGTTCAAACTCAGCCGTATCGGCAACAAAAACATCTGTGTTACACATTGCCACTTGAAACTCAGTCTAGCAAACCTTAGATCAAAATCAGAGCACCACAAGTCCTTGTGGGATCGACCCGTACTTGCCGCGTCTCCGATAGACGCCGTGCACTTGCGGATTATAACATGTAGGCTAAATAGAAACACCTTTCGAGGCCTACCACCAACCACACATATGGTGAGATGGTTGGCAGACAAGGTGAACTGCATGAGAGGAAGCATGCTTTACAAGATTCTTTCAGATCCATCCAGAGATGTGTAAAGCAGTCATTTGGATTAAAAAAACTTCTATACTTGCAAATATGTTGTTAGTTACAAGCCGTTGTTAGACTTGCAAATATGTTGCTGAAACTTTTAAATTTCATCAGTTACTAGATTTTAGCAGTTCTTGGATTTGCAAACATCTATACTTTTGGATTGAAATTTCTTGAATTAAAAACTTTTATACTTTTGTTAACTACAAGTTATTATTAGACTTGCAAAAATATCTTGTTAGAACTTTTCTGCTTTTCTGCTGTTTGAACAGGTTTCAGAAGTATGCAACGGGTTAAGTGACTTCAAGTTACACATATAATTAAGATGTGTAACTTGAAGTTACATATGTTAAAAAATAACTGTTTCCAGTTAACAGGTAAAGACAATATAGTGGATACTGTCAAAATGCTGGAAAATAGGTTAAGTAACTCATAGTTACACATGCAATTAAGACAAGCTAAATAAAAAAATGTCAAAATAACAATGTGTAAGTAAGAGTTACGCATCCATATTTTATAAGTGTAAGCCAAAGTTACACATGCATTTCCTCTCTGTGTTCAGTAGACACACACTGGGAATAGAAACACATTTTACCTGTGAACTCACAAAATATAAAATCTGAATAAATAATCCTTGCACATAATCAACGTTGCAGAAAAATAAAATGGTTTGGTCCATGCAAACCAACATGAAGAAAACTAAAAAACAAACAATCAAAGACACATAAAAAACCAATACTTGCAGAAACGAACTTTGATAGCTTCAAGCTAGGGGGGTGTGTACTTCGGAGGATTCTTACAACCTGCCTTGTTGTGACCTGCTTCCTTGCAATTGCTGCAATGAACTTCCCTCTTTACCTTCTTCTCACCTTTACTTAGTGTAGGATCAGAATATCGCAACACCAATACTTCGCGAGATTAATAAATGACTGCGTCGCGAAGGAGTCGCATGGAGGAAAATAAATGACGTAATAGATGACGACAGTCAGAACATGAGGAAAGTGTGAAGACTTGGCGAGATTTAGGGGTGTCGCGAGGACAAGCAGTTACACATTCGCGAGGATTCGCGAGTCGATTCCGAAAATAAAGGACAGCTTAGCTGTCATCAACTATGTAATACCCTATATAACGGGTTGAGTAAGTCTGTTATAGGCGAGGTCTTTTTGAATTGTTAAGCAAGTCATTAGGAGAGAGAAAATCAAGAGTGATTGTAATTCCTTTAGCTCTGTTCTACATTTCTTTGTAAACCTTTCAAGAAAACAATTAATAAAACACATTATTATTCATCTTCAAATGGATTGATTAAGCAAATTCGAGTGAGGGGTGTAGTGTAGGTTTTCCTGCAACTACATATGCGCTAGAAACAGGGAGAATATAAGATTGAGGATCGAAGAGTACAATTAAAATCGTTTAAATCAAGAAAATGAGAAAGGAAAATGTTAAATCAGATGAGATAGATGAGATAAGAGAAAAAGAGGGAAAAGGAATACCTGGCGAAATCATGGGAAAAGAGAGTGAGTTCGCGAAGGAAATGAGAGGACCAACTCCTATGGGAGAACCGAAGTCTAGTTATGTCGCAGTAGAACAAACAAAAGAAGTGAATGTTGGAACCGAGGAGGAGCCTAAAATCTTAAAAATTGGAACTAAAATGGAAGCGGATGAAGAAAGAAGAACTGTTGAGTTGCTGCGAGATTACAAAGATATTTTCGCATGGGATATGGATGAAATGCCTGGAATAGATCCATCAGTGGCTTGCCATAAATTGGAAATTGATAAGAATGTAAAACCATTTAAACAAAGAATTAGAAAGATCGCGACAGCATATCATCCTCAAATAGAAGAAGAATTGCAGAAAATGTTGGACGCGGGAATTATTAGACAAGCAAAATATCCCGAATGGATATCAAATATGGTTATAGTCCCAAAGAAGAAAAAAGGAATAAGAATTTGTATAGACTTTACTGATTTAAATAAAGCTTGTCCTAAAGATAGTTTCCCATTACCAGATATTCCGCAATTGGTTGAAGCAGCGGCAGGAAACGAAAGGATATCATCTCTTGATGGATATAAGGGTTACAATCAAATTCCTCTCGCCGAAGAAGATCAAGAACATACTGCTTTCTTTGCTCCAAGAGGATTGTACTGTTATACAAAAATGCCGTTTGGTCTGCGAAATGCCGGCGCGACATACCAAAGGATGGTGGAGAAGGTGTTCGCGAGATGGATACACAAAACGTTGGAGGTATACGTAGATGATATGTTAATAAAAAGTAGAAAAGCAAAAGACCACGTACAGGATTTGAAAGAAATTTTTGAACAAATGAGGCAATTTAATATCAAAGTAAACCCAGAAAAATGCACCTTTGGAGTCGCCTCTGGAAAATTTTTAGGGTACATTGTATCCAAAGAAGGAATTCAAGTCGACCCAGAAAAAGTACAAGCAATTCGCGATAAGCCAACACCGGTGTAGTGGCAGGATTTCCCACACTACACCCCTTACTCGAATTTGCTTAATTAATCCATTGGGAGATGTAAGATCAAGAACATTTATTGATTGAATTCATGAAGTGTTTACACAGGAAAATAGAATTACACTTAAAAGTTAAAACGCTCTTAAACTTTCTCTCTCTTAATGACTTGCCTAACAATTCCAAAAAGATCTCTCCCTCTTACAGACTCATTTAGCCCTTTATATAGGGTAATACATAGTGGATGACAGCTAAGTTCCCCTTTATTTTCGGGAGTGTCTCGCGAAGTGTCGCAGGTGCACAAACATTCACTCTCGCGACACTTCTTAACTCTCGCCAGGTCTTGTGTCTTCCAATTGTTTTGGGTGTCGTTATTTATCGCGTCGTTTATTGTAGCTCCCTGCGACTCCCTCGCGACACCGTCGTTTATTAATCTCGCGAGCCTTGTACATTGCGATATTATGATCCTACATCTTGCCTCTTTTTCCTTGAATATTGCTTAACAAGCGATTTTTAAGGAAAAATCCATTGTGGTAACGATCTTGTATTTTTTGTTGATGAAGGAACGAGCAAAAGAATACTTTCCTTGAAAAGTACGTACTTGCCTCTATTCTTTTGCAAAGTTCCGAAGCTTCTTTGAGATATATAAGAAGTATCATCTCCTATCTCTTCTCATATTTCTTTTGCGAGGGGAAGAATATCTTAAGATTTTTACAATATTGTTGCCGCGACTGCTTATCTTTAGAATCTTCAGTTTTGTACTTTTACACGGATTTTGATTATTAATGTCTTCTCTTGACACGTCTCTTTCAACCACTTTTTCTTGACCGTTCATGTCTCTTCGCATTAAATGACCTCGTTTTTCTCGAGGCTCTTTTTCCCTATATATAGTTTTCTTTTCCCCTCCTTTTCATCTTTTAGTTTGTCTCTGCAACTTTTCTTTGATTCTCTCCTTCCGCAATTTGCGCTCCTGCTACTGCAAATCTTTTCTTCGTCCTTTCTAGCGCTGTTTTTAACCTTCAACCTCCCATCCATTCCCATACTGATAATGGCTGCCATTAGTCGTGCATACAAAGCTTCTTTCAATGAAGTTCAACAGAAGTTGCTCGAGAAAGGTTTCACTCTATCAACCATTCCTGATCAAGAACCTTCATCAATTCTTTCTGCAAGGATATTTTCTGATCATCAATGTGATGATCAAAAAATTATAGTCTCGCTAGGTCAGCTTCTCGCGGGACTTCCCATTCCCTTATACAATCCTGAGATGCCTTTATTTTATGAAATCTTGTCCCATGAAAAATTCTCTCGGGCTGTTTATCAATTATGTGGCGATTGCATTCGCCTGATGCTTGAGTTCGCGAATCGTGGTGCTGGCAAAGGATCTTTATACCCTGATACTGTTAAGAACCCCGAGTTCGCAGACTTGGAAATAGATGCTGAGAAATACACTGTAGAGAACTTTTTTGAAAACTATTGGTGATCTGAGATGATTAATGTGAAATCTCATTTGGGGCGTTCGCTTGAAAAAGAAGGATAATGTCCCTGAGGATAAATTGCTCATGCAGGATATTGATTGGCACCCGGGTAATAACACTACTCCTCGCCACTCCAAAGATGAGAAATGGTGGGTTGTACCCTTGATTTTAAATGGTCCTTATATCGCTGGTCCGCACGTTCTTCCTGCGAATCTCGCAGGGTATCATCCTTGGGAATTCAAATGGCCTGATAGGGCAAAAGAGGTATGTTCTCTACTTCAAATCTTGCTTTCACTATTTTCTTTTTATATTTGCTGAGTTTGTGGAATTTTTTCAGATCAACAAATTGAGAAAAAGTTTCAAGGATAATCCGTTGGAGAGTATACGACGAGACTTCGATCGCTTACGGGTGAAGTAAGAAACATTCCTTTTATTATTTTTATAATATTGTTGCCTCTGTTTCTTATCTTTACGCGTATGCGAAGGTTGGAGTTGAAGAAGTCAGAGCCGCGAAGATTAAAAGTATGGGTAAAACTGTCGTTCACAAGGGTAAATCTTCTGCTCCATTAACTAAGAAGCGAAGGGTCCAATCTTCTTCTCGCCTTAGCTCAAGCTCTGAATCTCCTGACGAGGATAACTATGATTCGAATCCTTCTCTCGCCAAGAAGATTCCATCGACCAGTTCTTCTATGGATCAGTTATCTAGCATCTTCTCCGACTGTTTCCAAGGAATGGGAGATGCTCCCCTAGCTTCTCTTTGTGGGACTCTCGCAAACGTGTGTAATGCTACTTTATTAGAGGGCAATAATTCTTTCAATGGAACCTCTAGAGTTGTGTCTCCCGACTTCTTGAATGCACTTGGATCTTTGGTATGTATGCAGTCGTATTTCCCTGTTAATTTTAAATTTTTAAATATATATTAATGATTTTTCTATCTTCTTTTATAGGTTGGAAGAACTTCTTTTGTAGTTGCCTCAGATCTCGAAAGAAGACGCAACAACCTTGAAAAGAAGAATTTGCAATTGAGCAAGAAGATTCAAGAATTAGAGACCGAAGCTGCGTCATCTCGTGATAAAGATGAGAGAATTCAAAAGTTAAACACCGAACTTGACTCCCAAAAAGATAAGGTGTCCACTCTTCAAAACGCCAATCAGCAACTTTATGGTATAAAATTTTACCTCCTTTTACTATTTTTATTTTATCGGTCGCATATTGCTACCTAACTTATTGCTTTCGCAGATGTATATAATCTCTCCGATGAGGCTATTCTTCTCCATACATTTCCTGATCCTATGGATAATAATCTTCTTCTCGCTCATCTCAACAACTCTTTAAGTAGTTCATCGAACAGAATTAACTCTCTTTCATTAAATGAACTTGGATCAAATATCGTCTTTTAGAAATTGAGCATAGATCTGGTTTAAGTCTTCGCCAACCAATTTAAACGAATGTTTCTCGAGTCCCATAAAGAAACCAAAATTTTGAGGAAGAAAATTAGTGACCATATAGATGATAAAGATCGCATTGCTAATAATGGTGCACAGGCGTTAGCAACATTTCAAAAATCTCTCCTTGAATTACAAATTGAGCGAGATGAATTGCTTCGCCAGAATTCCTTGCTTAGTGAGCGAGAAAATCAAATTCGTTCTCTCCTTGTTATAAATAGTGACGACGAATTCGCCTGGGCTGCGAAAGTTTTAGATAATGCCAGAAATAACCTAGGTGTTGATGTTAGTCTTCACGCCGAGCATACTTCCTTGGTTAAAGATATGATATCTGACAGAGAAGGTTGCTTATTATACCTTATTGCTTCTTATTTCTGTAATATTGCTTGTAAATTGTTAACTTGTTATTTCTTATTTGCAGAATCTGAGAAGAGGCTTCAGGTTAGAATTAGAGAGCTTGAATCTGAAAAAGAACAACTCGCCGGGAATTTTCAAGCGAGAATTGAAGAACTTGAAACCGAAAAAGAACAATTTCGAAAGAATCTCTCCTTCGCGAGAATAGATATTCCAAGTTGAAGAAACAATTTCTAACGACAGTGGAGAATTTTAGCAATGATGTGTTCGTTTCGCAATGGAGGCATGGAGTATGTTTGTAAGGACCACAATATCCCTCTCGTATTCATATCCCTGTCTCCTTGAAAAGGTTCCCGAGAATCTCGCTGTCTCGGACGTTTCGATAATGAGGCCGGCGAAGAAGAAAATTTCGCGATGAGAATAATCGATCAAGAATCGATGAAGAAGAAGAATCGCCAAAGAGATAACTCTTTTTGTTTTCTTTTCTCGCTTGTAATATCTGTACATTTCGTATCCTTATTATAGTGTATTTCTTGGATTTTTCCCCTTGAATTCAATCTTCACTTCCCCTTTTTTGGTAGTTCTTCCTTGTAATATAATTGGCTAACATTATTGATGTATAACTCTTTCATCGAAGATGAATAACAATATTTCATCTTTTCCATTCCCATACTTGCCTCTGTTATTTATCTTCAGATGGAAGATTTTAGTTGTCATCATGTATGCTGTTGAATATTTATTTTATTGTTATTGAAATATATCGTTGCGACAAGGTCGCAAGCCGTCTTTACACTTTCATGCAATGGCCCATTGACCTTGCCTTATCATTTTTGTGTGGTCTTCCAAGTCGGACCTCCCTAATTAGAGGTCTTCCCCTGCCACCTTTCATTGCGACAAAATCGCAGGACGTCTTTACACTTGCATGTAAAGACCCATTGATCTTGCCTTATCATTTTCCAAGTATTTTTGCCTCTGCAGGATGTTTTAGTTGCGACAATATGACAGGCCTAGATATTCTTGCGAACATAAAGCCCCATGACATTGTAGTGCGTGCGACGAAATCGCAGACGTCCGTACACTTTCGTGTAAAGACCCATTGATCTCGCCTTACCTTCGCGTTAGTATTATTGCCTCTGCAGGATAATTGCACAAATATGACAAGCCTAAATTCTCTTGCGAAAACATAGCCTCATGACATTTGCGTATGTTTTGACACCCCCTAATGGAGAGCGTCGCCCTTATCATCTCCCCGGTTGCCCCTTCAAGGAGGCGAAACATCGGCCATACAAGACTAGCTCCTCCCATCCGGTCTTAACAACAACCGAGTTGTTTTCGCAGCCTCTTATCCCTTATACCTATAGGGTTTATGGTTACAAGGCTGCACCCTAAGTGGAGTTTTCTTCGGGGCGAGTGCAACATATGCCAAGACTTGCCAAGAATGGCCAGGTAGGTTCATCCATCCCGGCACTCGCTCAACCGTGTACCTCGGCGCCTTGAGCATACACTCGACTCCTAAGAAGAGACCCTCGGTCGCCCAACCAGGGTATAACCTACATATATAGTTGGGAATCCAAGGTACCTCTTCCGGATAGGCTTTCATGGGCCCCAAATTTTCATGACTCGAGGCTTCGGGAGCGGTGTAACCTTCCCCCGAGCCATGTCGAGAGATACCCCTTATATGACGCACTTTAGGTCTTACATTTGCCTCTTACGAAATGTTATTCGCGAACTAGGGTGTACGCCATAAAGGTTCGTCCCATTCTTTTACTCATTCATATTTGTTAAATCATTCAATCATTCATGTTTCATTATTCACGATATTTGTTTGCGAAGTATTCGCACGATTCGTATTTTCATTTTTCTTTCTTAACTGAATTCCCATATACTCTTGTCTGCGAGATTCTCGCACATCATTACTTCAATTGCTTCTTTTTCTCTTGTTTTTGTTGATTGTTCACTTCTTATGCCTTTTGTTCTTCATATCCTTTGCTTCTTTATTACCATAATATTCGCCTGTCTCTAGGCATTCACCTCGTGAGGTATGTTCAGTCCTTACTTCTATGGTATCCACCATCAATTTCTCCTTTCGCTGCTCATCTCTCACATGTTGTTTCCAACCTTTTCTTTTGGCATTTCTTTCTTCGCAGCTTTCTACATCTACTTCATGACATTGTTGCGACTCCTTCCAATCTCCCTGTATAATACCAATGCCATTTGGATGTGGAAATTTTATACATTGATGATATGTTGATGCGACTCCCAAGATCTCATGAAGCCATGGCCTCCCAATCACCGCATTGTATGGAGATTCCACGTCAACCACACAGAATAAAATATCAGTTGATAATCCTTGTAGAGGTATTCTCATGCGAACCTCTCCCTTTGGTTTGTTTGCAGTGCCATTAAAGCAATATATCTTGTATGTAGAGGGGATCAAATCTTCATCTTTTCCTCCCATCGTCTTGTAAGTATGGTAGAAGAGAATATTCACCGAACTTCCGGTGTCGATTAAGATTCGGTTGATCGATTCAACAACGAAGACCGAAGACAAGCACGCCCTCATCATCTTCTCCATCAATTGGTCTCGGGTTAATCTCTAGTTTCACAACCAACGGCTATCATGTGTTTCTCTTCCCTTTGGTACTTCATCCGCAGAGAAAGAAATGGTCTTCGCCTGCCACTTTTCTAATGCGTCGTTCTCGCCTGGGCTCATTATTTCTTTATCATTAGCATCTCTCGCAAAGACTCTACTGAGCACATTGTCATGAAAATCTTCGATTGTACGATAGGAGTGGACGATAGAGTTGCAATTCAAATTTTTAGCTTTTGTTCCAACTTCTATAACAAATGTTTCCTTTCCTTTCGCTGACACTGTTCTGTGCATCTCTGGTGGTGGTGGTAATGTCTGGCCTGTTTCTTCTCCCTTTAGAAAGTGATTTAGCTTCCCCTGATCAATCATCCTAAGAATAATTCTCTTTATGTTTCTACAATCATTTGTTCGATGTCCATGGAAACGATGATAAGAACAAAATTCATGACTTCTATCGCCTGGCGGTGGTTCCATTCCCACGTTCCAAGGTGCTGGTACATTTTCCATCACAAGTATAGCTTCCCAGATCTTTTCCACACTAGCATTCAGTGGAGGCATCTTAATTGGTTCCCATATTATTCTGCGACTTCTCTGCCCTCCATGGTTATATTGCCTTCGTCCACCGTAAGTTTCTTGCACATGATCTAGCCTTTGAATCTTATTATTGCTGTTACGATTATAATAGTTCCTTTCTTGTTCAAACTCCTCCTGGTCATGACTTCCCATAGCTACTATCTTCCGCTGTCCCTCATCAGCCTTCCCTGCTTGCTGTCCTTGCGAAGTGCTCGCCACTGTATTTATGAATTGAGGTAACAAGCTTGCGTTCGCAGCATTCGAATTTGTGTTCGCGACTGGATAAGAATTCATTTCATTCTGTCTTTCTTCTAAGGCGATATATTCTTCTTGTAATTCTCAGATTCGCCATCGTGATTGTATTTTTGACTCTAAAAATTTGAATGTATAACAAGTTAGTCGCGAAGAGAGCATTCACAAATGAGAGGATGAGATATCTTTCCTCAACCCGTCCTGCCATTTCGCTACACATGGTTCTCCATCTTATTGTCAATTGCCTTAAGCTCTCGCCAACCCTTTGTTTCAACCCGAATACATCCTCGATACCTGGTCGTGAAGAGTTGTTACTTATGTATGCTCCCAGGAATGTGGCTTGTAAATGATTGAATGATGTGATTGTGTTCCTTGGTAGTCCCTCAAACCATTTTAGTGCTTCTCCAATTAGGCTTGATGCGAAATATTTGCACAAAGATGGCATCATGATTCTCCCATTGCAACATACACCTCATATAGGCCTTGATATGTTGTACCGCATGTGTTGTTCCATCGAAGATGTTTGTTAATGCAGGGAGATTGCACTTAGGAGGTATTCCTCCCATCTGTACTTCTAGCGTGAAGGGATTCTTCGCAGCCTCTGCGATGGCTTCGTCCAATTGTTTCCTTCCTCCTTCCCTTCTACTGTTCAACAATCCTCTCATTTCACCTGAGTTCTCTTAAGATTTGTTCATTTGCCTCGTAACTTGATTCTACCGGGTCTTTTTAGTTTCGCTTCTCTTCTTCTTCGCTCGTGCCTATTTTGACCTTCTTGTTCGTTATTTTCTTCTCTCCTTTCCCTGCGACGCTCTTCTTCGTTTCTTTCTTCAATTCGCACGCCATTATATCGGTTGTTCTCTCTTCTTGGTTGTCTCTCAGCTCTCATCTGCGCCCTCTCATATTCTTCATTAATATTTCTATTAGTACGATTTTGTTCCCTTCTTCTTTCGCGGTTATCATGGTTATTTTGCCGGATGGCCTCCTCCATCTCTTGATTTTCCATTT
The DNA here is from genome assembly GCA_023531295.1 of Papaver armeniacum. Classification (NCBI taxonomy): domain Eukaryota; kingdom Viridiplantae; phylum Streptophyta; class Magnoliopsida; order Ranunculales; family Papaveraceae; genus Papaver; species Papaver armeniacum. The sequence continues at coordinate 241,113 of JAJJWW010004410.1, forward strand.
CTTCTCTTAGCCTTTCTCTCTCGCGTGCTAACCGCGCTTGTTCAATGTAGTGTCTCTCAATGTCATCCTCGATCTCTCGGTTTCTTCTCAGTTCTTCTCTCCCGTGCAAGATTATTCTCCCTTCAGCAGCTGGGTCATTTGGTTCTTGGAGTTGCATGTTTCCTTGATTTTCCCTATTCCGCTCATTTTGAAGATTTTCGGGCTGAGGAATATAACGATCTTCTATTTCTCCTCTTCTCTCGCCATGCTCTATATTCGGATTTTGTGTTTCTTCATCGGTGCTTTCTGTTGGTAAAACTCTCATTCTTTCTTCTCCATTCGATCTTGAACTTGATCTCACGCTACTTCTAGATCTCCTATTTTGCAACCTCATATTTTCCATCCTCAATTCATGATTCTGTCTTGTCAAGTTTGCTCGTTCTTCTGCCTCTAGCCGTCTTTCTTCGTGTATTGTTTGTCTCAATCTTTCTAATGCTGCGATTTCTTCGTTTTCTCCGTTCATTCCTTGCTCTCCTTGTCCATTGTTCATCACCGCTTTGCTCCTCTTCTCTCTCGTCTTGTAATCAGATCTCCAAGTATGTACACTTACTCTATCATAATCCTCAGCCGCGTTTGCTACTGGGGAGTTCGGTGGCTGATTTTGATCTTCTCCATCATTTCTCCTATTCATCCTGGATGATTCTCCTGTTTCATTCCTCCTTTCTCCAGCAAGTCTCCCACTTCTTCTTACAACCGTTGATTGCCCTTGTACATTTCTTCTTCTAGCCATTTTTCTTTTCCAATGAATTCTTGAGGATCTTCTCCAAATCTTTTCTCTGTTAATCCAAATTCCTTCCAATTTCTACGTCAATCTCTCGCACTCTCTCCTCGTTTCTAGCGCATATGTAGTGGCAGGTGGATTTCCCACACTACACCCCTTACTCGAATTTGCTTAATTAATCCATTGGGAGATGTAAGATCAAGAACATTTATTGATTGAATTCATGAAGTGTTTACACGGGAAAATAGAATTACACTTAAAAGTTAAAACGCTCTTAAACTTTCTTCTCTTAATGACTTGCCTAACAATTCCAAAAAGATCTCTCCTCTTGAGACTCATTTAGCCCTTTATATAGGGTAATACATAGTGGATGATGACTAAGTTCCCCTTTATTTTCGGGAGTGTCTCGCGAAGTGTCGCAGGTGCACAAACATTCACTCTCGCGACACTTCTTAACTCTCGCCAGGTCTTGTGTCTTCCAATTGTTTTGGGTGTCGTTATTTATCGCGTCGTTTATTGTAGCTCCCTGCGACTCCCTCGCGACACCGTCGTTTATTAATCTCGCGAGCCTTGTACATTGCGATATTATGATCCTACAACCGGCGACAATAAAAGATGTTCAAAAGTTAAATGGGTTGTTAGCTTCGCTAGGGAGATTCATCTCGCGATCATCTGACAAATGCAAGCACTTTTTCAATATCCTTAGAAAGGGATCGAAGTTTAAATGGACAGATGAGTGCGAGAAAGCCTTGCAAGGAATAAAGGAACATTTAATGGATATATCAATTTTGCAAAAAGCAGAAGAAGGAGAAGAATTGTTGATCTATCTTGCGACAACCTCGCATGCATTAAGTGCAGTGTTACTGCGAGTGGACGCAGGAGTAGAAAAACCAATTTATTACATCAGCAAAACTTTCAACACTGCAGAAAGGAATTACTCAAAAATTGAAAAACTAATCTTGGCATTAGTTTATGCAACATTTAAGCTTCGTATATATTTTCAAGCGCATGTTGTCAAGGTGGTGACAAAAGTACCAATAGAATCAGTGATGAAGAATTCAAAGAGGTCGGGAAGAGTTGAAAGATGGAATGCTCAAATAAGTCATTGCAAACTCAAATATGAAATATTATCTTCGCCAAAATCACAGGTTGTCGCAGACTTTCTAGCAGAATTTCCTTTGGAAGAGGATGAATCAGTAGAAGAAATGATGGATGTAGAGGAAGAACATGGAGATCCGAAAGATTTGTTAACGGAACCAAATAGATGGGAAATATTAGTAGATGGGTCATCGAATGGAGAAGGAAATGGAATAGGAATTGTTGTGATATCGCCAGAGGGTAATAAAATAGCTCTTTCTTTCAGATTGGAGTTTGCATCAACAAATAATGAAACAGAATATGAAGCTATAATACATGATTTGCGATTTGCAATAGAAATGAAGCTGGAGAATGTAAGGATTACTAGTGATTCACAATTGGCAATTCGCCAGATAAAGAAGAATATGCCATAAACGAATTGTCTTTGCAAAAATATAAGAAACTTGTTGACGAGTTGTCGACGAGATACCAAGAATAAAGTTGAGACATATATCAAGGAGAAATAATAGATGCTCGCAGACGCTTTTGCCTTTATATCAAGTATGATGACAGATCCGGTTGCGAGAAATATTAAAATACAAACACTTTTGATGCCGTCAATTGACAAATAAGAAGAACAAGAAACCGATGTAATGGTAGTAGAAGACGGAACACAAACACTCTGCGAAGAAGATTGGAGAGCGAGCTTCATGCATATTTCTTTGACGGGAGAAACACCAAGAAATAGATTGGAGACACACAAATTAAAAAGCCGTGCAACAAATTATGAATTAAGAGATGGAGTGCTATACCGACGATCTTTTAACGGGCCTTCACTTAGATGTTTAACAAGAAAGGAAGGGGAAATCATATTGAAGATGTTGCATAGTGGGGATGCTGGTAATCACAGCGGTGGAAGATCTTTAGCATACAAAGCAAAAATGCAAGGTTATTATTGGCCATATATGCATGAGGACGCGAAACAAGTGTCAAGGCGTTGCGAGGATTGCCAAAGGCATGGGAAGAAAATACATGCACCCGGGAGCTCAGTTAAATTCTTCAACAAGTGTCCGGCCATTTGGAAAATGGGGTTTAGACATTGTAGGACCATTTTTACCAGAACGGGACAGAGAAGATATTTAATCGTCGCTCTGATTATTTCACAAAATGGGCAGAGGTGAAAGCGGTACAACATATTCGCGATAAGGATGTTTTTACTTTCATATTTGAGAACATTATATGCAGATTTGGGATTCCAAAGACAGTTGGTATCGACAATGGGAAGCGATTCGAAGGACAAAATATATAATTGCTTCTTAATGCATTTCGGATACGATGTGGGAAATCAACTCCTCTATACCCGCAGGCTAATGGTCGAGCGAAGCGACAAATAAAACAATCGCAGACATATTGAAGAAAAAGTTAGAAGGATACAATAAAGGATGGTGCGAACAAGTACCCAATGCGGTATGGGCTTATAATAAAACTAGAAGAGAAGCTACAGGCATGTCCCCTTTTTGTTTAACATATGGAGTTGAAGTTGTACTCCCGACAGAAGTTAAGATTCCAACTACAAAGAAAGAAGCTTGGGAGAAAAATCTCAGTGCGGGTAACATCTTAATCAAGTTAGATGAACTAGAAGAAAAAGAGAGAAAGCACTACAACATATGGAGAATTATCAGCGAAGATTGGCCAGAGAATATAACAAGCGTGTCAAGATACGTGAATTTCATCCAGGTGATTTGGTGCTGCGAGAAACACCTATATATCAGCGAGAAAATGGTGGCAAGCTGGCAAGAAAATGGGATGGACCTTATATCATCAAGGAGATAGTTGGAACAGGGGCATATAGATTAATGGATCCTGAAGGCAAAGATGTAGGGCAAAAACTAAATAGGCCATGGAATAGGTTATATCTTAAGAAATATTACCCATAGAAGATGGGAGAAATGGAATGAATTTGTGATATAATGTTTTTGCAACGAGATAGATTGCGAGATCAAAGGAAATAAAGCAAGATTATGCGATAGCTTCTAAAAACAGAATAAATGCTTGAATGAATTAACAAATATGAATGAGTGAGTGAATGGGACGAACCTTTATGGCGTACACCTTAGTTCGCGAATGATATTTCGCAAGAGGCAAATGTAAGACCTAAAGTGCGTCATATAAGGGGTATCTCTTGACATGGCTCGGGGGAAAGGTTACACCGCTCCTGGAACCCGAGTCATGGAGATTTGGGGCCCATGAAAGCCTATCCGGGGAGATACCTTGGATTTCCAACTATATATATAAGGTTATACCCTGGTTGGACGCCCAAGGGTCTCTTCCAAGGAGTCGGTGTATGACCAAGGCGCCGAGGTACACGGTTGAGTCAAGAGTGCGGGAGCATGGAACTTCCTTACCACTCTTGACAAGTCTTGGCACATGCTGCACTCGGCCCAAAGAAAACTCCACTTAGGGTGCAGCCTCGTAACCATATGCCCTATAGGTATAAGGGATAAGAGGTCGAAAACAACCGCTTGTTGTTAAGACCGGATGGGAGGAGCTAGTCTTGTATGGCCGATGTACGCCTCCTTGAAGGGGCAACCAGGGAGAAGATAAGGGCGGCACCCTCCATTAGGGAGCTGATAAGTGTCAAAAGACGCAAATGTCATGAGGCTTTATTTTCGCAAGAGAATTTAGGCTTGTCATATTTGTGCAATGATCCTGCAGAGGCAATAATACTAACGCGAGAGGATAAGACGAGATCAATGGGTTTTTACATGAAAGTGTAAAAACGTCCTGCGATTTCGTCGCAAAGACGACAATGTCACGGGATTTTATGGTCGCAAGAACATTTAAACCTGTCATATTGTCGCAAACATAATGTCCTCCAGAGGCAAAAATACTTAAGAAATGATAAGACAAGGTGAATGGGTCATTACATGAAAATGTGAAGACGTCCTGCGATCTTGTCGCAGTGAGGGGTGGCAAAATAATACCTTTACTTAGGAAGGCAAAATAAGACCACACAAATAATGATAAGGCAAGATCAATGGGTCATTACATGAAAATGTAAAGACGTCCTGCTATCTTGTCGCAATAACATCATTCAAGAAAGGTTTTTAAACATTTTGAATATAGGGAATCGAGATCTTTTCATCGCGAGAAAGATTACAACAAAAGACTTAATGGAAAATAAAGGAATTGCTTGATAAGGTGGCGAAATGAGTTCTTATAATAAGAAAGAAAAGAGAAACTAATTCATCCAACACCGGATTTAATCTTTTGCAATCAAAAAGAAAAGTTCAACAAGATTACAAATATTCTCGGAAGGAGATGGTAAAGATTCTTCAACAATCTTGTCAGCTTCACCCTCGCCAGTTGAAGGGTTTTCATCAGAGATTTTTTCGCTTGGATCATTATTGATAACTTCATTATTAGCGATATCTTCTTCAGCCTATCATAATAATAATCACTATCGGGAGAGTTGGGTATTTCATCATCTTCAACTTCCAGAGGTTCAACAGAGAGGGGTCAAGGGATTTAGAAAGTAAAATTTCATTCACGCAAACTTCACAAAAACGCTTTGGGATGAAATTGACGAAGAAGTGCTTTGTTGATTTCTACTCGGATATCTTTAAGATAATTATGTTAGTTAAACCTCCTTCTGGCTCGGTCGCGAGATTGGGCAAGGGAAGCAACTAGAGTTGCATTTTCCTTACGAATTTTAGCATGCGCCGCTTCCAAAGTAGATAGAGAAGAGTGAAGATTTTTCTCAGACTCTGCAAGAGTAAAGAAAGACATTAAAATTATAAAATGGAAAGTAGAAAAGAGAAAAATAATGGAAAAGGCAAAGTCAAATCTTATGACTACCTTCCTTCTCGCGAGATAAGATATTGAGTAAGGGCCAAGCAATTATTCCCCAAGTTTTCCATGGCATTATCAAAACCATCACCAACAAGACCTTTTAACCGCGAACGCAAACTCTTTTCATTAGAAATCAATAACTTATTTTGCTTCGCAAGGGAAGAATGGGATTCTTTTAACTTGGTATAATCATCCTTGAGTTGGTTTGTTTTAACACTTAGATTTATTCTATTCGAATAAGTTTATCTCTTTCGGTGGTAGTATCTTCAAGTTTATTTTTCAAAGAGGCGAGATAGACTGTTCTTGCTCATTCAATGCTTTTTTACAAGCATCAAGTTGTTGCGAGGATATCGCCACCTTATCCAATAAAGCTCGCTTCTCTTGAGATAAAGTTCCATTTTCATCTGATAAGGTTTCCAACTCCAAATTAGATTTATTCAAAGAATATGAGAGACGCGATACTTCATTACTTAGTAATTCTTGATTTTGAACTAAGCAGATGTTTTCCTGAGCAAGATTATTTATTTGATCCATAGAAAATGTATGGAGGTTATCTAAACGATTATATTGCTCCATCCAGGCGTCTCTTTCCGTTCGAGTTTCTTCCACAACAGATTCCAATTGATATATCTCCATCTTACGTTTCTGGTGCAAAACTTGAGAGGCAAGTTTAAACCAAAAAAAAAAAAAAAAAAAAAAAAAAAAAAAAAGGGGGGAGGAGAGATACCTTTTAATTCTTCATTTTTCTTGCGAAGGTTATCGCGATCCAGTAAAGTATTATGAAGATTATTCTTCAAAGTCTTAATTTCTTGTTCCAAGGATACTCGCGATATTGTATCGGAACCAAAATATTTACCCAAAGATTCGTAAACACTAGATCTGGTGGGATCAGTGGAGGCTTTTTTAACATCATTCATGGTATCTGATAAAATTCTAAAAGCTATATCCATCCCTTCCAAATTTTCTTTGCTAAGAGAGATAGATTTTGAGGAAGAAGAAATAGTAGAGGAAGAAGGAAAAGTTGAGTCACCCATGGTTATAAGACCGCCAATTGGAGAAACCTGATCAATAGGTGGGGGCGAGATAAAAGTAAAATTGGGAAGAGGCATGTCCTGAAGAATTTCATTCACAGAAAATTCAGGGATTGATTTATCCTGCGATGATGTTGTAGGGAATGGTACATCATCTTGAGAAGAAGAAATGGGTTTATCTTGCGAAGAAGTCACTACAGTAGGAGATTTGCCTTGCGAAGATACTGTAGGGAAAGTAGAATGCTTGAATCCCGAAAAGGAAACAGTAGGAGCAGTAGTAGAAACATCAGGTTTATCATGGCGAAACCTTTTGGGAGATCTATCATCATTCTTATCATCCTGCGAACAATAAATCAATTGAGAAACAGAGGCAACAAAATTGCTATTAAAGGAGTAAATATTTCTAAAATACCTTACTACTCGCAGTCTGTTTTTGGAAGCGAGAGACTTGATTGCGAAGAAGATTTTGGTTGCGAACCCGTAGGGATGTTAGGGTTCACCACGGTATACTTAGAACTGGATTTATTCTTGCTGAAACAAAAATGGCGAAAGAAACATCAAAAGAAGAATAGAATCAAGATGAAGAAATTTCAATAAGGAAGATCAATCAAGAGAATAGTCAAAATCAATGAAATTAACGAACCTGGATGCCATGAAAACAGTAGCAGAAAGACAGTAAAAAGAAGGTGATGAAGACGAACAACAGGAAATAATTGCAGACGATGAGGAAGATAGAGAAGAAGAGAAAGAGTGTTTTTCACAGGAAGTTTTCCTTTAAATAGAAGAAAAAAGAATGACCGGGATAACATTAAATGTACCGGTAAAAAGAGTAATTTTAGACACGTGTAAACGGTTATCCCAAAATTCAAGGAATCAAATTAAGAAGATTTCTGCGGGAAGTAGAAGAGATTTTTTTCATACTATTTCATGTATTAGTTTAAGTGTAGTACTTCTTGTTCACTTCGCAAAGCTTCGGAACTTCGCAAAAGAATAGAGGCAAGTACGTACTTTTCAAGTCCAGTATTCTTTCACTCGTTCCTTCATCAACAAATGTCAAAGATCACCACAGTAACAAATTTTTCCTTAAAAATTGCTCTCCAAGCAATATTCAAGGAAAAAGAGGCAAGATGTAGGATCAGAATATCGCAACACCAATACTTCGCGAGATTAATAAATGACTGCGTCGCGAAGGAGTCGCATGGAGGAAAATAAATGACGTAATAGATGACGACGGTCGAGAACATGAGGAAAGTGTGAAGACTTGGCGAGATTTAGGGGTGTCGCGAGGACAAGCAGTTACACATTCGCGAGGATTCGCGAGTCGATTCCGAAAATAAAGGACAGCTTAGATGTCATCAACTATATAATACCCTATATAAAGGGTCGAGTAAGTCTGTTGTAGGCGAGGTCTTTTTGAATTGTTAAGCAAGTCATTAGTAGAGAGAAAATCAAGAGTGATTGTAATTCCTTTAGCTCTGTTCTACATTTCTTTGTAAACCTTTCAAGAAAACAATTAATAAAACACATTATTATTCATCTTCAAATGGATTGATTAAGCAAATTCGAGTGAGGGGTGTAGTGTAGGTTTTCCTGCAACTACACTTAGAATCCTTTTTCCTGGGGGTCTACCTGGTTGCTTCTTTACGATAGGCGGGTTGATGGTGTTTTCTTCTTTAATTTCAACAGGCCTGTTGTAGTTAGGAATCGGCTGGATGACATGCAGATAAGTCTTCCTAAAATAATCACTTGTAAAATACGGTGAAATGAAATCAATAGCTTCACGTTTAATCTTACGTATGGATGCAAGAGCATGAGCACAAGGGAAACCATATACGCCCACCTTAAAAAAACAAAAACAATCAAAAAATCAGTTGGTTGCACATACAAATCATAAAACACTCAAAATTATCTAGTTACAGATGCATATACAGAATGTGTATCTTTAAGTTACACTTGCAAAATAGATGTGTAACTAGTAGTTACACATGCATATATCTAATGTAACTAGAAGATACACATTCTATAAACTTTCAAAAATAAAAATAAAAATAAAAATAAAAAATAAGCATAAGAAACAAAACCTTTGACAGGTGCAAGTCTCGTGCTCGAGGTCCACCATGTGAGTGCTTTCGCTAAAAACTTCAAACACGGTAGGACTAGCCACCAATACTTCCCAAGCCAAACCTTCATCTGGAAGAGCCTCAAGATTTTCCTCATACTCTGGGGTTAATGGAGTCACCATATTAGCGCCACTTTCACGACGGTCTGTCATCATTACCATTATTTTCCTCCTAATCTGAAAAGGAAAAATACTTATGAATATAAAAAGTGACAAAACAAGAAATAAAGACAACAACAACAACAAAAAAGCACTCTACTAACCTGATCAAGAAGAGCAGATGCAGGCATCTTCTTGCGAACCAGAATCCAACTATTGAGTGATTCTGCTAGAGTACTAGATGTGCGTCCATACCGACAAAATTTGAAATAGGCATTTGCATATGATTCAGGTGGGATGGTCTCGATGTAATCAACCACCCAATCGCAGTTCAAATCTCTAATTGTATGTATGACCTTAGCATGGTTTTCAGGTGAGAGTGCGTATGTCGCTTCTTTGAAAAGGTCCAGCACAAGCGTGTACCTAGGATCTGAGTCAGTAATGGGCAGATTATTCTTCAAATGATAGTAGCAGAAGCTGTAGAACGAATCTGGATAGACAAGTAGAACACCCTGCAAGAGTCCTTCATGGCGATCCGAAAGGAAGGTGATTGGCCTCCCATCACCAACAACTTCAGTCAAATTCCTTAAAAACCACTCCCAGTTGTCGACATTCTCAGAATCGACTAGTGCCACAGCAAGTGGGAAAAATCCTACAAAAAAGTGTGCAGAATTGAAAAAATAATAAGTTTCACAAAAACAGAAAACAATGTGTAAATACAAGTTACACATCCTAAAACAAATGTGTAACTTAAAGTTACAGATGTTATTCCCTTAGTTACACACTGAGTAAACCAATGTGTAACTCTCGGTTATTTGTCAACTAAAGTTGTTCAAAAAAAACATAAAAAAACATACCTTTACCACCATTGATCCCAGTAGCTGCCATCAAGCAACCTCTGAATCTACCAGTAAGGAAAGTAGCATCCAAGTATACCATTGGCCGAAAAAACCGGTACGCTTTGATGCATGCATCAAACGCGATGAAAATCCGTTGGAACTGTTTCTTTGCAGGATCAAATTCAAACTTTATCACACTACCAGGGTTGGTTTCCCTTATAGCACTAGTATACCATACAAAGTGTGAGTAGGACTTCATATCGTCACCATAAATAGTCTCATAAACCTTTTCCCTACCATTATAGGCCTGATAATACTCCATGGTAATCCCATAGTTGGTCTGGAAATCAGCAGCAATTTGCTTTGGCTTCTTGTGAGGATTTTTCCGAACTTCTTCCTCAATCAAACTAGACGTGAAGCTGGTGGAGTATTTTTGATTCAAGTTGTGCCTACCAGCACCATAAATGTGCTCAGGGTTATAATACCTGACCTGAAGAGGTTCATACAAAATATAAACAAATCAACCAAAAACAATATGGTGCAAAAAACATCATGTGTAACCCAAAGTTACACATACTGTAACAAAACATAACATATGCTACGCATAAGATGACAGAACACAGAAAACCTACCTGGAACATTTCGTTCCTTTCATCAATAGAAGCTGCATGAAATTTCCAGCCGCATTCTTTTACTGCACACTTAGACGTGAACCTAGAATGCTCATTGTGTGTTACAACCATGTTGAAACCAGTGCGAAGACGATACTTGGTGTAAGCATTCTTGACTTGCTTAACTCCTTCAACAAACACATGACCAATCTCACCAAGGACCTTGGGCCAACCATCCGATAACAAAGGTTTTGCAGGGCTTGCTTTTATCTTCCAAATACATTGCAACATAACGATGTTTCTTGACGAAGACGTACTAGAACCTTTAAAAATAGAAGAATCTGCCCTAAAGCCAGATGAAGATGCTACATGAGTAACATTTTGCAAGAAAATATCAACACTGGTCTTCTTTTTACTATGTGAGATGGATGCAAGAGATTGAAGCGAATAATCACAGTCAACCGGAAATTATTTCCCACCTTCTCGGAGGAAGAAACAAATACCAAGTGGAGTAAATTGCTTCCATTCCTTGCAAACATGTTCCTTAAACTCATCAAGTTTAGTTTCAACATTAACACGGATGGTAATGAAATCTGAAAAGTAGCGAACAACAGCAATGCAACTAACAACATCCATGACAACCTAGAAACTACAAACATATAATAAAAATATCAAAATAAAAAAACGAACGCAATTCACTCGGGGGCGTTGCCCCCTCGTGAGAAGTATATTTTATGCGGCAAGCTAAACATAAAATGAGCAATCAACAACAATAGATACAATGTGTCTTAAAGATAAACAAGCTATAATTACACATGCTACAGGACATTATGTGTAACTTCAAGTTACAGATGCTACAAGACATATGTGTAACTTAAAGTTACACATATTATGAAACAACATTTTTACCTAGATTTTAAATGGAATTCAGCTAGTAAATCTCTTCTGAGATAGAACATGCAAAATAATCCAAACATGCAATAACAACAACAGTTAAAAATGATACAGGACAATATCAAGTTACACATTTTATAAAAACATCATCTATACCTAGATTTGTTGTTGTTGTTGTTCTTCTTCTTCTTCTTCTTCTTCTTCTTCTTCTTATACTTCTCAGTATCAACAAATACTAACAAAGAATTATAATCGAAATCAACATCTAGTGCTAAATCTCTTACCAAATCAGACATGCAAATAATCAAATCAAAAAAATCGTTAAAAATTAAAAACAAAAATTGAAATCAAACAACAATAAAAACAATTCGTACATATTTTTGTAGTTATTCTTCTGTATCAATGTGGTTTCTTCTTCCTCTTCTTCGTATCAACGAATTCCAAATCAAAAAAAAACAAAAATCATAAAAAAATACAAAATCATAAAATCGAAATACATAAACTCAAAGAAGGATTGATTCGTACCTAGATTTCAATTTCTTCTTCTGAAACGGTGTTGTTTAAGCTTCCTCTTCTCAGTATCAAAGAATTCAAAAAAAAAAAAAAAAATCAGTAGATCGAAACACAAAAAACCAAATCAAAAAGGAAAGGAAACAAAAACAGCAGAAACAAACCTAGATTATTATCTTCATCTACTCAGATCCGAAAAATCTTCTCAAATATTATCAAATCTACTCAAATCTTCAATATGAAACAATCTTCTCAAATCAACAGCTATTTTTCTTCTTCAAGGGATGAAACAAATATTATATAATGTTGCAAAACTACGTAATTATGCTTCTTCAGGATGAAACAGATCAAACAAAGAGAATAGGTTGATTCAGTTGAATGAAAAACCGTAGCATAATCTCAGAGCTATGAAAGAGAAGAAAGAAATAAGAAATCAGATTTGATTTGATTTTCTGTTTCTGTTCCTGTATAAAGTATCTATAAATAGTTGAGGTTATTTTTGGTATTTTAATTTTTATTTAAAAAGCTGATGACGTCAGCAATCCTGGAAATTTCAAACCCTGGCCCCAAAAACAAAAGTTATGGGCCTTGAAATATAAAAAACTAAAAGTATGGAGTTGATAGTGAAGGATCCATTTTATGGGGCTTCTATATATTGAACCCATGTAGTAGTGGGGTTCTAGTATTTTTCACTACCATTTAAGGGACTAGGACGTTATTTCAAACCGATTCTCTACCAACCAGGGCCACCCATTTGACTCTGTCCGTCAACTAACGTTGACTGAAACCTAGGCCTTCTGTAAGGGAGAGTAGAAACCCTAGGATTTCTATGCTGATTGGTCTATCTAAATTCATCACACCAATCCTCATTTATTTAGAGCAATCCTCACATAAATCCTAAGATTTCTGTTTTGCCTCACAGACAGACAACTTTTGAGTCAACCTAAGTTGACGGATAAAATCGGTTGTCCGTCCATATATCTTAAGTTTCATTATTTTTTTCATTTTTGCCCCTCAACCATAGATAATAGGAGCTGACTGTAGTTAACCCTGTAGATAATTCTAAGATCCGATCTAATTGGCACTACCATACTGATACCATATATCGAAGAAGCCTAAAAAATTTCTATAACAGAAGCATGTTTTGAATCAATTTTATCTACTGAGCAGCAAATCACCAATCTGCGTAGTACTCCAATTAAACTATTTGTTATTGCGATGTGATTGTTGGCAATTGATTGAGAAACCCTAATTCAAATCCTCTTTAATGGATCTTGTGTAAATGAAGACAATAGATAAAGTTTATGGGTTTGCTGATTGATTTTGGGTGGTTGGTTTCTTGTGAACTAAAGGTACTTTGTAACTCATTTAAAAATATTTTCAGTCTTTGAGCAATCTATTGTCTGTGTTATATTCTTTTGTCTGTAGGTGTGAATTTGAGGTCATTCGATCTTAAACTTGAGAGTATGCAACTAGTTCTATATGACCCAAGCTTATATTCCATGACTTAAATTTGGATATGTTATCTGTAGGTAAACAGCTTAAAATAGCTTATCAACCTTCTTATTCAGATGATCATGATGTCAATTAAAACCTTCTTATTAATTGACAATCCTCACCACCATCTTCTTAACACAATTAGTGATATCGTAACAGGTTTTATATCACGAAAAGGGTACACTTCTCTCAATGTCTCATAAAATAAATTTGGTAGCTTCATTGAATGTCGCATAATATAAGTTGGGTAGCTTTCTGAATGTCGCATAAAATAAATTGGGTAGACAATAGAAGGATCATCTAAAATAAATTGGGTCAACTAGTGTACATGATCTGTATAATCCATGTTGGATGGCCTCTATATCGAAAATATGGGCATGCATGCGAGGTAATACGCTGCGTACAATTTTTTTATTTAGGGTCTTTACGTTTTATTCTTAATCTACAGTTCTTGTCTGATTTGAAATGTTATTGTTTACTAGGCCTTCAAGTTAATAGTTGTTGATCCTGATACTATCCTCGATTCCCTCACACGTGAAGTTAAAGAAGTTGGCACTGATGGAAAAGAGGTAAAGTTGGTTTAATTTTCGACTGTAATTTGCTTGAATTCATCTTGGTTTTGAAACTGATCGGAACTTGCCAATACTTTTTATTGTAGGTAACTAAAGTGGTACCCGCACTGACAGATGAGGTTAAAGATGCTTTGATTAAGAAAATCAGAAGGCGTATGACTCCACGGCCAATGAAAATTCGTGCAGATATTGAAATGAAATGCTTTCAGTTTGATGGGGTTCTCCATATCAAGGTTACAAGGATTGCGGACATCCTTTTAACTTTGTTATTATTTTTCCCTAGTGTTGTTACTGACATGGTGCTTAGTGATTATAGTCCTTGAATATGGTATGATTTAAGAATACTCAAGATTCAAATTGTATCATTGTTTGTTTGGAGGAAGCGATGAGGATAGTTGAAGCCAGTGGTAATGATGACTGTCCAGTTAAAATTAAACTGGTGGCAGCTCCTCTATATGTTCTGACGACTCAGACTCTTGACAAGGTTAGTTGGGTATATAACAAGAGCAGAGTGAAATTTTCATTTTCAAGGAATTCGATGTGCTTTGGTTTGGATGTTTGTATTTTTTTAATCCTTGCTGTAACTTCTATCTAGCGCTAGATAATTTACTTACGCTGTGCTTGTTTTGTTTGACACAAGAGCAAGGGATAAGGGTTCTTACTGATGCAATCGAAGCTTGCACTGAAAAAAAAAAATCGGTAGCCACGGGGGGAGACTGGTTGTAAAGGAGGCACCAAGAGCGGTGAGTATCAGCTTTCTGCAAATAGATTTCAAAACCTTGTGCAACATATACCTTCATGTGTAGATCAATTTTATCCATTCTTAGTTATCATCAATTATGAAACTCGTTTTGGATGCAGGTGACCGAACGTGATGATAACCTACTTGCAGAACACATGAGAAAACTTAATCAATCAAGCCAAGAAGTCAATGGTGATGATGATAGTGAAGAGGAAGATACAGGAATGGGAGAAATTGATGTTGAAGGAATTTTCGGTGTGCACAAGCAGTAAAGCTAGTGCCAAACAATCCACCCACTTAAGACCCCCTCTCTTAGTTTTTAGAGACTGATATAGATAACAAGAGAAGCTATATGAAATCAGCTAGCAACATCATGTAAAGTGTTGAATATTTCTTTTTTACTTACTTTTCCGTTGATTGTTCTTTTCTAGTTATATTTGGTATAAACTGCTGCCATATCAAATGGAGACTAGGATGTTCGTTCCCAGATTCACTTTTAAGTTGCTTTCTTCTGTACTTCTTAATCCTACCCATATGGCAGAAGGTTGGTTTGTCAATATTAGTTAAGGATGAGTTTTTTCTGTCGTGCAGATTCTTTCTCATGTCTCTCTCTCAGAGGGATGAAGTCTTTCTATAGCTAGCCATGCTAGGTCTCCGGTCTTTTCCACAGTAAATTTTAAATAATTGAGTAGGTTGGAAATGCTTATGTGAAACTATAAAAGGTACGCTGTACCCAAGCCATTCATCCTCAAAAACAAAACAAAAAAGTTATTATGCTAATTCATTTTTAGGTCACCAAAATCTGATTTCCTTTCATCCCAAAAAAAATTGAATTCAAAGGAGAAGACGAAGAAAAATGAGGGAGAACGAAGAAGAAAGGTATTAAATGGGCGCAGGGAAGTTGGGTACATCAGTTTACGAATATGGGTTTATTAACTTTCACCCACAATAGATTTCCTTTCATCCCAAAAAAATTGAATTCAAAGGAGAAGACGAAGAAAAATGAGGGAGAACGAAGAAGAAAGGTATTAAATGGGCGCAGGGAAGTTGGGTACATCAGTTTACGAATATGGGTTTATTAACTTTCACCCACAATAGGTTTGGTTAAGTTAACAACTTAAGGGATTATAAGGTTATTTTACACCGATTCTATTCCAACCAGCTCCACTGATTTGGCTATGTCCGTTTCTTTAGCAATTTTTTTTTTTTTTTTTGATAAACAAGGAACCTTTTCATTAATGAAAATTCGAGGTTACAATGAGTTTAAGATCGAAAATAAGAGAATACAAAGTAAAATTCAAGGTTACAATGAGTTTAAGATCGAAAATAAGAGAATACAAAGTAACAAGAACATACCGTAAAAGTACAATACCGAGAAATCCGACAAGAGAAAGAGAAGGATTACCGGAGTAAGACAAATACAAGTATAAATAAGATCCGATTAAATCGGAAGAAGTATGGTTTTTCTCGGAATTAACTTCCAACTATTTAGTTTGTTTTTCTTCTATTGAAAGATGTGCTCCCAAAGTAGGAGTGATTTGCTCAAATCTCTTGTAACTAGTGATGAATCTTCCTTCGTCAAAAAGATCACCTATGGAGATTCCGTCGCCGGATAAGTTGATGATGAAGTTTCCGATGTAGATTCCGTCGTCGGAGACAACCAAGATGAAGATTTCGTCGTTGGAGAGCATGGAGAGCATCACTATTGATCTTAAAACCCAACCCAATAACCAAGAATCGCTATTAAAGCGAAGATAAACCTCAAAAGAGTAGATAAAACCACCATAATGGTGTAGATAATAAGTAAGAAACATAATAAAAACTACTTGCTAACCTAGAAAACAAGGAATAATGAAGAGATCTGCTCAGATCTAGTCTAAAAATGGAAGGGTTGTTCTTGATGGCTTTGTTGGAGAAGAAGAAGTGAAAGAGAGAGAGGAGGAGAGAGAGGGTTTTTGTTTTTCTTTAGCAAAAATCAAACTTCGTCCGTCTGCCATCCAAAGTAGAAATCTATGGATATTTGTGAGGATTGCTCATTTATTTATAGCATATGTTCACTGTTTGCTTTTGGTAAAAGTTATCTTAGCTGAACCTTCTATGAATCTGTAATGAGAAAAACCCATAGAAGTGTGATCATTTTACTTTTCTTCCATTTGTTTTCCACTTCTGCACAGTATGACATTTCAGTTGCTCCAAAAAAAAAAAAAAAATAGAATGTCAATGAGTAGTTTGAGGAGGGATCCACTGACAGGCTACTATTTGACAAGTTTTGACAGCCTATTTATATCCGTTGGATGATGAAATATCAATGGACAATATAATTTCACCAAATCTGGGTTTTTATGGTACCCGTATAGTAAAATCCAATGTTTGCTCCTCAATTTTCCTTTCTCTCTCACCAAATCTGAGATATAAATTCTCTAACTATTCTGAAATACATCTCGATCATCAATTATCGATAATGGATTTGGGATAATAACCGAGATTGATAGTATACGTATTAACATTCATCCAATCAATCATCAATCGATGATATAAAATATTAGTAGTAAGATTATGGAGTGATCCATCAATCATCAAATTTTCAACATCGAATGAAGGTTTCTCTTTGACCATCTTCTTCTTCTATGGAGTATATGTTAGCACAGATTTTTCATTTTGGGTGTTAATCATTAAAGTTTTGATTTTGAATCTCTTTTTTTGATTTTGATTTTGAATCTCACAGGACACAGATTGGTGAGTTAGTTTTTTGGAAAAGATATATTTAAGGAACTATAATAACAACAATTCGATCAATCAATTGTTTTTTATCACATGTTATCAGTAGCGGGAAGTGTTAGCGTTGCTTTAATCATCAAATGATCTAATTCGGATCATGAACTGAAAACCCTATATTATTTACATTCTTTTTTGTAATAAATTGATTCCTTGAAACTGGAAGTGTCAGAAAACCCAAAAATTAACCCAACAGAATTGATTCAGCCTTCTCTTGGTTTTTAATTTTGATTGAATCACAGATAAATTATAATTGGATACAAAAGATTTCATTGAGAAAGAGGGGAAATTAGACAAATTTCGTGGAGAGAGGAAATAATTTAAAGCAGTTAAAGGAAATCTGATATTAATACGGGTATTTGGCAACCCGGATTCAAAGAAGATATCATGACCGCTTATATTTTATCATCCATCGGATATAAGGAGGCTGTTAAAACTTGTTAAATAATAGCCTGTCAGTGGATCCCTCCTCGAGTAGTTTAACCACGATTAAGTATTCATCGGCAAAAATGAGATCAGGATAATGCTTTAGCAGAAAATTATTTATGCTTCCATACAATAAAAATAAAAAAATCAATTTTTTCTTTTTGATTTTTTTTTTTCTTTTTTTCCTAGGGGAAAACAAAAACTAATATCCATGAAATGATCATTCATAATATTAGAAAAAAACATTCGAATAAAATTCCGGGTTTTATCCATTAAAATGTAACAAAAATGACACTATTAGTTATGAGGATGCAAAAAAAGATTACAAAAACCTCTCATAATTAGTAGAGTGGATAATATATATATCGATTGCTATTCTATGTCTGATACCTACCTAGCTAAGCTTATTTAGATTTTGCAGCATTTGAAAATTGATGAGTAAATTAATCATCTAATCCGGCTGAAACGGTGTTTCATCTGTTGCCTCCGCCAGTGTTCTTATATTTTATTACGAGTGTTGAAAATAAGCGAAAGCCATCGATTGAAGGTCGACTTGATCAGTGTCTTGGAATGTCCACTTCCTTGCAGTCATTTGCATGTCATCGAGATATTGAGAAGCCATTGCTGCATGTTGATGATGTTCATCAGATGAGTATTGGTCATCAAAACTTGTACTGGTCAAGAACTGATGAACAGTTTCTTCGGGTGGTGTAGAAGATTGAGCATGATATTCAGGACTCATTTGGTTACTTGGTGAATCTTCCATATTCACTACTCCATTTTCATAATAAAACATGTTTTCATCAGTGGTTGTGGTATTGTTACTATCATTCATGGAACTATTGTTTTGATATAACTGTTCCGATAATACCTTCGATTCGTTTAACTGCATATTCAAAGCTTGAATATTTTGTGGATATGTAGTAGGAAAATCTCCGTAAAACAATTTGTTGTGATTGTCTTGTTGATGAATATGATCATTTGTTGAAGTATTAATATTTCCTTCATTAACAAAACCTTGAGCTGCTTGTTGTGCTCTTAGTGTTGCTATCTGTGCTTGCAAGCTCACAACCTAAAACATAAAGGAAAACATCATAAGAAAACGTAGGAAAAATGACAATTCAGTTAGACTTTTGTTATAATACTCTCTTCTTCTTGTTTTTTCTTAAAATGGAGAATGTATATGTACCTGTTGTTGCAGAGCGAAGATGTGAGAAACACATCCATAAACAGGATCTTGGATTCTAGCTTGAGCTTCATATGAAATTGTAACAGCAGCTTCACAGCGGTCACCTAACGGAAGATGAGTGAGAAGTTTCGAAACATTGCTTGCACCGAAAACTTTGTGAATTGCAGCGAAATGCGTAGCTCCTTGTTCATGACAAAAGTAAGGAGCAAAAACACAACCCCTTACACATTTTCTTCTCAAAAATTTGCAAGCTCCACAAGGAGAACCGAATCCTGTCATTTTTGTTTTATGAAAAGTAAAGAAAGATACTACTATTCTTAGGTTTTGAGGTATGTTTACGGCGAGAACTTTTGTTGGTAACTTGATGAAGTGAAAATACCATGAAAAACAATGTATATATATAGTAGGTACAGGTAGAGTCTGATCATAGTCTAATGAATACTTAATTAAGTTTAGGTTCCCTTAATGGGATACAGGTTTGATTAAATTATGTAAACATCCTTATTTGATTAATTTATAAATACACATTACAGATTCCTTAAAACTAATCATACATGAAAAAAATCTCAAGGACTTAACATTGTACTGATCACATCTCAAGCTAGGCTCTTCTTATGATGAGATTGTATGAGCCGTGAACTTATTGTTTGAGTATGAGGGCGGATCTATGTACACTCTTAGATGGACACTATCATACATGATTTGCATCATTTTTTTCCGCAAAACTCAAACGATAGTGAATTTAAATCCAATATTTTGATGATACGTTCTTCTTATGAGACTCTACATTCCTACAAAGAATGAGCACAATTCGAGACGTATAACACCACCATCTACCCCTTCAAATATCAGTCATTAAAAGTTAACGGTTGAAATTAAAATCCGTAAATGGTGAGGTTTGGTATCCCGAATTGTGCTCATTTTTGGTAGGAATGTGGAGTCTCATAAGAGGAGCTTGTCATTAAACTATCAGATTTAAGTTCTTATCAGATTTAAAATGGAAAATGAATTTTATTATTGGGGCCGTAAAGTCTATGGGTTATGGGGGTTCATTGGGTTCTAATATCCTAAGTATGGACAGAGGGAACCTAATCAATAGCTAAAGTCAAATATACCCTTTCCTATAAGTGAAAAATACTATAACCCCCTTACTATATGGGTTCAACATATAGAAGCCCCACAAAATGGATCCTTCATTATCAACTTCATTCTTTCACATTTTGATATTTTTAGGCCCAAAACTTTTATTTCCAGGGCTTGATAATAAAGTGATATTTTCGTAATGTCAATTTTACCCTTTTCAATATAAACAAGAGAAAAATCATAAGATCCATTCATTTCTCCATTTTCTTTCTCTCTCATATCTCTCTCTCTCTCTCTCTCTCTCTCTCGGTTGCAGAGAAAACAAATTTAGGGTTTTCTTAGATTTATTTTCATCTTCTTCTTTTAGATATTCTACTGCAACAGTGGTGAAGAACTTTTAGATAAGAAGAGCAGAGCCGATCGATTTTTTTCCAGCTTGATTAAATTTAGGTTTGAAAATCTGAAGCAGAATCATATCAGGGTAAATTGTTGTCATCGAGGGCGACGATAAAGATCACAAATCCACCACCAGGAGAAGGAGGAGCATCAGTTTCAGTAGAAAAAAATGAATTCGAGAAAAAAATTTGAATTAATAGATCCACAGATTCAACATGAATTCATCAGCAAGCTAAGTATAATTATCATCTTCTATTAAAAATGATGATTCGATTGAATTTTTAAGCTTGTAAGTTGTAGAACTGGCTTGAATTGTTAGGATTTGTTGATTTAATTTCAACTTCATTATACGATTTTAATCTTTATTTCTGATTTCAGATTTGTAAACATCTTTGATTAGAAATATTTCTACGATTTCAACTAATATTCTTAGATGAACTCGTAATCGGAGTTTAGATCTATTATAGTCTGCTCTTTGCATTGATTTTTAGATGAAAATATGGAAAAAATATTACAAAAATTTGCTAGGTTTCTTTATTGAGAATACATCAATCTCTTTATCTTAAATCTCGATTGAAATTCTGTTTTCAGATTCGATATCAACGAATCGTCATCTCTATTACCCATCTATTTCTTACGAATTTCATATACTTTAACTGAATTGCTCAATTTTGTGTACTTTACTTCTGACACTTTGTAGTTTGATATATCTTTGTCAATAAAATCGAATTTAATTGTTACATAGTATTTTTTATTGAAAATTAGTGGTGGTGATATGGTTGGTTGTGGATTTGAAATTGCAGGTTGATTTTTGAACTAAATTGTTGGAGCTAAAACAAGGAAATATGATGTTGTTGATGGAATTTGCATAAGAAAGGATTGGAAGATGTATGTTGTTCATACAAGATACATCTGTGCAGCCGAGGAGTCGTAAAAATGGGAGTTCTGGTGGAGAAAAAGTTGTTGAACACCGTGAAGCAATCACATTTGTTGATGTTGTAGGAGTAGATGAGGCTAAATAATAGTTGAAAGATATTGTGGTATATGTAAGAACTTTCTTTATGGGTTTTTGCTTGCGTTTTATAGAAATTATGCATGGCCAATAAAAAGAAGCTAACATCTGTATGATACTACTTTTATCTCTGGACATTGTTTTTTCTTAGCTAATTTAAAAGTCTTATACCTATTGTAATTGTTGTTTACAGTCTTATTCACTTCATGCAGCTAGCACAAGAACAATAAATCTGGATAACAATAATTCAGGTGCTCATGTTGGCGGACTAGAAAGGGAAGAGACTTCGAAGAAGATGCGATGATTTAGAACAAGAAGAGGATATCGAGGAAATAAAGAGGAAAGCAATGATAATGTGAGTATCTTACATATTCTTAATCTTGATTTGTCACATAGTATATCATAGCAAAGATAACTCTCAGTTTCACAAGTCATACGCATGTGTAACTAAAATCATATGCATGTGTAGCTCTCATTTACACTAGTCATATGCACGTGTAACTCATACTTACACTAGTTAAATGCATATGTAACTCCAACTTACACTGATATTTTCTTTTCTCCATCTTTCTAATTTTCTTCTACATTAGGTATAATTATCTTCATAATAATTTGATGTTTAGTCATTGTTGTGTAACTATATTATTGTATGTCTAAAAAGATTCCACATTTGTTTGGTTAAATGGTACTTTAGTAGATCAATTTCCATTCAGTAGATAACTGTCATGCATATAATTGATTATACAAGATGTTGTTCAGTTTGTTCTTTTCATTTTTTGTTTGAATTAGCTTTGTAAGAAATCACATGAGTTAGTGGTCTGAGGATCCAAATGTATGTGCAGGCACCTATTCTATGATTCCAAGGTCTCTCTGATAAAACAATGTTATTTGAAGCATGAATGAGTATGCATCGCATTACAGTCGTTTTTGAATGTTAATATTAATTGATTGCAATTCATGGATGTCATCGAGATTGTTCCATAACTGTTGTTATTTATATTGTTTTTGGCAGTTGTTGCAGCTAATTCCTGGACTGGAAAAACATAAGGAAAATGTTACTTATAGTCTCACAGCGCAGGTAAGACATGATTTGCATTTGGAATATTTGTTACCTTTTCGTTATATAACTGTCAGTCTTCAATAATTTTTTCCGTTGCTTTGATTGGATAGTAACATTTCATGATGTTTAAGTAGTTGGACTAGTTTATGAGTTGTTGAGATCTTATTGGCAATAAAAAAAAGTACGGTTTTCAATTTGCATGACATTAATTCAACTGTTTTTGGTCTTGGTATGCTATGATACATGCTTTGCATTACCTTTAAAATTTCACTATTGAGAAGTTAGTCTTGCTAGGATTGTGCCTGAGATTGCTATGACAGATTATAAGATGTTAATTTGTTAGTTCCCTTGCCTAATGTGTATCTGTAACTCCTAGTTACATATTGTATGTGCATGTGTAACTCCAAATTACACAAGTGAAATGCATGTATAACTCCTAGTTACACATGCATCTGCCTAGTGTAACTGTAAATTACACATGCATATATCATAATCGTTTCATTTTATTTGAGCTACTGACTTGTTGATTTCCAAGTCGATTTTGGAAAATAATATTTTTGATTTATTTTTGAAACCTAATCTATTCGATTTCATCTAGAAATCGTCATTCAAAACGTGATCAGAATATAGATCTATATCTATTTCATCTTGATCTCTCTTTTAAGATTGAAATTTTGGAAAAATTTTGTCAACAAAATTTATAGGGTTTCGAATTGAAGTTCGATCTAACTTTTAATTTGTATTTCAGATCGATAATTTGAGTTCATTTATGAAATCATAGCTACTTAATCTTTGTGACCCCTCAAACGATATTTGAGTTTCTTACACTTTCAAATTTCGATCTAGTTTGAACTCATAAATGTTTTTCATCTGTTGTTCTTAATCATTTAAGAAATATTTTAGTTGATTATATGAGATATGAAACGAGTATTATATGTTAAACAACTGCGTAGAAGGTACTGATCTTTGTATCTTGTTCAAGGCGTCAACTGTCCTACATGTGATAATTCTACAGATTGTTGTCCGGTTAAGATTTAAGAGTTATTCTTTTAAATGGATTAGGTTACTAAATTGTGGCTTATGCTTCAATTTTCAGTTCATAGCTTGTGATGGTGAAAGTTGGAGCAGGTGGTGATGCTGGTAGTGGTACTGAAGCTAGAGAGTTGTTCATTATGCTTCAATTTTCTCATTTTGATTATTATGCACAACATGTGTAACTTTCGTCTACACATCCAAATTGCATGTGTAACTTGCGTCTACACATCCAAATTGCATATGTAACTCTCAGTTACACTATTCAGATGCATATGTAACTCCCAGTTACACTAGTCATATACATGTGTAACTCTTATTTACACTAGTCAAGTGCATGTAAAACTGGTTATACATTGTTGTGTGTGTTGTTCTTTTTGATCTCATAAAATCTTATTGTTTTTTGTAACTCTTAAGGTTGCCAATAACTCAATAAAGTTGACTGCTTATTTTTGTGGTATTATTGTAGGATGGTCTCCCTGGAATTGGAGTTGGCGCCGAAATGTTGAAATGAGGATTAGGAGGGAGCTTAGGACCAAGGGAAGAATATTGTTGACACACAAATGGTGCTGAAATTGCATCCATGGATGTTGTTGGTGGGTGGATTGTATTGATAATGTTGTGAATATACTATTAGATTTGATATTTCTATGGAATAGAAGTATTCAATTTTGAGTATCTAAGTAACATAGTTAAGTGCTTCAACTTTTGAGTATCTAAATAACATCTCTTTTGTTGACATGCAAGTTGTTTTCTCATTGCAGGTAAGTTGTACTTGAACTGAAGTAGTCTGAACTTCGGAATTTGGTATTGGCAGTAAGCAAAACTAGATTTAAAAGAGGAAAATGTTACTTATAATCTCGCAGCACAGGTAAGACATGATTTGCATTTGGAATATTTGTTACCTTTCCGTTATATAACTGTCAGTCTTCAATAATTTTTCTGTTGCTTTGATTGGATAGTAACTTTTCATGATGTTTAAGTAGTTGGACTAGTTTATGAGTTGTTGGGATCTTATTGGCAATAAAAAAAAGTACGGTTCTCAATTTGCATGACATTGATTCAACTTTTTTTGGTCTTGGTATGCTATCTGATACATGCTTTGCATTACCTTTAACATTTCATTATTTGAGAAGTTAGGCTTGATAGGATTGTGCCTGAGATTGCTATGGAAGATTATAAGATGTTAATTTGTTAGTTCCCTTGCCTAATGTGTATCTGTAACTCCTAGTTACACATTGTATGTGCATATGTAACTCCAAATTACACAAGTGAAATGCATGCATAACTCCTAGTTACACATGCATCTGCCTAGTGTAACTGGAAATTACACATGCATATATCATGTGTAACTATTAGTTACACATGAATATAACTTCTGAGTAACTTAATGAGTTTTAAACTACTCAAACATATCAATGAAACAACAAATAACATGCCATATAATACGTCTATTTCATGAAAATGCTGAAAAATAAAGCTTGTCTACCGGCATGTGTAATTTGTTTTATTACAAGGTTTGTGCATTTTAGCGTGTGTAATCAGGAGTTACACTTGAATACGATAACTCCCAGTTACTTGAATATACATTGTTGTATGTACTGTGCATTTAATCTTATAAAAATTGATTACTTGTTGTTATATTTCAGGTTTCCGATAAATTCATAAAAGCTAATTGCTTATTTGTGGTATTGGTCTCGCTGGAATTGGAGTTGACGCTGAATACACAAGTCAGATGCATGTGTAACTCTCAATTACATTAGATAGATGCATATGTAACTTTCAATTACACTAGACAGATGCGTGTGTAACTTCTAGTTACACATGCTAAGAATTTATTATAAATGAATATTAAAGTAATACATGTATTTTTTGTATGTGTTCTTTTTGATGTCTATTTTTTTTGATGTGTAACTTCTCATTACACATGCCATATGGATGTGTAACGTTTGGATACACATGCCATATGGATGTGTAACTTCTGGATACACCTGCCATGTGCATGTGTAACTTCTGATTACGCTTGTTTAGCCGTTTCATGACATACCCATGTGTAACTGTTTCATGTCATATGGATGTGTAACTTCTGGATACACATGTCATCTGCATGTGTAAATTCTGATTACACATCCATATGTTGTTGGTGGGAAACGGTGGTCGGTGGTGGTCGGAGGCGGTGGTGGTTTCTGCTGCTGGTGGTGGTCGACGGCGGCGGTTGGCGGTGGTGATTTGAGGCGGAGGTGGTTGTTGGAGGTGGTTGTTGGAGGTGGTGGTTGGTGGTGGTGGTCGTCGGAGGTGGTGGTGGTGGCGGCGGTCGTCGGAGGTGGTTGGCGGTGGTGGTGGTCGGAGGCGGTGGTGGTGGTGGTCGTCGGTAAAGATGGTTGTGACATCATGTTTACTATATTTTAATATTTTTGGCTTAAATTCAAATTTTATTTAATTTGGGGCTTGACAATATATAAAAGGGTATGGATGTGTTTTAATAACTCGGGGCCTAGATTTAAACTTCTTTTAACTAGGGGCCTCATATTATGGGTTATCCATGGGTTGGGCCTTAGACTAATTTTCCCTTCCTATAAATATATTATAATCTAACTATTAAAAAAGAAAAAAAATTCTTCTCTTCTCCTTCATTTCATCATGATTTCATAGGATGAAAATGATGATCATAATTTCATTTAAAAAAAAAATTAAATCTATAATTTTTCTTTCTCTCTTCTTCTTCTTCTCCATCACATCATGATTCTCCATCAAATCGTGAAGAATAGATGATCATAAAGAAACCAAAATCTATTATTTTTCTTCTTCTCTTCTTCTTCATCTTCTCCATCGCTTAGATATGATAAAAAAAAAAAAAAAAAAAACTAAGAAAACCTACAATTTTTTTTCTTCTTTTGATTGACTTAAAAATTCGATTCGATTAATTTGAGGAAAAGAAAAAAAAAATCTGAAACTGTATAGAGGATGGAGTTCACACTTTCCCAACCGTGAAACCTGAACCTACCAGTACGGTTGGTAAAGTAAGAACTCCCAACCGTAAAAGAGTGTCTACGGCTAGATTTTCCTAACCGTAAGCTATTCTGATTAATTTCGGTTAGGTTTTCCCAGGCCGTAACTTGAACTTTCGACGTGGAAAGCCTAGACTTAACTGTTTTTGATACTTACAAAAAATAAAAGAAAAAAAAATGGTTGGGATTTCTTGTCTACCCCTCCGTGAAAGTAATTTACGACTGGGAAATCTTCAATTCTGAGCCATAAATTATTATTCACGGCTGGGTCGATAATATTTCTCAACCGTAACTGCAAAAAAAATCCAGTTTTTTTCGATTTTGATCGGTATTGAATCAACCAAATTATTATTGGGAATCAATTATAAGGTGTTCCTAAGTGTTTTAAAATTTTTCATTTTTTTTTCAAAATTATCTTCTGAATCAAAAAAACAAAAGAGAAAAAAAATTGATGAAAAAAAGTTTTGATGAAAGAAAATTAGGAGAATGATTAATCTTAATCTATACACTAATTATTATTAGTTTAGTTAATCACCATAATTAACCCTAATCAAACTGGGGGTACTTTGGGCATTATTGAAAATAGTTGGCTAAGGGGTTATAAGAAGTGCTACTAATGACCCAAAAAAGCCCCAAAAAAACTCATTTGGGGTATAGCCCCAATAACAGGATTCTTAAAATACCACTTATGGTAATTCAGTGTCCGAATTATTTCACAAACAAGGCCATTGTCAATAAAATATATGTTATTATTATCACAAGATAGGATAGGATATATATAGGGGGATTTAGTAGTATATATAGGAAACATATCCGTGAAAAAACCATTTTGACATAGCTCTTTAACAAAATTTCTAACCCATTAGATGTTATCAACCGTATGGTTGAAAATTTTAGCTGAGATGGCATCTAACTAACACTAATCTCTGTTTGGTAGCGTTTGCGAGATGAGTGAAGAACTTCTAGGAAAGAATACATAGAGAAATTTAAGGAAAATTTTCCAATCTTATCTAGCATTTTTCTTCTATAAATTTTTAGTTTTTGATCATCACCGGGTTAACCATGATCTTAATTTTTTTGGAGATAAATTCGATCTTCTCGATTTCTTTGTATAAAGACATGGTATATTGGTATTTGTTAAGAATTTTAGCACGTTGAATTGGAGAAGATTAATGATAAGCATCAGGGATTGTGTTTTTAAGGATTCAGTGTTATTTCGAGGGATTGTTCCTTGACCTTTTTTGGTTTATATTCCGTTAACACTTAATTTCATTTTTAGAGTTCGTCAATCGAACACTATTGACACTTTTTTTACACCATATTCATGTAGAAAGATCTTTTTTGTAACGTTCAGTAAAAAATGTTTAGGGTGTATGATGCTTACCAAAACTTGGAGTTGTAATGTAGTGAATGGTGTTTTAAAGAAGCCATATACTGATAAATCGTATTTTTATCGATATTTGTAAGTTTAAGCGAGAATTACTGATTTCATTGAATTCAAGTAAGATGAATAAATGATTTTATTAATTTCAAATACATCACAAGATAGTACACTGATTGATTACTTAATTTTTAATCTAACTCACTGCTGCAGGCATCACAGTTATACTTAGCTGGTGCAGCAAGCTTTTAAACCGCTAGGTGACCCTAATGGGCCGAGAGTTTTATCACGAGAGGGTTTACAAGAGGTTTACTCACAAAACCTAACTTCTGGATACAGTGGTATCAATCTTCGTCGCCATCTTCAATGATCACGACATAATTCCTCCGGATTGTACTCGAATAACATCTCCTTCAACAGTAAATAACATTCATATTTTGAATTCTTTATTTGTTGCGGCTAAGTACGTATATTTCGCCTCCCATTCCTACATGAAACAAACAAAAACTAATTAGTGTTTTATTAAAATAGTATTTTAAACATAATTTTAGTTAAGTGTAAATCACTTACACAATCATTTAGAATACAACCATTTGACAAGTTTCTATAAAGTGGCAGTGTAAAGGCTAAATATCGTTCCACCTCTTTTTTAATAGATGTAACCCTGTTTTGTATAACCCGAGTTGCTCTTTGGCCTGGATTTCCATTTCTAATTAATAAATTCTACACTAACAAAACCTAGAAGTTTACACCTGAAACAAAATTTTGTTTAACATCGATCTCCAGCAATGAAAACATTCATCCATGCTTGAACAAAAGTTGTATCTTCCACGGTAGTGAATCCGACGACCGTATTATGCATAAAAATATTAAAAGAAGATGTAGAAAACAAAGACGAAGATGTAGAAAGTAAAAAAGATGAATTTAGTTGTGTTATTTTGGTAGAGAGTGAAACAATTTATACTAAATTTAGGAATGTGTTTCATTGAAATTTCAAATCAATTTACCGATTTGTGTCGTCTCTTGTACTCACCCTTGTTATGGATGCCTGTTGTCAGATGAGTTTTCCTATCACCCTATGTGTTGGTTTTGTCATATCACTCATTACTTTGTCACACTGTTGATGATTTGTGTAGATTAGTTTTCGTATCAATGTATCTATTTCGTTTTGTCATACCACTTCGCATCACTTTTATTGTCCTTACATCTGTTTCTGACTTTTATTGTCAATATTTCGGATGCATTATTTCGACTCATCAAATCAGTGTCTTATTGATGTGTTTTGGTGCATTTTCATATTCGTCTCGTCATAATATCTTTGCATGACTTTTATTGTCATTACATATGTTTCTGATTTTATTGTCATCATTTTGCATGCATTATTTCGACTCATCAAATCAGCGCTTTTCATATTGATATGTTTTGGCGCGCTTTTCATATTAATATGTTTTGTCTCGTCCTAATTATAATATTGTTTGCAACTCTCATATAATTACTTTATTTTTGCATGTTATCCTTTTGGAAAACAACTTTACTGTAGGACCTTATATGTTTCTATTTAATCCCCTTAAACGCCTCCTACTAAGCATACTCTCATTCAATATCATGTAAGATCAACCTATAAGTTTGTAAGATAGTCATGCGGTTTAGTAACAAAGAAGATGTCGGTGTTGTTGAAGCATGGATTTTAGTAACAAATCGAGGTACCATCGAAGGAGAAGAAAATCAACTCAACGTGTTTTAGGACTGTGTTTTTCAAGCTTTCGAAGATCTTACCGGAAATGAAAATGAAAGAACTAAAATCTCAGTAAAAAAAAGATTCAACCTGATCAATACTGAAAACAAAACTTTTGTTACAATTCTATTTGAATTAAACTTAGTTCATGCATCATTGTCCTACAAAGGTCGAGTAAGTATATTTTAATTACCTTAACAGACAGATTATGTAAATAGTAAATTATTTTTCATACTTATGTTATTATTTTTTTATTTCTTTTATTCAGAAAACGAGATATTGGACCGAATTTCGTGAAGAAACAAGGAAACCGTTTAAGTTTGATGCATTGTATGAGCTATTAAAGGACATTGTCCCGGGCTACAATTTTGAATAAATATTTAAGTGTCAACGACTCTTTAAAGAAAATGAAGATTTATATTAAAACATTGAAAGCGTACATAGATTTGAAAATCAATTACACAGATTACATTAACTAATTTAAGCAACTGCAAATGAAAAAAACAATTAATGAAGTATGACGAAGATCATATACCATAAGACCACATATTTCCTCTTGTATTTTAGTTACTTCCTATCTCTTCATTGAGTTATACTGTCGACATCTATTAATAATATTTCCATATCTTTGTGTCTTGGTTTTTCTAGGATGGTTAATCCTTCGTTTTGGGATTTCTTCTCTCTGCCAACGTATCCCTTGAGCCCCTTGTTCCACTTACTAACGCGTCATCTCACTTTCAGCAACCTTCTCTTCATGTTTGATTGCATCTTTTTTCTCAAAATAATTAATCATATTATTCCATCCTCATTCTGCAACTTTAACCATAAAATTTTCCATCGTAGCCTTATCTCTACCAAGTCCCCTCTGTTTGTCTTTAGGGAAAAACCGTGTTTGTGTTTGGGTATATGTACCATCACCCCCGAGAGTAGGTGATGAATTACCATCTTCTTTTTTGGATACAACCATAGAAATCGGACTTGGGGTGGACTGACTAGGTTGACCATGATGGTTCCTTAAATTCTCCGGGTCAACCCCTTCCACATGATGTCTCAATATTGCGAAAACCACGTCATGTTTCCAAGGTTTTCCGCCCCTCCCCTCTACAAATTTTACTTTCGCTTCTACTTACTGCCACCGTATTTTGGAAAATGTTAATATTATAAACATACGCATAATATAATATGTAATTAAATTATTTATATGAAGCGAATTTTTATTTGCTCATCACTCCATCTACTCGGTGGGTTCCTAAGATAAGCCACCACAATTGCTGAAAATTTCTTACAATCCCTTTTGAGAGTGCTCATTCTGTTTTACAGTGCTTCGCGAGTCCGGTTTATACGTGGCCCAAAAGTTCTAAGGTGTTCCGCTCAATTTTTCCCCAGAAAGTTTCCAAATATTGATACCTACCCATGTTGAATATGTACCAAACATTACATAAGCTCTTGCTAAATCAAATTTCTCCTCTCGTGAAAAATTAACCATTTGTTTTCACAAATAAAAAGAATAAACCAAACAAAGTAAAATATTTGTAGAGATTTCAAGTTTTATTGTACAGATTTGGAGTTGTGTGATTTTTAGAGTGAGACAATCATGTGTATATATATAAGATGTGTGAAACGTATCCGTCGTAGTAGAACGGCCAACAGTTAGTCGTTTAGAAATATTAGCAATTAGATAAACATAACCATTCAAGATCTTACGGTTGAGAATAAAAACGAGCAATGGTTGTCCGTAAAACAACTAGTTGTTTTTTATTTTGCTGGTTTAACCATCCGATACACAACGATCGTTTTCATCTGACAGTTTTAATTGTAAAACGAACAATGATTCCCCGTTTCTGTCAATGACCAGATTTCAAAAATCATGTATATACCATACGCCTTTTGTTCACTCTGAAAATTACAACATCACTTAATTGCACCTACTTGTCTTCTTTGTTGGGTTTTCAGCAATTTCCAAATAATACAATACAACACCGGTGACATTGTAATGGTCCAATATTATCAGCAATTTAATCTGTAGATAAAAATTTACTAGGAAAAGAATAACTTGGTTAAAATTTAGAAGGATTAGTTAATATTAAGTTTTATTAATATGTGGTATAGGTTTTTTACTTTTTTTATGAAAATTCCCAAATGATTTTGATTGGAGAATATGTTCATCATGAATTAATAATTAGTTTAGTCGTAACAAAATGATATTAAAACTTTTAATCATATAGAGATAATTAAGAAATGTAAAGTAACTAGGTCTCAACCCGTGCCATAATGGCACGGGCAAGGATATGTGGTTTCAAATTTATCCATCGATTCATACATGTCGTAATTGTCTGAGAAAAATCGAACTGATCGATCCAGGTCTAAATGTTTTGAGGAGTTTGGTTAATAAACATATCCTTATCCTCGAATCTTTTAATATTGTGTATGTAAGTCATACCACCGTTTGGGACAAACATAGTTAATCGTTAGAGAAAATCCTATGGGCAGTGGAACATTACTTCGTTCACTACTTCAAAAAAAAATATCATCAAAGGTCATTCACCAAACTTGTAACAAAACTAAAAACACCTAAAATTACTTTAAAATCAATTTGATTAATCTTGCAAAATATGTCAGCATTAGAATTTAATTTTTCTCTTTAATATAAATTGTTGGGTTCCCAATTTACATAGATTTGTGTTTATTAATTTTCCT
The DNA here is from genome assembly GCA_023531295.1 of Papaver armeniacum. NCBI lineage: Eukaryota > Viridiplantae > Streptophyta > Magnoliopsida > Ranunculales > Papaveraceae > Papaver > Papaver armeniacum. Next base: position 273,510 of record JAJJWW010004410.1, read on the forward strand.
AAAATTTATAATAATATTTAATTCTTGATCCATTTCTTTTCTTGTCTCTTTACCTATTATCATGAATTATTTCTCAAGCATGCATAATTACACGAAGTTGGGGAGAAATGACAAAAGAAATCATGACAAAAAAGGGGAATAAAGAGAGATGTGACAAACTGAAACGATTACAATTAATTCACGCATAGCCTTGCATAATCACATGAAGTAGGGGAGAAATAATGACAGAAACAGAAACCATAACAAAAAAAGGGGAATAAAGAGAGATGTGAGAAACTGGACCGATTACATTTAATTCGCGTGTAGCCTTGTGTTTGGTCATTTTTTTATAGGTTTCTTTTTTCTTCCTGCCCCTACCGGGAAAATCTTAAAATCACAACATCTTATTTTTTGGAAAAATCCGGCCTTTAAAAATTGTTTTAATTTTAAAAAATAATTAAAAAAGTAATTTGAAAACTAAAATCAAATTAAAACAAAACAAAGAAAAATTAACCAAAGATGACTAAATAATTTACCTATCTTAGGACACCTTTTCTCACCCTACTACCACTACTTCTTCCACCACCACATTATCGTCACCACTCCACCGGTCTCACCAATACCCTACCACCATTATCCCCACCGACGATCCACCACCACCACCTACCATCACAACCACCATTAGTGCTTAATTTACCTATCTTAGGACCCCTTTTCTCACTCTAGTACCACTACTTCTTCCACCACCACATTATCGTCACCACTCCACCAGTCTCACCAATACCCACCACCATTATCCCCACCACTGCTCACCATCACAACCACCATTAATGCTTACTGATATAGTGTAATATCAAATAAATTTATTATGTATCAACAAAAATATATTCATTTGATTAATTAAAAAAACATTTATTATGAAATATCAATTGAACATTTATTATGAAATATCAATTGAACATTTATTATTAAATTTTAATTAAACGTGATCATTTATAGCGGTAGATTTATGTTTTGCAAGTATAAATTTGATCGTTCTTTATCTAGCCTAACTTGTCCAAATTTTGTTTTGTATTCTTGAAATGTATCCATTTTATTTTAATACTAAAAACCGTGATTTATTCAATCGGGTACTATATATAGATGGGATCCCATTTAGGTGATCCAGCGGTCATGATCATATTGTCTTATATGATTTAGTATCCTCCTCAAAATATCTTTGTTTTGTCCTTACCAGTTGTGCTAAAAACAGCCAACTACATCTATCACAATAAAATGTTGCCCAATTTGTAAAGACACAAAACTATTATTGTCCACTACTATTCGCTAACATCCACCACCGTACGTAAAAACCAGCCACGCCCACTATTTTTTCCACCACCAGTAATGTTACCACCTCCACCACTCACAAATACCCGCCACTGTTTCCACCACCCACTGCTTCTTTCACTACCACCATTAAAAATTATTAATATAATTTTTAACCGGGGTCACTGTAGTACAGTGGTAAAGTCATTGGGTGATGATACCGGTTACCTGCGTTCGAGACTCGCCAGCACCAAATTCTTTACCGATCAATATATATAAATAGTTTTTAGTAAACTTATTTATTAATAAACATATGTATTTATTAGATTCATTAAATGAATATTTATCATGAAAAATTAATTAATCATTCAGCATGAACAATTAATAGGACACTAATTGATAAAGTATTTATAATGGTTGGTTGAAAAAACCAGCTCTTTATCTAGCCTAACTTAGCCAAGCTTTGTTTTGTATTCTAGAAATGGAGCATTTTTACCAGTATTAAACATTACTATAATAACATGTAGTGAGCACGTGCGCTGCACGTCGGCCATGCTATTTTTCCTACTTCACAAATAATTTGGTGGTAATTCGACACCATATTTTATACTTTTCATATGAGAATTAATCGTTGTTCTAATACGTACTTATGAAATCAATCAAATTTTTTTTGGAGATGTTTTGACTCTATTCTTCAGCTATGTGTAACTTTTAAGGAGAAACCATATAAAATTGTAGAACCATAATTTTTTTTTAAACAATAAAAATTTGATATCATTATTTGTGCTCATTGTGTAGATAATTTAAAGGAATTTCTAAATATATAAAATTCACAAAAATCCGACGTATAGTTTGAAAAATATAAGGTTTTTAAATATATATAAAAATGACATTTACTTTTATGTCCTTGTAAATATTCTTTATACCACCCCTGTAAGATCTAATTGCTAATAAGAAATAGGAAATCTAATGATCTAATGGTTAAAAACAATAGTCTAATGATCTAAGTGTTGGAAACAATAGTGTGTAACGGGAATCTTTTTGTGACAGAAATCTTTTTTGAAAAATTCCTAAATCTAAGGGCTAAAAATTAATATAAGAGGATCTAATAGAGTAAGGTTTGTGAGTATTCTAGCATTCATAAACTGAGTGTGTGCCATGAGCACGTGTGTTGAGTGGGTGAGCTAATGACATCCTGTAATAGAGGAGATTAGACTGAGTCGAGTATATAACTCACCATGTATCTCTGTAAGAGAAAATCCCATCAAATTCATTCAATAAACAGATTATTTCTACTCTTTCAAGATGTAGATATTAGGGTTTCCACTATGGTATCAGACCTGAGAATTGAAATTCTCAGGGGTAGGATTCTAGAACCTGTTTCTTCTTCATCTTTACCGCCACCACCATCACCACCACCATCATCACTGCTTTAAATCTTCATCTTCAACAAGTAACGTTGCTGCAACAATTCCGTCTCAGTTCCGTTGTGTTTTCTCAGATCTGTTTCTGGTACGATTTTCGTTTGATGTTTTACTTTCAGTTTTTTAATTCTCATCAGATTTACATTTCTTTTTTCGTTTTTCAATTTCGATTTGTAAGACTGGTGCAAGATCACCAGCAACCTTCAATTTTCTTTCAGTTCTGTAAGACTGATGCAAGATCATCAGCAATCTTCAATTTCATTTCAATCGTAAGACTGACGCACGATCATCAGCAATCATCAATTTCATTCTTGTAAGACTAGTGCAACGATCACTAGCATTCTTCAATCTGGCTTTTGTCTCTGCGCAATTTTACATCATTTTTGCTCAACTTTAGTTTGATTTGCTGTTTTGAACATTACTTCTCAATTTCAATTGTTTTTCCTTTACAACCTTGTCTGACCTTGTTCGTGCTAAAGAATAATCATGTTATGCATGTGTGTTTTGGAATCGATCTTGATTTCTAGATCTCCTTTCCTTGTGTTTTCTTAGAATTTTTTGGTTTCTTTTTGTGTTTCTTGCCTTTGTTCAAGGCCAGCGAAAGAACTGCAGTGGATCTGATTCATCTAGTGAGAGTAGATTGAATCACTTTCTTCAGATCTGGTTGGTTTCGATCCAAGCAAGAAGTTGTTATGGTGTTTATGGATCCGTTTTCAGTGTTTGATATTGCACGAATACAACTGTTCTTCTCGGCCTGTTGCAGAATGTTTATGGATGCAGTTAGTGAGTATTTCTCATTTGTCAAACTCTGTCTCCAATTTCTAATTGCCATGAGATATTACTGCAGCTTGTTATGTGTTGTGTATAAATAAAGACAGCTCAGTGGAGATTGATGCTTGTTATTTCCTTTGTTTTCCAACCTCAAGCTATGTTGTGTGTTCATAAATAACTGCAACAAGTTAATAATCTTGCTGGATTTTCTTTGTTGCTGGCTTGTTAAGTTTGTGTGAATAAACCTAGGTGCATATCAGTGTGTGTGGTGTTTGAGATCTATCTGTTGTTAATATTTCAAGATGATAATGGTACTTGTATTACAAGAGATTATGAGTGATTTGGATTTAGTAAGGTGCAATGATCCAAGTATTACAGGCCAGACTTATTAATGTCAAGAATGTGAGAGAGCTTTACAAGGGATCAACTACTGTAGTTGATACTATTTCAGAGAGTTTACACAATCGCAGATGGATAAACTTCTATGGTTGATACAAGTATAGTGGATCAACTTCCAGAGTTGACAAGGTTATGGTTTTTATGGTTTGGCTTCCTTCCGCATCAACACAATAATATCTACTCCTACTATATCTCTCAAATCAAGTTGTGCAGTATCTCATCTACAACAAATTTCAGGGGATCTTTCACCTACTTATTATCTACACAACATACTTCTCTACATAAGAACAATATGAGTGCCTGATGCAAGAAAGGAGTGTGTCTGCAATAGTCAATTGAATGTGGATCTGCAAATGCTTCTCCAACTTGTTTATTCTCTACTTCAGCAGTTCCGATCATTCCACTTGTGCCTTCTCAGCATCAGTTATTGGTTATGCAACATATCGACTTTGTCTACAATTTCCAGTGTGCATAGTTTGATAGCTAGAGCTTCTTTCACCATCAACAGTTCTTATGCCTGCACCAACTTCAGTTGTATGCAAATATGCTTGTTATATGAGATACTTTGGAACTACCTGCAGCTTGCCTATGTTCTGCTTCTTCAGTTTCTGCATTTTCTGATGGTTAACAACTACTGCTGCACCTCCTTCTATCGGCATCACTTCCAACTGCTATACCATCATCTCCAGCAACAGTCATTTATAAAGCGCAAAGATTAAGGTTTGTGAGTATGCTAGCATTGGTAAACTGTTAACAGTTCAGTATCAAGCTCAATGTATCTTTCACAAGCCACATTGACCTTGAGGGGGGATAATAAAGTAAGGTTTGTGAGTATGCTAGCATTGGTAAACTGAGTGTGTACCATGAGCACGTGTGTTGAGTGTGTGAGCTAATGACAGCCTGTAAGAGAGGAGATTAGACTGAGTCGAGTATATAACTCACCCTGTATCTCTGTAAGAGAAAATCCCATCCAATTCATTCAATAAACAGATTATTTCTACTTTTTCAAGATGTAGATATTAGGGTTTCCACTAGGATCTACCGGTTACGGAGGGTAATGTTTTGATATTTTCTTGTTGGCGTTAAAAGGGGGAGATTATTCTCAAACTGGATGAGACAAAAGAGCGTGACATCTGAATAGAAAACACTATCAGTAATGGTAGTACAAACTTCAAGAAATTAGGGTTGAGTTATCGAAATAGGGTCTTGTTAACTTGTATACCCGTATACATGTTAAGGTTCATTAAAACAACAATTTTTTGCATTGGAAACAAGAATTGTTTGTTTTATTGCATTGAAAATAGTAATTCTTTCCATTGGGAACAAAAATTGTTGTTTTTAATGCAAGAAAAACCAATTTTTAGTAGAATAAGACATAAACACACAATTTCCAAAGAAATAAAATAATTCTTTATTAAACCTTAACATGTATAAGTTTATACAAGTTAACAAAAGCCATCGAAATATTAGTACTAATCACTTTATTAATTACTATGTCAGAACTATCAATAATTAATCACAAAATCACACCCTATTTAATATAACGCAAGAAACTATTTTTTGAACAACCATAATCACTCTAAACTCTGAACTTCAGATAAACTATTGATACCATTAAATTAACTTCTAAGTGGAACGCTAATTTACTGGGTTTAACCCATAAACAGAGCACAGTTCAAGAGCTAGAACGATGACTCATGCAACCTATCTCCCTCTAGAAATATGTCACCATGAACAAATTACATACGATTTATAATGGGTAATGGTTAGTCTTTCGTTTTGTACCGTACTTACTAATTAAAAAAATTGATGTTGAAGAATGAAGATAATCAAATCGGATTTCGTACTAATAAATTTTGGACAATTAATTTTTGTATATGTAAATTTTAAAAGAGCTGAGTCGGATTTTAATACAAGAATAAAATGCTCCGGCTAACTTATTAACTTAGTTAATAAGGTTGTACTGTAAATCAAATTTTGTTTCAGTGGGATACAATTCTGCACATGTAATGTGTGTGTTGTGTTGTATTCTTCCCTTGTACATATTTTTTCCTTTAATATAACCATCTTTTTTCAAAAAAACTTAGTTACATGCATCGAGAAATATGAGGCCTAGAGAGTCATACGGCGTTCTTTTGAATATTACTAGGTGTGATGCCCGTGCTCTGCACGGGCCCAGATATTTGCAGAAAATATGTCTGTTTTATGGCGAGTGTAATTTTTGGGTACAAAAATAAAATTTGGGATATATATATAATATAGTAGTTTCCCCCGTGCGTTGCACCGTCCTAAATGTTTTGTATAAAAAAGTAGGTGAATAAAAATAGGCTTATGGTTCATGGTTAGATTTTTTAAAATATTTTTCTACCCGTAAAATAAAGATAGATTCTTTTTTACCCGTGAAGTATTTTTGCACTCAAGATATTCTTTTTTTACCCATGAAGTATTTTTTTCTTTTACTCAAGATTTTTTTTTTGTTTTATCCGTGAAGTATTTTTTTTTAAGTCAAGATATACTTTATTTTTCTAAGGGAATAAATTAATAAAAGGGTAGAAAATTAAAAAAAAAACCCATGAAGCATTTTTTTTTACTCAATATTTTATATTTCTTTTACACGTTAATTTTTTTATTTTATTCAAGATACATTTTTTTTTTGCACGCGAAGGATTCCCTATTTTAATAAACAGGTAGAAAGAAAAAAAAACTACCTTAACCGTGAAGGTAATTTTTTTTTACTTATGGGTTTGGATGTAGAATTTTAAAGGTTGGTATTTATGGGTCCATGAGATTTGGTGGAATTACGTTTCCTTCATTATGTTTGGTTGTCCAAATCCCTGGAATCACATTTCCTACGGGAATCAGTTTTCCACCAAGTCCTCCATATGGAGTCCGACCCATCCTCCTAAGATTTGCTGGGAAACTTATCAGGGGATTTATGGACCCACTTTTTTTTTTTTTTACTTTAAATCTCACAAATATATATTGTTAAGATTCTGAGGGTAATACCAAACAATATATGGACTTTAAAACAAGATAATCCTATGAATCCTAAGAATATTAGATGAGTTACCAAACACACAAGAGATTTAATGAGCCTCAGAATTTGCAATCCCATGGGATTATAAATCCTCGAAATCGTGAATTCTGGAAACAAACCCACCATTAGGGTATTATTATTTTTTACTTAAGGAATTATTTACGGATGGGGCCAGTAAAATTTTTGCTTAAGATATTATTTTTTTATTTAAAAAATTATTTTATGGTGGGGCAAGAAGCTCTTATTTCATATTGGTCTAAATTTTATCAAAAAAACTTTATTAGTCTAAACTAGATTTTGTTCCCATGCTACGCCCGGGCGGCTCCGCAAAATTGCTTCGCCAATTAAATCTACAAATGCAAATAGAATGACATCTTTTCTTATATTATATTTTTTTAACCATATTTTTGATTTGGTAATGCTTGGCTTCGGCTTCGCCTCGCCCCGTGCCCATGCATTTTTGATTTGGTGTGGCTCGGCCTCGCCTCGCCACGTCCCCATGCTTTTTTGATTTGTTGTCGTGTGGCTTCACGATGTCGATGCATTTTTAATTTGGTGTTGCATTATTAATTTGGCTTGGCTACGCCTCGCCCCGTCCCATTGATTTGGTGTGACTCTGCCTTGCCTCGCCCCATTCCCATGCATTTCTGATTTGCTCTCGCGCGGCTTTGCGACGTATTTGGTGATGCATTTAATTTGGCTTGGCTTGGCTCGGCTACGCCTCACCCCGCCGCATAGGATTTTTTATTTTGTGTGGCTTGGCATCATTTTTATTTTCATTTAGTATCATGATACGAATTAAAAGCAATTCCACTTAAACTTATTTGACAGGAAAAACCAATGTAACCTATTTAAGAAAAGTCTATCTAAGAATAAAAAAAAAATTTAGTCAAAAGAAAATAAATTACATTTAAAGTAACACAAATAGAGCAAAATAGAGCAAATCATCCATTTTAAAATTTCAAAATACTACACAGACAATATTATGGTTTAAACAATTTCCTAACTATAGTGGATTATGGTTTGTGTTTTCACCGTACTAAAGACCTGACAATTGGTGTCATAACTTATTAAATAAAGTATACACGGAGGCTCTTGTGCTCCACCAAAGACCCGATAATTGGTATTAATTTTGAGTTCCTATCTGCAGGTACGATGAATTGTCCACTGGTGAAAGATATATGATCTATGGGGCCTGGTGACTGTGTAGCTTGATGCCAATCTTTCAGTACCTCTTCGAGCATTTAGAGATATATAAGATGCAGAGTGGGGGCACAATCTTTTAGACCTCAATCTCCAACATAACAAAAACATTGGATCTGACTCCAAACCGAAGTAGAAACCTGCATCGTTTATGTTATTAGTTGTCAAAATTTCATTAATAATACAAATGAACAGTTCTTTAGTATCATGTTAATCTATCTTAATACTCAAGTACTGGTGCTTCAACTTTGCCTTACATTTGGTACACAGATCGTGCAAAAATTTAGTTGAACAGATTACATGAACCATAACATGCCATAGGAACACCATATGTGAAGATGATATTAAGTTACTGCTATATAAGGAAGCATAACAGTAAACACCTAGAGGAAAAAAATATACCTTGGCAATCGATTCGTATTTTGTACTCCGGTTACGCTTATAGATGAGATATATTTGGAAGCATTCACTTACCCTGTATTAAAGCCTTTATTAGATTATATCAAAACTAATCTACATAGGTTCTAGTATCCGACTGTGACAACCCATGTTTCAAATTTCTGATTCTCAACAAGTTAACTAAAAATCACCCAATTGCAAATCTATTCACTGTAAAAAAAAATAATCATTTACATGGGTCAAGGCAACCAAGATTCTTGCATCCAACAGTGAGAACCCATGTTTCAAACTTCTGATTCACGACATGTTAACGACATGTTAACTAAAAAAGAAACATTGGAACTAAATAAAATACCTCAACTTCCTGCAAATACTTACCACAACGATCTCTCAGTATTAAACCAACATAAAATTTTAAAGACATTCAAAAATTGAGATAACAGATTACCTGAAGCACCGAGGGTTGATTGTCCAAGCTGTGCAAAAATTGAGAATTTTATACACTTGACGAACTGAATCAGCAAAAACCAAAACGTTATCAAGAGTGCCTAATCGTATTTTGTCTGTATTAAAGACGAAACCCAGTTCAGAGGTAGACTTTCCAAACTAAGAGTATACAAAGATGGTGTTTTTTCACTCAGGATTGACTTTTTTAGTCCTAAATCAGTCTTTTCGGAACCTGTGGTTGTCATACAGCATTAGAGTTAAATCGTTGAAACAAAAGTAACATCAATTAGCTCTGCAGATAAACATAATATACGAAGCATCTTTCACTCTCATTTGCAAAGGTCGATGAAAGTAGAGTTTCTTAGAATAAATGAATGTTCTTATTGATTCATTGGAATTTACAGAATTATTTTCAAGAAGGAATAAGAGAAGAAAAAAAATCTGAAACATAAAAAAGGGACAATAGATTACCATTGGGGTTTGTTAGTAATGTCAATCAAATGCATATGGTTTGGAATTTTCTTCTCTTTCAATGTAAGAAAAACCCTTTGAGTGAAAGGGCATACAAAACATAGAAACAAACAACAGCCATAAAAAAAAAAAAAAGGAATTTTAATTGAGGTGATTTACATACAGTCACCAGGTAGTTGCTTTCACACGGATTTCCAAAGCCATTGTTGTGAGATTGAGAGTTGAAAACATCCAGCAAGTGAACAAACAAAGTGTGAATCTTAAAACAACAACCAAGAGAGATATTATCGGGATTTCTTTGCCTGTATGGTATAAAAACAGTTGTTCGAGTCTCACAGGGGGAATCGGAAGTTAGGGGTCCGGTCAGAGGCCATAGAATCGAAGAAAGAAGACTTGCAGAGGAGTTCTCTGCTGCTGCTGAAGAAGGAGAAAATGAAGAATATTGGACCTACATAGGAAGTCGCAGTTGTGCTACACTAGAAAACTATCATTCTTCAACAGTCTTAGAGCCTTGTAACAGTGACGTCTGTAACACCCTTACAGCGTTGCAAATCTATGTGTTATACAATTTCTCACTAGGACGACGGAGGAAGCTATATTTCATGCATGTGGTAATTATATTTAATTATTTTATGACTACTTGCATTATTATCATCGTTTTATGATTTTTCTTAATTGATTGTGATGTCGTATGATGATGTATGCTTGGTCTAAGTGCTTTTGATGCGTCATGCTAGTGATTTACAGTCAATCTTTTAAAAATCTACCTTGGCAAAGAATTAGAGTCAATATTATTTGAGTTATAATTATTTGGAATAAATATATGAATCGCATGAATGAGTTTATGGTGGAATCCCGAGTCTCAGTACCTCTCGTTATTGTGACAAACTTTCGAATATATTATCTTTATTTTTAGTGTTTTCTTCAATCAAACCTTTACAAGCCCAAGTTGAACGAACTTTTACTACCACTTCTTACCACTGTAAATACTACATCAACAATTGAAACAAAATAGGTTTGATTCATTTGAATCAATTCATGAACAATATAGGCACGATTTTCAAAGATTGCATTCCTTATAGTTTATTTGTTTTAAGTTCATGAACTACCGATTTGAGAAAATAATCAGCTTAAGTATGCGTACAGGTATGCGTACCCAAGCAACCGGATTTGAGTTGGTTTTAGTTTCCAAACTCAGCAGAATTTTTTGGGTGAATAACTTCCGCCAGTATGCGTATGGGTAAGCATACTTTAGGCGACTGGTTAACAAGTTTGCAAACTACAAACTCATCAGAAATTCACGGACGTGAACTTCCGCCATTATGCGTACGGGTACGCATACTTAACCTCTCTCCTTCACCAACTCCGTATGCACACATATGCACACACTTGGTTCCCGGTTTATGTATTTATACACTAATATGCGAACACACTATATATACTTATATCCAAAGAAGGTTACATAATCTCAACTCTCCATTTCAATCATTGAAACATTTTTAGAGGATGTTATATAGTTGTTATTAAAATGGTTAAAGCGAAAGTAGATGGGCGAGTTAAACTCGGCTCGAAATAGCAAATGTGCATAAATGAAAACTATCATACTTATACGAATTTGTTTCAAGAATAGGAGATAGAGTAGATAGACTTTTGAGTGATAGATAAGTTCAAGTCATCACATACCTTTTAGTCGGATGAATTTCCACTGGTTGCTTGAGTAGTCCTTCGTCTTTGTAAGATAATCGTCGTGGAGTTTGGAGCTCAACTACACTTAACTATCCTGGTCCGAGACTTGGCTATAAGTAGACTAGAAATCAATACATATATTTTTGAAAACTAAATTTGACAAACAAGCTTGAGATAGCAACGCTTGCGAGTTCGACCAAGCAATGCTCTAACACATAGAGAGACCCCCCTCTACATAGAAGAACGATTGGTCTGTTCTCTGGACATAATTGTTTGTCGGATGGCTTAACGCCTTCAGAACATCAGCGATACTCGTTGTTCCTTGACTATGTAGAGAGACGGTGTATAGATCAAGCGGCTCTCTGGACAAAATTGTTTGCTGGAGGGCTAAACGCCTTCAGGACGTCGACGTTGCACGTTGTTCCCTGACTATGCACTCTTCAGAACGAGTATGATGCTTCAACTATCTCATATCTTGATTCTACAATAGCTTAATTCTACCGTGACATTCACCGACTGAATTCCTAGAAAATAATCTATCTTATCTCATTACTCCGTTCTATGGCTATGCCCGGTTGATTCCATGGATTAGTAATAGATAACCATTTTATTTTATTATTTCGTTATCTGAATTCCCCGGCTGAATTCCATGGATTAGTAATAAATACTCAACTCATTTTGTTACTCCGTTTCATGAACCATTCTCATCTGAATTTCATGAATTAGTAATAAATATTCAATAATCGGGCATGTGGATTATCACCGAGTAATCCCCAAAGAAAATGGTGCAAGTGTACTCAACGATGATGCACACACGAGCACCCAAATGCACGAACGAGCATTCAAAAATATGGAAAAACGAGGAAACCTACACAAAACAGGAGAGAGAAAATAATAATTATAAATGAGGCACCTAGGGGCCGGGCCCACCGGTCACGCCGCCGTGGCCGATCCCTCGCGCCTCTCTCTTTATTTTTTTCTTAATTTATTATTTTTCATGATTTCATGAAACTCCTTCATTCCATCAACTTTCCTTGTTTGAGCAAAACTCACGGTTTATCTATATTTTTTCGCAAACGATGAAAAATAATAAAAATAAGGGAAAGGTGTCACAGTACCGTGCTACCTAGCCGGATGACCATTCACTAGCCGTAGCCGGTCCTACACCTTGCAATCCCTTGTTTTCATAATTATTCTTTCCCTCATCTCATGAAACTCCTCCCTTTAAGCAAAAACCCTGGTATTTCCATATTTTCTCAAATATTGTTCAAACCATGAAAAAGCCAAAAATCCAAATGGTCACATGACCGACTAGGCTACTCACGGAAATATTAAAATGTTATTATTTTAATATTCTCAAAATATTAATCAAACGAGCGAAGTTCTACTTGCTCATTTGAGCAAAATCAAGAATTTCAGTCAAGATCAAACTCTTCTGAAAATCCAAAATATTGCTCAAACGCACATCGGAAAATACCAAAACTCTTAGAACTGAGACACGGACAATATGTTGACACGGGCATGTTTCCTTGACCGACCAAGGCCGGCCCTAAGGCTTGCAAGGAGCCGGTCCCATACATCTTTATAATTTTGACCTAACTTGCTCAATTGCTCATATTAGGTCCAAACCCTTTTCAACCAACTTGGAATTTGCTCAAAAGACCATCAGTCGGTCCCACGACCACCAAAGGCCGGTTTCATGCCCTCTTGGTCGGTCCTCACTTCTCCATAATTGGGTTTTATCACATAATGCTCAGACGGGCACTATTTTAATAAATGATTAAATCAGCATTTGATCATTCTTTCACCAACTGGTCAATAAAGGACTTTGGTGCATGCTCACTCGAATTATAGTTAGTCTGTAGAGCATTGCCATCATATGCTATTTATTACTTGAATTTTGAGCACATATATCATCTGACTTACCATATACACATGGACATCCCAAACATTTTTGATCCAAACTATTGCCTGGATAACATTTTTTGGTCCAGACCACTGTCTGTTTTCTCTCGCCATTCTTTAACTTCTTCTTCCTCCTTTAGCTGCAGAATTAAACCTAAACCCAAAAGCCACAAATGGCAATCAAAAATTCCGCTATAGATAATAAAATAAATTTACATGCCTATGATGGCATGTTATAGATGCTCACACAATGTTTGATAGCAATTGAGCATGTTTATCCAAGTAATCCATGCTTATAAGCTTAAGTGGCAGCAACAAAACATTCAAGAGTGTTCATTAGAATTCAAAAGTTGTTAGGTCCGCGCATAAAAAAACATTTGTCAGTATCTATTAGTAGCCCTAAAATAGAATACAACCATCAGTACATATTAGTAGCCCTAAAACAGAATACCACATAATCGAAATACATTACAACATTATAGCAAGAGACGGAAACTGGAGTTTTGACCTTACCAGAAAGCAAGAAAGTCACTGCAAGTTAATCCATAAAACCCCCAAATCACACTTGATTGCATCACCTACATATTTAACGGGAAAAAAAAACTGAACAATCAGTCCAAAATATAAGAAAAAGGATGAAACAGATGGAAGCTCATAATTATCTTCCTCTTCTTTGAATATATCAAAATTAAGAAAACCCAAAACTGCATACTAAAACAGAAAATCTAAAGAAGTATTGCATTAGGATAAGAAAAACAAAACAAAACTCTAAAGAAGCAACAGAAACCAAGTTGTTGCTGAATTTCATACCTATAGCAGGGGAAGCAACACCCAAGTTTACCTTCCAACACCCAAGTGAAACTGAAAATTACATTCAAATGAATGAAACAGTTATCTAAATCAAATAGAAAACCTAAATATCAAATGAGAACCCATTAAATCATGTTGCTTGATACTGCAAATTAGATCAATCATTATCAGGCTTAGGGTAAACCCTAAATTTAGAAAAACCAATTACTAACACCGGAACCAATTAGATTGAAAAGAGAATCAGTTAAAATATCAATACCTCATAAAATTATTTAACAAACGGCATTAATCTCTGCAACAAACAAAAGGAAAGTTGATTAGATTAGATAGTGAAAGAACCAAAAAAAAAAAAACTAGGGCTCCAAGAAGAGAAACTGGAGAGATGTCTTTCGCGAGCTCAAGTTGGAAGAAAAAAAAACCAAGAATGCGAAAGGAGATTCACAGAGGAAGAAAGTGGAAGACAAGATTGAAAGTTAGGGTTATGGATTTTCGGCTGAATAGGGTTTATGGAGATTCACAAATGAAGAAAATGGAAGAGAAGATGGAAAGTTAGGGTTATGGATTTCCCGCTGAATAGGGTTTAGGTTTAGTTGATATTTTTTTTTCCCGAGAAAATAAGAGAAGCTTGGAAAAAACCGTTTTTTTCTCTTCTTTAAGGAAAAGTGGAATGGAGCAATTCTAAGAGTGGGGGAGGGTCACCGTCGAAGGAGGAGGGGGTACTCCCACCGTTTAACATGGGGGCTCATATGGCTTAGGTTTTTAAAAGAATGGGTTATTTAGTTTTTGGTACTTATATTTTGACCAACATTAGTGTTTGATCTAACATTTATCCAGCTTTGCGTTTGGTACTTGGAAATAACGTTGACTTTAGTTGACTCATTGAATTATAGCAGATTCGGTGATTTTACAATTGTACCCTTCACTCAAATGACAATTACATAATAACCTAAAACTATATTTACACCCTCAGAAATTGATATTTGTAACCACCACCAAGATCTCCCAAATCACCACCACCTATGTGTTACCACCGATCCAGAACACATTAAAGAACAAGCCAGAAAAGGCTCGTCAACTTCAGTTCGAAAACATCGGATCAAAGATCATCTCCACAATTTTTCGCCTTAACTTCAAATTGAAATATATTATCTTACGACAGGCATAGAGAGAACATATAAAAAAAAATCGTAATTTCCAACCTAAAATCAAAATAAAAATCTAGGGTTTTCTTAGAAATTGGATCTAAAATTATTGTAAGAGGAAAATCAAATTCATTCAACAACAGTTCATGTAGTAGGAATAATATCATAATTCTAATGGGTGTATGATTCTGTAACGAATTGATTTTGATTGGGATATGATTTAGAGTTTACTGTTTTGATCTCTTCGGTAAACTCAAAAGAGATCAAATAAAGGGATCAACGAGTGAATATTGAATAACACTGTCTACTCTTCATTAGGTGTTTTAATTTCGTCTGAAATTTAAATAGCTTCGTTATTCTTCATCAATGGACTTCTAATACTGACTATTGTTAGGCCGGTTCCTATGGGAGCTAGTATAAAAGTTGTTTTTCCATGCCACATGGCATGGCAAACTAGTTTCCCCACTATGGTAAAACTGGCAAATTTTATTAAAATAATATATTATATTGTGTTTTGTGGGACCCTTATCAATAAAAAAAAATTAGTTATTTGTATTTGGTGGGGTCTTTATTAAATTTTAGGGATTATATAATATTTTGTGGGGTCCTCTTGTAATAAAAATTTGTTATAATAACTAAAAAGTAGGAGAGAAGAAAAAAAACGACTAAACAATTAATAAGCGGTGTAAACTACACCGTTCGGTGGAAACTTGACCTGGCCTGGCCAGTTAGCCAGCTCCATAGTGGGTGCTAAAAAGGCAAACATGAATGTTTGCCACACCCATAGGAAGGGGCCTTAGTGGAGAATGGAGGCGGAAGAAGAATTAGTGGAGAATATAGGCGAAACTCGGAAGAAGAAGAAGGGTATCGAGTTACGGCACTGTTGATGGTGGATTTTAGTTCAGGGCTAAAATTGTAAAACCAAATTTAATGCGCTGACATCCTGCAAAGGGTAAAGTCGTTTGGTAAGTGATGAGTGCAGAAAACCTTTTCACTTTATTTATTTGAAGCAATTCAATAAATACACAAAATTCACCCAGAATGGTGCGTGCAACAGCAATCCCAAATATTCTGTGAATTTTACTAGCATTAATAATTAATGCATGATTTGCCTAGTATTTTCCGTGTTGTGTTCTCAGCCGAACTCTCATTATTTGCATGACATGGAGACTGAGTGTTCACTCTCAGCAAAGTAGCATGAATCTCCGTGCCAATATTGAGACATGCACGAAGTACCCACACAGGCTATACCACTCTCTGACAGAGAGAGTCTCGCACCGACGCGCTTTGGTTAGCCCGATCGAGTATGATTAATTTCCCTAAGGGAAATCTAGACTGTCCATATCAGTCTCAGAAACGATCGCGGCCACACAAGTTGGCCGCGCAATTTAACAAGCCTAGCCAAACCCTGGAAAGAATAGGCGATTGTCGTGATGACCACCGGCGGGCCCACTTATGCCTTGGCCGGTCGGACATCACACGAACATCTCCTAGCAACGTCAAACGCCAACCCTACGTAGGGTGTCCGTGCTTCTTTGTAGAGATTCAATCGAACAAAGACTGTTCAAGGCAGTCTTAAAACGATCACGACCGTCCAACTTAGCCAGCCTATTTGGACGGATTGGATCATCCTATGAATGATCAGATAAGCGCTAACGCACACGTTGGCGGGCCCACTTCTCCTTCACTTGATCGGTTTGCTCACGGCATGGTCATGAAGCAATGAACGTTTGCTCAAAACATGGCGGGCGTGATGCTTTCAAGGATCGTGGAAGTCCACTAGCGTCTTAAATCGATCACGACCATCCAACTTATCCAGCATAATTGGATGGCTTAGATCGCGCCTAGGACCATTGGGAAGGTGTACATATGTTCAACGTAAGCCCAACGTGGGCCCCACACGATCGGCCTCCCCAAAGGAGAAGCGCAGCTTTCCAATTCGTGTGGTCCAAGTTGCGTGTAGGTGACTATTTCTAAACCCTAATTAGGGTTTACGGCAATGTACATCTGTCGTTGTTCGATCACGTTCATCCATCTTCGCCAGCCTAAACGGAGGGCGTAGATATATACTCAAAAGGTCCTGAGAACATTAACGTGATCACCGTGGGCCCACCTGTGTGTGTGACCGGCTGGCCAAAGTAGATCATGGCCAGGCACCTCGAAACACACGCTCAAAGGTGGCATGTCACGCGGCCTCTAAATCCTTTGCGGCAACGGATTTCTATCGCAAATCGATCACGACCACTCATCTTTTCCGGACAAGTTGAGTGGCCTAGATCGCATCTTCATGAGACAAAGCGGCATGGACACGTACACCGGTAGGCCGTCTACACGCATGCCCGGTCGGTCCCACCAAAAATAACGCCATGCGTGAATTCGGTCAAGCCAAAGAGTGATACTTGCGCACCTCTTAAAAACCCCAAAATTCCATCAACGGTCCCAAATATGTGCCGTAGATCATCTCGTCCGTCCAACTTTACCAGCTTGGTCGGAAATCCTAGGATAAGGGTTAAGCGGCCAATAAAGCACCTTGATGATCATCGTCCGCCACTCTTCCGCGGGGAGTGATCGACCAGGGTATGGCTCGCCCATGCGGCCTCCAAACGGTCACTCGAAGATGGTTGGACGTGATGTTATTTTAAGACGCTTAATCCGCGACTTATTCGGTTAAGCTTTAAAACAACAATGCTTCATACGTATTGATTGCTTCATGAATATCAATTTCTTAAATAACTTAGTTATTTAACCTAGCACCATATGCTATTTCCTGCGGTGGGTCCCACGATCCGCTCATTCGAGACATCAAGCATGTCACAAACTGGGTGATACTTACTGGGGTATTGGTCTAGAGGTTTACAGCGTGCAGCGTGCAACGCGCCATTACAAGAACGTGTCAGGAGGCATGGACGGTTAACGATGATGAGGAAAGTGGGCAAAGGCGTGATCGTGTGACAATCACCTACACACGACCCCACTACTCCATCACTCTACTTCCTCCACTTCCTACGAGATGAAGGGTTGCGCTCAATGACTTGTATAAATAGGTTCTTCGACCTATCTTCAAACAACACAGAAAAAATCAAGTGTTGTCACAGTATTCAGAAAACACCCAGAACTGATAGCTTACATTATGCAAGCCAGTTCAATATTCTGATACAAGTCATAAACAGCCAACACCTTCTTCGCATCCCTCCCTAAGATCAACCCCATCTCCTTCACTTTGTGATCGAAGCAAATCTGGAACGGCCATTTCTTGTTTTAGGCCAGAATTGTACAGATTAATCTCTCGAATCTAAAGTACTCCCGTGCAATGCATTTGTTTAGGGTTTAGATTCGTTTCTCATCCGCACACACCCAAATTTACCAAAACCAGCAGAAACAGTTTTCACCCATAAACAGGCACAAGTGATATTACATCGTGACCCTCCGGCTTAAAGCTTTTATTAAAGCCGTTAGATAGGTGCCCACTTCGGGGGTAACTTCGTAAACTCAGTATTATTCATTTTCAGAATTAATTAAAATTAAGTCAATGACATTGACCATTATTTCCAAGTACCAAACACAAAGTTGGACAAATGTTAGACCAAATGCTAAAATTGGACAAAATGTAAGTACCAAAAACCAAATAACCCTAAAAGAATTAGATATTTTCTGGTGGGGCCAGAGGCTCTAAGAAAAGAGCTTTGTTCAGCTTTTAACCATGTAAGATCAGAATATCGCAACATAAATAACGACATTGCGAGGGAATCGCAGGGAAGTAAAATAAATGACGCAATGAATGACGACAGCCAGAACACGAGGAAGATATGAAAATATGGCGAAATTTAGGAGCGTCGCGAGAATTGATACTTGTACGCTTGCGATATTTCGCAAGCCATTCCCGAAAATAAAGGACAGCTTAGCTGTCATCCACTGTATACTACCCTATATAAAGGGTTGAGTAAGTCTGTTGAGAGGAGAGTTCTTTTTGAATTGTTAAGCAAGTTTTGAGGAGAGAGAAAATTTTAGAGTGATTGTAATTCTTCAACTCGTTTCTATTTCACATTGTAAAGATTCAAGTATTCAATCAATAGAAATCATAATCATTGATCTTAAAATGACTTAATTGTGTATATTCTAGTGAGGGGTGTAGTGTAGGATTTCCTGCAACTACATAATGGCGCTAGAAACAGGGAGTGATTGAAGATAAGAGATTGGATATTGTCACTAAAACGGTAAAAATCAAGAGTATGATGGATAAATTGAAGAAAATTAGATTCAGGGAGGGAAATGAAGAATTGGAATGTAATATGATTTCAAAATCAATGGTTAATAAATTTCATGAAAATATCAAAGGGAGAATACATAAAAGAGATTTTGAAGGAAAGAAAATTATAACAGCAGACAAGGTGTTACCCTTGAAAGAATGGGAAAAATAGAGAATTATATTCACAACAACAGAGATGTCAGGAGAGAATTTAAATCACACATCTCCACTAGTGATTACGATAAGTGCTAGCAAAGAAGAAGGAAAATTAACAAAAACAATGGAAGAATGGGCAATAAATAGAACTCTAGTGGATACGGGAGTTCGATGAATATAATGTTTTATCATGCATATAAAAAATTGGGGTACAAAGATGAAGAAATGGCTTCCGCAACATGTCATGTCTATGGTTTGGCAAGTCGGTAACAAAAATTAAAGGGGAAATAAAAATACGAATCTTTGTTGGGAGAGATTGAAACAAATGTGACGTTATGTGTAGTAGATATGGAATCACCATATAACATCTTTGTTGGGAAGGCCATGGGTACACGCAATAAAAGCTGTAGCATCAATATTTCATCAATGTGTCAGATTTCCTATGCCGAGTGGAATTGGCGAAATCAGAGGAGATACCGATGAAGGAAGAATGTATCATCGAATCGAAGTAAAACATTATGAAGAACAGGTAAAGAGGCGAAAAGATCGCAAGAAGATGGCAAAAGCAGCAAAAAAAGAAGAAGAGTTTAGAACATACATGGTAAGAGCGGAAGAAGGAAAAGGACTATGTGGTGAAGAAAATGATCTCGCAAAGGAAATAAAAGGACCGACGCCCATGGGAGAATCGAAGGCTAGCTACATTGCGGCAGAACCAACAAAGGAAGTGAATATCGGGCTGAAGAAGAACCCAAGATGTTAAAAATTGGGACTAAAATGGAGGCAGATGAAGAAAGAAAAACCGTTGATTTGTTGCGAGATTTTAAAGATATCTTCGCATGGGATATGGATGAAATGCCAGGAATAGATCCATCCATGGCATGTCATAAATTAGAGATCGATAAAAATGCCAGACCATTCAAACAAAGAATTAGAAAAATCGTGACATATCATCCTCAAATAGAAGAAGAGTTGCGAGAAGATGCTTGATGTTGGCATTATTAGACAAGCAAAGTACCCGAATGGATAGCGAATATGGTCGTAGTTCCAAAGAAGAAAAAAGGAATAAGAATTTGCATAGATTTCACCGATCTAAACAAAGCTTGTCCAAAAGATAGTTTTCCCTTGCCGGACATTCCGAGATGGTTGAATCGGCGGCAGGAAATGAAAGGATATCCTCTCTTGATGGATATAAGGGATACAATCAAATTCCTCTCATTTGAAGAAGACCAAGAACATACCGCCTTTTTCGCTCCAAGAGGATTATCTTTTGTTACACAAAAATGCCATTCGGTCTGCGAAATCTTTGGTGCAACGTATCAAAGGATGGTGGAGAAAGTGTTCGAACAATGGATACATAAAACACTAGAGGTATACGTGGATGATATGTTAATAAAAAGCAAAAAGGCAAAAGATCATGTGCGAGATTTGAAGGAAATTTTTGAACAAATGAGACATTTCAACATCAAAGTAAATCCGAGAAAAATGTACTTTTGGAGTGGCATCGGAAAAATTTTAGGATACATTGTATCAAAAGAAGGAATACAAGTTGATCAGGAGAAGGTACAAGCAATTCGAGACATGCCAACGCAAACAAAGTGAAAGATGTGCAAAAGTTAAATGGATTATTAGCTTTGCTAGGAAGATTCATCTCGAGATCATCTGATAAGTGCAAACATTTTTTCAACATACTTGAAAAGGGAACGAAATTTAGGTGGACGGATGAGTGTGAAAAGGCATTGCAAGGAATAAAAGAACATTTAATGGATATATCAATATTACAAAAAGCAGAAGACGGGGAGGAATTACTAATTTACCTCGCGACAACCTCGCATGCACTAAGCGCGGTACTATTGCGAATGGACGCGGGGGTGGAGAAACCAATCTATTACATCAGCAAAACATTCAATGCTGCGGAGAAAAACTATTCAAAAATCGAAAAATTAATTTTGGCATTAGTTTACGCGACGTTTAAACTTCACATCTCATTTTTGAAGCACACACGGTAAAGGTAATGACAAAAGTACCAATTGAGTCGGTGATGAAAAATTCAAAAAGATCGGGAAGGGTGGAAAGGTGGAATACTCAAATAAGTCATTGCAAACTCAAGTATGAAGTGTTATCCTCACCAAAATCGCAAGTTGTAGCAGACTTTTTAGCAGAATTTCCATTGGAAGAAGACGAGGCAGTGGAAGAAATGATGGATATAGAAGAAGAACATGGAAATCCAAGGGATTTATTGTGAGCCAAATAGATGGGAAATATTGGTAGATGGATCATCAAATGGAGAAGGTAACGGAATTGGGATCATTATAATCTCTTGAGAAGGCAATAAAATGGCTTTCTCTTTCAGATTGGAGTTTGCATCTACTAACAATGAAACAGAGTACGAAGCTATAATACATGCTTTGCGATTTGCAATAGAAATGAAGTTGGAGAACGTAATAATTACCAGTGATTCTCAGTTAGCTATTCGCCAGATAAAAGAAGAGTATAGTACAAATGAAGCATCCTTGAAAAAGTACAAAAAGCTTGTTGACGAATTGTCAGCGAAGATACCAAAAATAAAGTGGAGACACATATCAAGAAAAGATAATAGACTCGCGGATGCTTTTGCCTTTATATCAAGTATGATGACAGATCCATCTGCGAGATGCATAAAAATACAGACATTGCAATCACCATCAATCAACAAAGAGGAAGAGGAAGAAGCAGAAATAATGCTCATAGAAGATGAAGCACAAAAATCCCATTGCGAGGATTGGAGGAAAGAACTTCATGCTTATCTAATGAAAGGAGAAACGCCAAGAAATAGATTAGAAATGCATAAATTAAAAAGCCGTGCAACAAATTATGAATTAAGAGACGGGGTATTATACCGAAGATCCTTTAATGGACCATCGCTCAGATGCTTAACACGAAAGGAAGGAGAAGCAGTGTTAAAAATGCTACACAGTGGGGATGCTGGCAATCATAGTGGCGGAAGATCTTTAGCACATAAGGCGAAAATGCAAGGCTATTATTGGCCATATATGCATGAAGATGCGAAACAAATATCAAGACGTTGCGAGGATTGTCAAAGACATGGAAAGAAAATACATGCACCAAGTGCACCATTAACTTCTTCAACAAGTGTATGGCCTTTTGGAAAGTGGGGATTAGACATTGTAGGACCATTTTTACCAGGTACAGGGCAAAGGAGATATTTTATTGTCACAACAGATTATTTCACAAAGTGGGCGAGAAGTAAAAGCGGTACAACACATTCGCGATAAAGATATTTTTACTTTCATATTCGAAAACATAATATGCAGATTTGGAATTCAAAGACACGGTTGGTATCCGACAATGGGAAACAGATTTGAGGACAAAATATAGAATTATTGCTTAATGCATTTCAAATAAAATGTGGGAAGTCAACTCCTTTATACCCATGAGGCTAATGGAATGCAGCGAAGCAACAAATAAAACAATCGATGATATATTGAAGAAAAAACTAGAAGGGCATAATAAGGCATGGTGTGAGCAAGTGCATAATGCAGTATGGGCTTATAATACAACAAGGCGAGAGGCTACGAGGATGTCACCATTTTGTCTAACCTATGGTGTTGAAGTTTGTACTTAGACGAAGTTATTATTCCAACAACAAAGAGAGAAGCTTGGGAGAAAAACCTTAGTGCGGGTAACATTTTAGTTAAATTAGATGAGTTAGAAGAAAATAGAGAAAGAGCACTACAGCATATGGAGAATTATCAGCGAAGATTTGCCAGAGAATATAACAAACGCGTCAAAACACGCGAGTTTCAACCAGGTGATATGGTGTTGCGAGAAACACCAATATATCAGCGAGAAAGTGGTGGCAAGTTAGCCAAAAAATGGGATGGACCTTATATCATCAAGGAGATAGTTGGAACAGGAGCATACAGAATAATGGATCCAGAAGGCAAAGACGTGGGCCAGAGATTGGGTAGACCATGGAATAGATTATATCTCAAGAAATATTACCCATAGAAGATGGAAAAGAAAGAACAAATTAAGAAATGTTAACTGAATGAAATGATATGAAATGTTCTCGCGACAGAGAAATTGCGAACTCAAGAAAGAATGTGCGAATATCTCGCAAATGAATTGACAAATATTAACCAAAAAGGAATGATTGAACGAATTGACAAAAATGAATGAGTGGGTGAATGGGACAAACCTTTATGGCGTACACACTAGTTCGCGAATGATATTTCGTAAGAGGCAAATGTAAGACCTAAAGTGCGTCATATAAGGGGGTATCTCTTGACATGGCTCAGTGAAAAGGTTACACCGCTCCTGGAACCTGAGCCATGGAGATTTGGGGCCCATGAAAGCCTATCCAGGAGAGATACCTTGGATTTCCAACTATATATATATATAAGGTTATACCCTGGTTGGACGCCCGAGGGTCTCTTCCAAGGAGTCAGTGTATGCTCAAGGCGCCGGGGTACACGGTTGAGCCAAGAGTGCCTGGGGCATTTGAAGTGTCTCGGCCATTCTTGGCAAGTCTTGGCATATGTTGCACTCGGCCCGAAGAAAACTCCACTTAGGGTGCAGTCTCGTAACCATAAACCATATAGGTATAAGGGATAAGAGGCTGCGAAAACAACTGGTTGTTGTTAAGACCGGATGGGAGGAGCTAGTCTTGTATGGCCGATGTACGCCTCCTTGAAGGGGAAACCAGGGGAGATGATAGGGCGGCACCCTCCATTAGGGAGCTGATAAGTGTCACAAGACGGCAATGTCATGGGGCTTTATATTCGCAAGAACATTTAGGCCTATCATATTGTCGCAAATGAAATATCCTGCAGAGGCAAAAATACTAAAGAAATGATAAGACAAGATCAATGGGTCATTACATGAAAGTGTAAGGACATCCTGCGATCTTGTCGCAAGACGTCAATGTCATGGAATTTTATGTTCGCAAGAATATTTAGACCTGTCATATTGATGCAAAATGAGGGGTGGCAAAATAAGACCTTTAACTAGGAAGGCAAAATAAGACCACACAAAAACAATGATAAGGCAATATCAATGGGTCAATACATGAAAATGTAAAGACGTCCTGCGATTTTGTCGCAAATGAATTTCAACATAAATAAAGACAATGGAATAGCAATTATTAAATACTAAAAATAATACTTGTTGAAAGAAAGAAGAATAACGCAAACGAGAACATACATCAAAAAAGATGATTGAAGTACATAAAGAAGCAAAAGTACGAGAACAAAGATTACAAGAGAAAATCATTTCTCAAATAGTAGCTTTTTCACTAGAAGGAGATGTTGGGCTTTCTTCAGCGACTTTATCTATGTTTTCGCTAGCTAATATATTTCAGCAGATCCTTCTTCATTGTGATTTCATTCGCGGCATCATCATTGACAGTTTTATTAGGAGAGATGGTTTCTTCATTTCCGAGTTCTTCGCCACTAATATAATCAAGATCGCTATCAGGAGAATCAGGAACTTCATTATCACTTACTTCCAGAGGTTCAACAGACACAGGATCAAGAGATTTAGATAGTAAAACATTATTCACAACAACTTCGGCTCTAAGATGAAATTGGCGAAGAAGTGCTTTCTGCTGATTTTTACTCTCTATATCTTTACAGTCACGTATATAGTCGAATTTTCTTTCTGCCCTATCGCGAGAATGGGCAAGAGAAGCAGCGAGTATTGCATTATCTTTGCGAATTCTTGAGTAATCAGATTTCAAAGCAGTAATGGAGGAGTGAAGTTTTTTCTCAGACTCTGTAAAACAAAAAATAAAAGAATTATATAAGCAAAAAATATGAAGGCTTGATAAAGAAAGAATAGATGAAATGATCAACTTCTATGACTACCTTCCTTCTGCGAGGTAATATGTTGGATTAGAGCTGAACAACTATTCTCCAAATGATCCATGGCATTGCCAAAATTATCTCCAATTAAACCTTTCAGACGTGATCGCCAACTTTTTTCGTTGGAAATCAGTAAAGCATTTTCTTTTTTAAGGGAAGAGTTGGACTTTTCTAGTTTGGAACATTGATCCTTGAATTGGTTTGCTTTAACAATTAAGGTTATTCTACCCTGAATCAGTTTATCCTTCTCGGCAGTAACTTCTTCAAGTTGGTTTCTCAGCGAACAAAGAGATTGTTCTTGCTCTTTACATAATTTTTGACAAACATCATATTGTTGCGAGTAAATCGCCACCTTGTTTAATAGAGTTCGCTTCTCTTGAGAAAGAGTTCCATTCTCATCTGATAAAGTTTCCAACTCCAAATTAGCTTTGGTCAAAGAATAAGAGAGGCGAGATAAGTCATTACTTAATGAGTCTTGTTTCGAGCTAAATCAAAGCATTTTCTTTAGAAAGATTATTTATATGATCAACGAGAATATGTATGAAGATTATCTAATTGGTTATATTGCTCCATCCAAGCATCTCTATCAACTCGAACTTCTTCAGCAGTAGTTTCCAACCGATATATCTCCATTTTTCGTTTCTGGTTTAAAGCTTGAAGGGCGAACAAGGACTTGAGTCTTAAAAAAAAAAAAAAAAAAAAAAATGGACAGTACAGAGGCAAGAGTATACCTTTCAGTTCTTCATTCTTCCTGCGAAGGTTATCGCGAACCAGTGAAACATTTTGAAGTTTTTGATTCTCAAGATGGAGAGTATTACATTTTGCAGTCATAGCTTGGAGATCATTCTTCAAGGTGGTAATTTCTTGTTCCAAGGATGTTTGCGAAACTCTGTCAGGACCAAGGTGTTTGCTCAAAATCTCGCAAATATCAGACTTGATAGGATCGACAGAAGTCTTCTTAGCATCGTTCACAATATCTGATAGGACTTTGAAAGCCACATCTATTCCTTCTAAATTTTCCTTAGTAAGAGGGATTTGCTCAGAAAAGGAAGTAACAGTGATAGAAGAAGGAAGAGATGAATCATCTTTTGTTAAAGGAACATCACGAGAAGAAGAAATCTCGGGTGGGTTAATGATTGGAGGAATGGTAGAGGCATTAACAATGGAAGAAGAAATAGGCTCATTCATAATAGGACTGTTATGAGGAAGTTGATCTATGAGAAGTTCAGGCATAGAAATGTTATCTTTGGGAGAAGTAGTATAGATTTCTTGCGAAGATATTGCAGTAGGAGTTGTAAGTTTGAATGTAGGAAAAGTGACGGTTTTATCATCCTCGAATGACAAATTAAAGAAGGCGCAACGGGTTTAGAATGGCGAGGCTTCTTGGGGGACTTATCAGCATTTTTGTCATCCTGCGAAGTACAAGCTAAATAAGAAACAGAGGAAACAATATTGTTATTAAAAGATAAGAGTTTCTTAAATACCTTGTCACTCGCAGGCTTTCGTTTAGAAGCAGTGGATTTCAATTGCGAGCTCATGGAGACATTAGGGTTCACAATGGTGAACTTGGTGGTAGGTTTGTTCTTGCTAAAATAAAAATGGCAGAGGAATCGTTAAAAGAAGAACAGTATCGAGATAAAACAACTTCAATAAGAGAGATTAATCACAAAATGATCAAATTCAGCATAATTAACGAACCTTGATGCCATAGAAACAGTAGCATGAAAACGATGAAGAAGATGATGAAGAAAAGCACAGAAAAAAGTTGCAGACGATGAAGAAGGCGAAGTAAAAGGAAAGAAATGTTTTCACAAGGAATCCGCCTTTAAATAGACAAGAAAAGAGTAACCGGATAACATTAAATGTGCCGGTAAAAAGGGAAATTTTAGATACGTGTAAACAGTCATTCCTGAATTTACGGAA
Organism: Papaver armeniacum; assembly: GCA_023531295.1. Classification (NCBI taxonomy): domain Eukaryota; kingdom Viridiplantae; phylum Streptophyta; class Magnoliopsida; order Ranunculales; family Papaveraceae; genus Papaver; species Papaver armeniacum. The sequence continues at coordinate 300,677 of JAJJWW010004410.1, forward strand.
TCTTGTCGGCAGAAAATTGATGGAAAATTGACGATTGCGGCATCTCAAAATGTTGGTTCTCATGACGTTCTCTCCTTCGCAGAGAAGACATGAGAAGAGGCAAGATGTAAGATCAGAATATCGCAACATTAATAACGACATTGCGAGGGAATCGCAGGGAAGTAAAATAAATGACGCAATGAATGACGACAGCCAGAACACGAGGAAGATATGAAAATATGGCGAAATTTAGGAGCGTCGCGAGAATTGATACTTGTACGCTTGCGATATTTCGCAAGCCATTCCCGAAAATAAAGAACAGCTTAGCTGTCATCCACTGTATACTACCCTATATAAAGGGTTGAGTAAGTCTGTTGAGAGGAGAGTTCTTTTTGAATTGTTAAGCAAGTTTTGAGGAGAGAGAAAATTTTAGAGTGATTGTAATTCTTCAACTCGTTTCTATTTCACATTGTAAAGATTCAAGTATTCAATCAATAGAAATCATAATCATTGATCTTAAAATGACTTAATTGTGTATATTCTAGTGAGAATGTAGTGTAGGATTTCCTGCAACTACAAACTACATCAAAGACAATTTGCCTCAAACCATTACTATCATTATTAATTAATTAATATGACGTAGAGTTTTGCAACGGGCGGTCAGTTTGCTATATTGGATTTTTAAGCAACAGGTGGGTCATTCTCATTGGTGAAAAATACTTGAATCCCCCTACTATATGGGTTCAACATATACAAGCCCCTCAAAGTGGATCCTCCACTATCAACTCCACACTTTCTATTTTTGATATTTCTAGGCCCAGAACTTTTATTTTTGGGGCCTGGTTTTGAATTATCCCGGATTGCTGACATCAGCACTTTCATTAATAAAAGTAAAAATACCCAAAATAACCTCCGGTATTTATATTCGTTTTATATGAAAACGAAACAAAAATCCAACTCGGGTTAGGTTTTAGCTCTCTATTCTCTTCTCTCGATTAGCTCTCGATTACTTGATAGCGAGAATTAGGTTGATTTCTTCTACACGAATTGTTGCATTGAAGAACAAGAGGTCGTTAATCTGTTCTTTGTGTTGAAGACGAGACGAAGAACAAGGATTCATTGTTGCTTTTTCTCAATTTTTATTGATGTTATTCATTGGATTTATCACATTATAAATAGAGATATAGAAATCAACGTAGGTACGAATGATTCAACTGATTTTTTATCTAGTTTTCAATTCAACTGATTTTTGATTGTTACAATTGCGATCTAGTTTTTTCACATTTTTATTTGGTTTTGATCTGAGTATGTTTTTGTTGATGCTTACACATGTTTGGTTGATACCGAGAAGAGGGATAGTAAGAACATTGTTTCAGAAGTAAGAAAACAACAAATCTAGGTAATAATTTTATTTTGTTTTTATTTCAGATCTATTTTCATTTTTTTTTTTTGAATTATTTGTTCTTCTTCCATGTACGATCTGTTAATTTTTGTTGATACTTTGAGAGGAGTATGAAGAAACAATTTTGTTTTGATAGAACAAGTTCGAGTTTGATTTGTTGGACATGTTTTTTTTTTGTTACGGGATGTGTAACTTTAGGTTACACATATATATCCTGTTGTATTTTTAAGCATGTGTAAGGAAGATGCAGATGTTATTTAGTTGCAGCATGTGTAATTTTAGTTTACACACATATATCTTGTTTTGTATTTTAAGCATGTGTGAGGAAGATGCACATGTTTTTTAGTTGTAGCATGTGTAATTTTAGTTTACACATATGTATCTGTTGTATTTTAAGCATGTGTAAGTTGAAGTTACATATATATGTCCTGTAACATGTTTATGTGTAAATAGGTGTATCATCTCGTATCTTTTACTCATATTTAGCTTGCCGCATAGAATATACTTCTCACGAGGGGCAACGCCCAGGAGTGAATTGCGTTCGTTTTAAAATTTTGATATTGTTATTGTGTGTATTGATATTTTTAGGTTTTCATGGATTCCGTTAGTTGCGCTATTGCTTTGTTAGTTGCATTCTTTGTTGTTCGCTACTTTTCGATTTTATTACCCTGCGTGTTAATACTGATATCAGACTTGAAGAGTTTAAGGAACAAGTTTGTCGGGAATGGAAGCAGTTTACTCCTCTTGGTATTACTTTCTTCTTTCGAGAAAGTGGGAAAGATTTCCGCTTGATTTGTGATTTTTTCGTTGCAAGCTCTTATATCCATCACAAATAGTAAACAAAAGACCAGTGTTGATATTTTCTTGCAAAATGTTCCTCGTGTGGCTTCTTCCTCCAGCTCTAGGGCAGATTCTTCTATTTCTAGCGGGTCTAGTAGTATGTGTTCGTCCGAAACAATCTTCTTTGTTGGAATGTATTTGGAAGATAAAAGCAAGCCTGCGAAACCTTTGTTATCGGATGGTTGGCCCAAGGTTCTTGGTGAGATTGGTCATGTGTTTGTTGAAGGAGTTAAGCAAGTCAGGGTTGCTTACACCAAGTATCGTCTTCGCACTGGTTTCAAAATGATTGTTGTAGGATCATAATATCGCCACAACAACAATTCGCGAAGGCAACGGATAACAACATTGCGAGTGAGTCGCAGAGGGTTAAATATAAATGACGCACTGGATGACGATAGGAGGATATGAAATCTGGCGAAAGTTAAGAAGTGTCGCGAGTATGAATATTTGTACGTCTGCGACACTTCGCGAGACATTCCAGAAAATAAAGGATGAGCTTATTTGTCATTCACTATGTATTACCCTATATAAAGGGATGAGTGAATCTGTTGAAGGGAGAGTTCTTTTTGGATTGGAAAGCAAGTCATTAGGGAGAGAAACAGAGCGAATGTAGTAAGATCTTAAGTGTAATTCCATTTTCCTGTGTAAACATTTTAAGAAAATTATTAATAAATATTCATAATTGTTCATCTATTATCTTCGGAATGGATTAGTTAAACAAAATATAGTGAGGGGTGTATTGTGGGATTTCCTGCAACTACAATTGTAACTCACAATGAGCGTTCTAGGTTCACGGCTAAGTGTGCAGATGAAAAATACGGCTGGAAATTCCATGCAGCTTCTATTGATGAGAGGAACGAAATGTTTCAGGTAGGTTTTCGCTGTTCTGTCATCTAATGCTAGCACATGTTATATGTTGTTACGGTATGTGTAACTTTGGTTTACACATGATGTTTTTTGCACCATATTGTTTTTGGTTGAATTTTTTATATTTTGTATTAACATCTCCAGGTCGGGTCTTATAACCACGAGCACATTTGTAGTCTTTGGTGGGCGCAAATTGAACCAAACATACTCCACCTGACTTCTCGTCTAGTTTGATTGAGGAAGAAGTTCGCAAAAATCCTCACAAGAAGCCCAACCAAATTGCTACCGATTTCCGGACCAATTATGGGATTAACATGGAGTACTATCGGGCATATAATGCTAGGGAAAAGGTTTATGAGACGATTTATGGCGACGATGTCAAGTCCTACTCGCATTTGGTATGGTATATTAATGCTATAAGGGAAACCAACCTGGTAGCGTGATAAAGTTTGAACGTGAAAATAAACGGTTCCAACGGATTTTCATCGCATTTCTTTGCATGCATCAAAGGGTACCGGTTTTGTCGTGCAATGGTATACTTGGATACTACTTTCCTTCTTGGTACATTCAAAGGTTGCTTGATGGCAGCTTGGGATCAATGGTGGTAAAGGTATGTTTTTTTTTCTTTTTTAACAACTTCGGTTGACAAATAAGCGAGAGTTACACATGTGTAACTCTCGGTTACACATTACTTTACCCGAGTGTGTAACTAAGAAAATATCATCGTAGCCCTTAAGTTACACATTTGTTTTAGCATGTGTAACTTGTATTTACACATTGTTTCGTTTGTGTGAAACTTATTATTCTTCGATTATGCACAATTTTTTTGTAGGATTTTCCCCCTTGCTTTTGCACTAGTCGATTCTCGAGACTATCGACAAGCTGGGAGTGGTTTTGAGGAATTTGACTGAAAGTTGTTGGTGATGGGAGGCCAATCACCTTCCTTTCGGATCGCCATGAAGGACTCTTGTAGGGTGTTCCACTTGTCTATCCGAGATGGGTTCCACGACTTACGCTACTATCATTTGACGAAAAATATACCCATCACACTGCAACAGATCCTAGGTATTCGCTTGTGATGGACCATTTCGAGAGGCGACATACGCACTCTCACTGAAAACCATGCGAAAGCCATCTGAGAAGATTAGAGACTTGAACTGCAATTGGGGGTTGATTACATCGAGACCATACCACCGAATCATATGCGAATGCCTATTTCAAAGGTTGTCGTTATGGACGAACATCTAGTACTCTAGCGAGAATCGAGTCAATAGGCGATGGGTTACGGTTCACAAGAAGATGCTGCATATGCTCTTCTTGATCGCTTCCTCCATCTCTTGGTTAATTAAGTGTGTGTGTGTGTTTTGTTGTTTCTTTGTCTTTTTATTTCATGTTTTGTCACTTTATGTATTCATCATTTTTTTCCTTTTTTCGTGTATTGTTTGATTAGGAGGAAAATAATGTGTTTGATGGCGAGCGTCGTGAAATTGGTGCTAATATGATGACTCCATTAACCCCTTGAAAGTTGTATAATTGAGATGGAGTATGAAGAAAAGCTTGTGGCTCTTCAAGATGAAGGTTTGGCTTGGGAAGTATTGGTTGCTAGTACTACCGTGTTTGAAGTTATTAGCGAAAGGTCTCACATGGTGGACCTCGAACACGAGACTTGCACCTGTCAAAGGTTTGGTTTCTTATGCTTTTTCTTCTCTCTGTATGTTCTTTTTCTCCTTTTAAGATTAGATATATGCATGTGTAAATACTAGTTACACATCTATTTTGCAAGTGTAACTTAAAGATACACATCCTGTATATGCACCTGTAACTATCTAATTTTGAGTGTTTTATGATTTGTATGTGCAACTAACTGATTTTTTGTTTGTTTTTGTTTTTTTAAAGGTGGCGCGTATATGGTTTTCCTTGTGCTCATGCTCTTGCAGCCATACGGAATATTAAACGTGAGGCTATTGATTTCATTTCACCATATTTTACAAGCGACTATTTTAGGAAGACTTATATGCATGCCATCCAGTAGATTCCCAACTACAACGGGCTGTTGAATATCATCCAGATAACACCGTCATCCCGCCTACCGTGAAGAAGCCACCGGGTAGACCCCGGGAAAGAGGATTATAAGTGAACGTGAGAAAAAGGTGAAGAGAAAAGTTCGTTGCAAAGCAAGCTGCAAGGAAACAGTCACTAACAAGGCGAGGTTGCGGGAATCCTCGGAAGTTCACACCTCACTAGATTGAGCCTACCAAAGTTCATTTTTGCAAGTAATGATTTTATGTGTGGATTCTTTTTTTTTGTCTTGGATTGTTTCTTTTTTAGTTTTCTTCATTTCGGTTCGCATGGACCAAACGTTTTTATTTTTACGCAACGTTGATTATGTGCAAGGATCTATTCATTCATATTTTATATTTTGTCGTTAACGGTTGAAATGCGGTTTATTCTATTTTTTGATTTATTGTGTATGTCGATCGGTGGTCAAATGCTTGTGTAACCACGATCGGATGTGTAACCAAAGTTACATCTGTTGTGTTAATGCATGTGTAACATTAGCTTACACATGATAAATGCTGGTTTAAATTTATTTTATTTTGATTTATTGGGCAAGTCCGATCAATGGCTTGTGTAACTTCGGTTTACACTCAAATATATGGATGTGTAACCGAGAAGTTACACTGCTTTGTGAATGCATGTGTAATATTAGGTTACACATGATAAATGCATATGTAAACTCGGGTTACACCTAAAGCATCATGTTAAGATGTGTAGTTACTTACCCCGTTGCATACTTTATGAAACCTGTACACACTGTTTGTAAAAGTTCTAACAAGATAAAAGTTTTTAATTCAAAGAATTTCAATCCAAAAATATTTTCAAAACCAAGAACTGCTAAAATCTACTAAGCGATGAAATTTAAAAGTTTCTAACAACATATTTTCCAAGTCTAACATCTGTTTGTGGCTAACAACATATTTGCTAGTATAGATTTTGTTCTAATCCTAATGACTGCTTTTACGCATCTCTGAATGGATCCGAAATAATCTTGTATAGCATGTTTCCTCTCATGCGGTTCAGCTTGTCAGTCCACCATAGCATCATACTTGAGGTTAATTTTTTGTCAAGTGGTTTATTCTTCATCCTGATCTTCATGTAATTGCATACACATGGAAGACAGTCAGGAATTGTACCTTGTGGGGGGCGAAGCCATATACTTGGCGTTTTCATTCATCCCAAGAGCATAAGGACACAAGAGTCTCGGTTACGTAGTAATTGCAAATGCATATTTCTTGGCTTGATTAAGGTGTTCACTCCTGAGTTGCTTAACGTTTGATGAGTTCATGTAGGACCAAGCATTAGAGCTCTTCAACTCATACTCCAGCAGTGTGTAGTTTGTGTTGTTGTTGAACATTGGGGCGAAAAGTCGATTGCATCGTTCTTGTACTTGACATACTCCTTCGCAAGCTTTGGAATCCAAAATTTCTTGAATTCTCCGTAATCGTTCAAGTACGTGATCTGCAAAAACCATTTGGAATGTCAAACTCACATTTTTAATAAAAAGTTTTAAAATGAACAAGTGATTATGTAAACAGAAGTTACACATAGGGGCTTGGGTTTTTCACTAGAAAAATAAGAATGTGTAACTTCATATTACACATTATAAATGTTTGTGTAACTTCAGATTACACATTATAACTGCATTTGTAACTTCAGATTACAGATTATAACTGTTTTCCGACATAAAAAAAAATCATAATATTACAACACACACTACACATTATAAATGCAATAAGATTTCAAATGTATCGAAGTACTTACGTATGCTTGTGGCGACAGGAATATCGCTTTGTCATACTTGCTGTTAGAGTTCATCTTTGTCCTCAATCTGTGATGTAGAAGTCGATGAATTCGACTCCAAGAAGGATTCTTTCTTGGTAAGTTTGTAGCATTAGTTCTCCATATATATTAAGCAGTGGGTACCATTTTCGTCGCGTTCAATCCAAGTAATGTCTCGCATTACAAAGAAGTAAACTATTATTAATCAACATAACGAGAATCAAGTAGTAATATACAACAATCAATAACGAGAATCAAGCCTACTTGGAGTCAAGCTACTTACGTTTTCGGATGAGTATGGAAATATTCAAGCACTTTCTCCTTTTTCTCGCCTTCCGGCCTTTCGATAACTTGAGAACCTTTCACATCCTTTCTTATTGTTCCGTCATCTTCTTCAGCAACCTCATACATTCTTTCTTCTTCTGCTCCTGGAACTGCGTCCATTCTTTCTTTTTCCACTTCTGAAACTGTGGTCATTCTTTCTTCATTAACACTCTTCTTAATCTTCTTCGTCCTCTTTTCATACCGCTCGGATCTTGTGTTGGAATTTTTCTATTCCTCAAAGACACGTTGTTGTATGAATCTTTGGTTGGTTTTCTCTTATTGTATTCGCAACTTCCTTCAGCAACTCTCCTGCAGGTAGTGGAGTTTTATCTATTCCAAGGCTAAAAAAGTTCCCTGTGTTGTAGCTGCGCAAACAAATATAGGCAGAATCTCAGTAAATTAGCACATGTATGTAACTTAAAGTTACACAAGCCAAAATAATAATGTATTGTGTGTAACCTCAAGATACACATGCTTTTTACAATGTGTAATTTGAACTTACACTTCCATTACAAACAAAACAAGCCAAAATAATAATGTAATGTATGTAACCTCAAGCTACACATGCCTTTTACAATGTGTAACTTGAAGTTACACTTCCATTATAAACAAAACATAAAGGAAAAATAAAACGGAAGAGTGGTTACCACTTGAGCTAGGTTACGCATTCTCCATCACTGCGCAGTCCAGGTTCACTTTTGTTAATGTCACCGACAATCTCATCAAGCATTTCACTCACTTCAACATCCGTCATATCGGTAGGGTTAGCTCCTAGTTGCACCAATCAGAGGTCTGAGCATTGTCGCTGTGTTTGCGGTGTTGTAGCGATTATCACCATGGAGTCCTCAAAGCGTGTTGAAGCAAAACTGTCTTCAATAGTTTCGATGTTGGTGAGTTGCGTGAGTCGAGAACCAAACCGTCACCAATGATTGCGGGTGTCTCTTCAATGACATTTGCATCATCACCTATGGCTTTCTCACGCGGCTCAACCACAACACCACCTTCTCGCATCTTTCTTTTGTGCCTCATCGCAGCATGCGTCTCTTCATCGGCTTTCTTGCGCCTCATCAACAACACCTGCAGTAGTGCGCTTTTTCTTACTAGCGGGCTTCTTCTTTTGATGAGCCTTGCGCCCCTCTGCAGAAGTTTGAGCTTGCAGAATTTTTGGCGTATTTCCAGCTGCCAGGCTCATACATGGAACTGCACAAGCATTGAAATGAGAATTAGGATGATGATTATGATGTTAAATTTTTTTTAATAAAATTTCAAGAAGAATATATCATGTGTGATTGATTGGCTTGGATAACTAGCATGTGTAACTTCATGTTACACATGAATATGGCATGGATACCTAGTGTAACATGCAGTTACACATGCATCTAACTAGTGTAACCAGAAGTTTCACATGCATATAGCATGTGTAACTAGGGATTACACATCCATATGATTAGTTTACTCAACAATAATCAAGTGTAATCAAGTTAAACAAGCATATTAAAACTGAACAACTAAAATATGAACCTAAAAAGATTCAAAGACCTTATTGTCAAATAATTGGGTACCTCTATCAAGTTAAAGAAACATATTAAAAATGAACAACTACTTACATTCTTCATGGAAGGATTTTTCCGTGTCATCTTTCTCTTTCTCTTGCTCAGTCTCTTTCTCGGACTCTTCTTCTTCATGTTCTCCATGCGCAGTAGCTCCATCTCCTTGTTGATCAGTTGCTCCATGCAGTAACTCTACTTCTTCATGCTCAGTAGCTCCACGATCAGTACCTCCATGTCCAGCATCTTCATGTTGCATAAACTCTTCTGGGTCACTTTGTAAGGATCAATACCCATTGCTTGCATAATTTGGCAACTAAAATTGTGAATCTTGAATTCTGCTATTCCTGAAAGGTCCCCTTCTGATATCCCTTCTCTGGCAATTCCATACACTGTGCTTTAAACATTGCTTGGTTTGCTTGCGGTTGCTCTTTCGGTTGGCCATTCTCAATGGTTTGCGCTTTCGGCCCGACTTTGCAGTCGTCCTTTTTGGGTACCACGGTTGATATACCTAGCTGCTTCTCAAGCTGTGAAAAATCAGCCACAAAGCTAAGAGTTGGCTGCAATTAACATATGGAGAGGTTAAAAAGAGATAGCAAAAACAATTGAACTTTCTAAATATACAAATTCAGTTGTATGTGTAACTTAAAGTTACATAAGCTTGATTTTATATGTGTAACCTATAGTTACACATATAAATTTAATTCACCGGTGTTATGTTTGCATTTGTAACTATAGGTTACACAAGCACATTTAAATGTGTAAGTTATATCTAAATTATATTTATATTACCATAAATTTACAAAACATAAACCAACTAACACTTACCGAAAACTGTGTCATGTCTGTTATGGAAATGTAATCCGAAATCTGGTATAGATCCCACCTTCCAACCCGCGGGATATCTTCTTCGTGGTTTGCAACTTTCGTGATTGAGCCTTCTGGTGCGTGTTCAGCAAACAATATCTGCAACATATATAAATATTAATTAGTCAAGCAATTAATATTAAAATATCTGAACGTAACACTAAAAGTCTTTGGAATAGAAATTACACACAATCTTTACCGATGAAGTCGCACACAAGCCTTCACATTTGCCAAGCAATTAATATTATCATGAATTTCTTCAAACAAGTGCTCATGTATTAAGTCGGGGCCAAGACACCTTGAGCACCGTCTCATATGTTTCAACGATACTAAGATATTTGACGTTCACTCCATTAGCATTTATGTCGCCAAAAATAATACACAACAAAGATAAAAACCTATCAAACAAACTAGATCCTTCTCATCAATTTTATTTCTTTTCCCACTTTTGCTCCTTTTGGTCATAAGTTGTTTTATCTTCTCTAAAATTTTTGTCTTAGTCATTTGTTGTCCGATGTCTTTGTAGACTTAAATATCGGTGAAGAACTTGTTGTACAAAACATTGTCAATCAAATCCTTATGAGAAAAGTTCTTTAATAGCTTTTGACCCTTTCTACTTCCAATCCTTTGCATGTAAAATAAACCATTGACTTTGCCGGTGTAGACTCTATAAACTTATCATCACCAAACTTGAAAGAACAAGGTGTGTCACAATCCATATCAAAGCAGTTCAAAAGCTTCAAGACGCCGCTTTTGTTGGTAGTGATTTGTTTTGTTGTACTTGGTACAGCTGGATCATACTCATCGTAATACATCATTACGAGCTTACCGTAAGCAACTCTCAAAAGATATCTCTGAGCCCTATCAGTTAGTCCTATAGGTTTTGTCACCTTTACCAAATCCTTAACGGCATTCAAGGATTGCCTTAATTTCCTGTACACATCACACACAAAAATAGTATGAGTCAGTATTTTGTGTACTTATCAAATACACTCCTTTATAACTGCAAAATCAAAATCATGTCACAAACTATGTGTATTTGCCAAGTACACAAACTGAATCATTTCTATTATGTGTTGTGTAACCTCAATTTACACATGCATATGAATCTGTATTTGCTGTGTAACTATAAGTTAGTCACACCACAAGGCAAGTCAGTGGTGAGATTTTGAATGTGTAGCTTGTAGTTACATAGTCAATTGGCAAGTTAGTGTTGAGATTTTCAATGTGTAAATTATAGTTACACATACACAGTCAATCAATATATAAACCATTGTAGAGTCATTGGTGAGATTGTTTAAAGTGTAACTTATAGTTACCCATGCCCTTTGCAAGTCAGTGTTGAGATTTTCCATGTGTAAATTATAAAGGAATGAATGATTGAGGCCCCTGACATGAGATTTCAAATGTGTAAATTATAGTTACACGGCTCCTTGGCAACTCAGAGGCGACATCTTGAATGTGTAACTTACAGTTATATCAGCTCATTAATAAGTGTAACTTCAAGTTACACACTCAATATACATACCACAATACAGTCAGTGGTTAGATTTTGAATGTGTAACTTAAAGTTACACAGGGCCTTGTTTGTATATTTAAACATTCAAAGGCATTTTTTCACTAGCATGATACCATAACAACACATATACTCAAATAATTTCACATCTAAGTACAAAACATTGTCAATCACTACTAGTTACACATCCTAAACACAACCAATTTTTTATGTGCAACTACTAGTTACACATCCCAAGGCAAGTCAGTGGTGACAGGCTCATTTGGTATGTGTAAGTGTAAGTTACACAATCAATATACAAACCACAACACGATCGGTGGTGGTATTTTGAGTGTGTAACTTATAGTTACACATGTCCTTTGTCTATGTAGTTACATATTCACAAGTATTACATGAGAAACAAACATGAGACCATGATAACAATAGTTTTCACATCTTAGTACCTGTAATTGTATCATCTTTTCCAGGGGATTCATTTTTCCTTTCACCATTTTTATTTCAAAAGAAAATTGATTCGAATGCGATTGATGAAGTAATAAAATCAAGTTAGTTGATTGCAATTCAACTTAGAGTTTCTAGGGTTTTCAAACAAGTAACATCTCAGAAATGAAACCCACTAAATCAAACTACAATCGGTTATATCACATCCATGACTTACCTTTGTTTCTATTGGTCGGTTTTTTATGGATTTTATGCACAAACGATTGTTCTCCTTCTCTGATCTGTAAAATTATTAGTCAGAATGAGTTATGTTCGTTGTAATCTCATTACAAACCCTAGTTCAGCAATTTTTGACACATGAAATTAGTAACAACAGAATCAAAACTAACAGATCCAAATCAAAACATACCTAGTAATTCATCGTCGAATATTTAGGTTTTGAATCAATGAAACCAAACTGTTTCGATCTTTGTTTTGCAGATTCAAGCGAGATGATGAAACCGAACATTTCGATCTGTTTCTCGATTTTAGCGGTTTGATTCAACCAAATGTTTCTCTGTTTCGATCTTTGTTTTGCAACAGATTTCAGGAAGATTTCTTGATTTTTTTGGGGGTTTTTTTCTTGATTTGTTTCTGTTTTCAGATGAGTGAGATTTGTTTTCTCTCTCCTGGGAAATGAAATAATGGCTTCTGAACGAGAGAAAGGTAGGTGACGTCTATTATATACTTGAGGTTAATTTAGTCTTTTAGCTTTCATTAAAATTATTTTTTAATTCGGGGCCTGGTTTTAAAACTCTTTTAACTAGGGGCCTCATATTATGGGTTATCCATGGGTTGGGCCTTAGCCTAATTTCCTCTTCTCATTGTCCTCAACCCGTCAACCTGCTAGGTTGACCCGTCAAGCGTTGGCTAAGCTTGCCAATCTGTGCACCGGTCTAGGGTTGACCCTATCTCAGCTGAAGCGGTTTAGTTTTTTATTTTTTATTTTTGAAGCGGTTCTCAGTGTTTATAGAATAAACAGATAATATGTATTTATATTATTAGTAAGATTTCCAGTAATTTCTTACCAAAAAAAAAAAAAAGATTTCCAGTAATTAGGTACACCCATGATTTAATTAGTGGAAAAAATACCAAGTGCATATGTACTTGTTCGCCACTTATTTTATACCATCATGTCCCTAGTAGATAGAAGTGATCCACTAGTTTTAGGGCAAAGCTAGTGAGTTTATGGGGATATCTGAGAGAGTGAATGAGTGAGTTTCAAAAGTAATTATGGGGATCACTAATTTAATGTCACTGATTCACCAAACCATTTTATTTTATTTTTGAAAGAACCCAAACCATTTCTATCATAATGAGATATTTTAAGAGTTTTTTTTCCATTGAACCCGCCTGACAAGAAACTATTTTGCGATATCAAAATGATTTACACCTGAACTCTAACTGAACTCAAAGTACAAGTTGCCATTATTTCTATTATTATACATTCTGACATTTCCATGGAGTTTTCATTCTTTGTTTGCTTAACCATGCACCTCTTTATTAGACAAAAATTTCACAAGTTCAAAATTACTTGGTTACTTCAAAAATTACAAACTTCAAAATTTTTACTAAATCAGGGAAACGGGAATCTTACTTCAAATTTCTAAGTTCTAATTATACTGAGACATGGTGTTTATGTTTGCAACCTTCAAAAACGTACCTTGGGTAAAATAAATTCTTGAGGTTCCAATTTAGGAGCTCGAAACCGATTCCACTTGTTTTAAGTGTATGCCAATACTCGATAAGCAACATCAAAGTACATACAAAAGATGAGTAGTTAATTGTAGGTAAAAATATGGGTTTGAGAAAAGTCGTTTATGAGAAATACTAAAACACTATACGGATAACTTTTTTTTTTTTTTTTTTTTTTTTGAAGCAATATGGGTTTACAGATAATTTACTTACTAAATGATTCATTTACTTTACAAGAATTTGTATTATGAATAAATTATTGAATGAATAAAATTGGATAAAGAGTATTATTACAAGAAACTAGTTAGAAGCCTAACAATCTAAGCTCCAACAACGTGTTATTACATTAGTTGAACAGGTTGTCGTGTTAGCCTACCAGCGAGCCTCATGAGGAACCAGCCAAGGGAGCCGAAACGGATAAGGAGGTTGATTATGTCGTAAGGGGGCAAGCAAACTCTATCTTCCATGAGGTACTGCAATATTGTGTCATCGGGGACTCGAACCTGGGACCTCCAGGAACGCATTAAGACCTCCGAGGAATGGGGATGACCAGCTGAGCTAGCATTAAAATAGAAGAAATGTGTGATTTTTTGAAAATAAAATTGAGTTCAGAGTTCATCTTGAGTTTAGCAGAGTTCAATGTTACTCCCGTAAAGCTGATGCATATGAACCTAATTCGAATTAATTACCCAGGATATAAACTTAATAAAATTATGTAGTACCTCATGGCTGGGTAACAAAACTTATTAGTTATTTAAACGAGCATGGAAGAAAAATAATGTAACCGGCAAATAATTAAGCTTGCAGCCTTCGAATTTGTGTTTAAACTATGTACTTTTTTTTTTTTCTTTTTTGGTCAATCAACAAATTTCAATTTATTCAAATCAAAATAGTGATTACATGTTCGCTTACAAGATTAGCAAAAACATCAAAATACATAAAAAATATCAAGATAACAAAAACCCTAATACAAGTAAGAATTAAGGATTGATTATTCCTAATTTATTATATTTCAATTTCAATTTCAATTAAGAATTAAGAACATTTAAATTAAGTGATATATTTTAAATTAAGAGACCAAACTAATAACTAATACTTTTACTAGACCTTGAAAGAGTAGCACATGTTAACACCAGTATTATGTGTTGGATATTTTCAATAACATAGAAAATAAATCAGTTTTCATTTTTGGTTTGCTGCTACGACAGGGGAGCGTTCTGTGTTAAATAAACACAATGGATGTTAGTTGGAGATGAAGAGACACCTCTAATAGGTGTGATGGTTCATAAAAGAGACAACCATTCCCAATAGACACCTTATGTGTCTTTTGGAAGAGAAGAGGCATCTCCAACAGGCATAAATATCCCTATAAGTAGTGAAGGTATTCTCCCATTCTAGACATATCAATTCAACCTGTTTTCTCTCTTTCTAAAGCATCATCAGAATCCTATTCTTGTGTGTTCTTGATTGGATCAAGGGGTACAAACCTTGAATTCAATTTCTGTTGTAGGACTTTCATTGTATCCTGAAGGCATTATTTCACATACCTGTTGTAATCGCCAATTTATTGGGAGGGTAGAAATAATTGTCTAAAAGAAATCTTATGAGCCTTGAAAGTTTGGAGTACAACAATTTCTTTTAGTGTTATATCATCCTCTGTTTTTACCCTAATTTTCAAACAGTTTTAGACAATTAGTTTCCAATAGAGGAGGATGAATTAATTTAGTTTACGAAGGTCTCCTAGATTCATTTTTGAAAGAAAAAGAAATAATTTTCTTTTGCATCAGGGGGAGATGTTTCTGGAAGAAACTACTGGGTTTATTTTCTTTTCATGAAAAGTGGAAAGAATTTGTAGAGACGTCAAGATTGGGATACATGTCTGGACGTGAACAAGACAAGAGCGAACATTTTGGGAAGCAAATAAACCTTTAAAGAGGATGAAACTTCATGTGAATTTTTTTTAATGGCGGCTTCAAGGAAGAGTCTTTAAGAAATATAATGGAGAGTTAAACCTTTCTTCTGGAATACTACTTCTAAATACTCTGAATATACGTTAAGAGGCATGGAAAGGTCAAATTCGGGCTTTTATCGTATTTCCAGAAATTGGGCCTTTTGTAGAGAGCAGCAACCAGATCATATGTTGCCGAATTTTTTGAAGAAGGGTGATTTTGGGTTTCGTAATCTTGATTTGCAATCTGATCAACTGTTTCCTGCAGATCGGGAATTCCTGGTAATGAAAACCTCGACAGAAGTCACAACTGTAACTATCAGGCCATCGCTATGTCAATTTCCAGGAATACGAAAAGGCTGTTGCCAGGAAATTGTCGCCAATCAGTTGAAACGAATGGTCATCATGCATAAACCGATAAACGTATCAGCCATGTTACATCGGAGGATTAACGATGCAGTGCATCTGGTTTAGCCATGCGGATAATTATTCTTCTAATGATTTGGTCGAAAGGTGGACATGAAAACGGTTAGTAAATATTTATTTCTACATTGATCATATTAACATGATGTAATAATGTGTAGATTCATGTTATTGTTTGAGTTTGCAAGCCTGTGCCTACGGCTATAATGAAGAAATAGTATTGATGTATTCTGTAAACCACATTAGTGGTCAAGAGCCGAATTTGAAGTTATATATATATTTTTTTATATATATCGGATTCGACGATTCCTTCTTGGGAATTTTTGGGGCATGGAAGAATGGAGGAAATGACTCGATGCCATTAGGCATATCGCCCAAGTGGACTGAACGATTGCTTCCTCTCTGTTTGATGATATTGTTTAACCGCTTCCAAATAAGCGACATAACTCTTGTCAAAATATATATCATTTCAATAATAAGTGATTCTTTCTCTTCCTAGATCAAGTAGGATTTAAAGGAGTGTTTTGATGATTTCTATTCATCTCATTGTCTATATGTGAAATCCATGTTAAAATTGCATATGCATACACACACAAAGATGTCAACATTTTCTTATCATGGATTTCAATCTCTTTAAATCCTGCGAAAAAAAAAAAAATTTGAAATGCACATGAACTGCTTGATACTTCTGATGGAAATAATGTTCTTGGACTAGTCTGATTTCATCTTAGTGAAATCGATCTCTAGAATTGTGGTGTGACTAGTTCAGAGGAGGGATGATTAAGTCCCGTGTCATTTCTAATGCCGTCCAGTTTTGTTGTGGCACAAGTTAAGCCTTGTATCGTTTTATCCTCTCAGTGTCTAGCATGATATATCTCATATATTATATGATTGTTGTTATGTGGATTTATGATTGATTTTGACTTTCATAGTCAGAATTAGATAAACTACTTGTGCATACTGTGTATAAATTGGACACTGCAAACTAGTAAGAGTGTTAGTCGACGTACTGGGTACAAAGACAATAAAATATGTCTTGGACATTTATTGCAATGACTGCAAAGGGGAGCCAACTCCAATAGAGTGGGATCAGTACAAACCACTATGTTGGACTTGAAGATTTCTGTTCAGAAATTGTGCATGAGCAAATTTGACATACACATCCAGAGTGTTTGAATCTGATGGTGAACCTAAGTGAGGATCCATAAATAGAGAAGTTACTCATATATATATTGTTGCATCCATAAGATGACAAATTAACTATGTTGGTTGATTTGAGAGACTTTGTTTTTACAGTTAAACTATGCATCTTATGTATTAGGTTGTATGTATAAAATTTCATTTAGAAACCGTACCTTCTCTTTTAGAAGTCAATAGATCCTTGAAAAGGGTTAATGGACGTCTCCTTTCGGGGTCTGATTACTTTAAGTAATATAATGGCTTGGAGGTATATGTGACTGATGTGTGGTTTGCCAGCGTAATGACGGAACGTATCCTTTATGAGATGATAGACACTGTGCATGATAGGAACTAAGCATTAGTTTTCTATGAATTTTCTTTGTGTATGAGATTTCATTAAACAGAAAGTTTGCACAGTGTGGAGGTTTGACAATGTATATCTAGTCCTTGGTTAGGACTAAAGATTGTGTGTATGGCATTAGAAAAGTGTCATAAAGTATGGAAAATTTAAATTACCATTTTCTGATTGTTGGGTTGTTTATAACCAAGAGCATCAATAATTGTTGAGATAACAATGATATGATATGAACATAATTCTTGGGATAAGAATTATAGGTTCCAAAATCTGGAAATTGGCATGTCTTAAATGACATCGAAAGGGGTGAAATACCGGCTAATATGTAACGTAGTGGAAAATTGGACGGCCGACCATATATCCAAGGATGAGGTGTTACGATATTACCGACGCATAAATCATGAACATTTGCATTACATAATGTGAAATGTTAAATAGACATTGTCTATGTTTTTGGGTATAAATTTGTAGAAGATTGGGCATGAGTAGAGGAGTTACTCATCGTAATAATGTGCTTGTTGAAATAGCAAGTAAGTTGCCTACAAATTTTCTATGCCTCTAGTGTATGCAAGTCTATAATGACTTCTTGTGAATTAACCGTAAATGTTAATTAGGATCACTAGAGAAGTTACAATTATTTTGTAAAATTAAATAAGAACATTTTTAATAATGTTGTCAAAATTGATTGCATAAATGGATGCAATTAATGAGGAAGAATGGCTTAGAACCTAATTTGTAGAGATCCCATTTTTGGAAGAAGCCATCTCAAGCGGTCTTGATTAATTGTGAATCAGGCTATGATCTATAACGTCTCTAACAAAGACTTATAATGAAATGTCAAGACATACAAGTCTTGTACATTGAATGGTAAGTCAATTACTCAAGAAAGGAGTAATTGCAGTTAGCCATTGAAACGGAGAAAAACTTGGCAGGCCTATTTATGGAAAGTCTCCCAAAGGAAATGTTTTTAATGAAGTATAAAGAAATGGGACTAAGGTCTGTGAAGGAAGTTTGATCTCCCATAGCAGAAACCCAACCTATGTTTTGAAAAAGATAAACAAGGTTCAATGTGGTACCAACAAGTTATGGATAGAGATTATGGAGCACTAATATAAAACTTCCCATTTCTAATTAGTCTTTGGGTTCCGCAAGAAAATAGGATGGATGTAAATCCTTAATGAGTCTGTGATTAGTAAAAGGTGTATCGCAGAAACACCTTCGAGACTTACCTATATGAGTATGGAAATCAGGCCGTTTCCTAAGAGAAGAAGACCGTTCTCTAAAGAAGACTCATGAATCAAGGATATAAGAACATGGCCATTAACGTGCTTGGCTACAGAACACATGATTTATGAAATCAATATGTGTGGAGACTCCGGTTTTATCATAAGGGATACTTGGTTCAATTTGGTTTCACCATAGAATCTCGATAAGGCTTTGAGTTTCTTACACTAAGTGAAGGTTCAAATCCAAAAGATACCTATCATTTATGTGTTGATTTCAACGATGATGCTTAGTCTCAATTGTGCTTGAACTACGTTGGCTTGATCCCACTCGGGTACGTAGGCAGTCACTTGTGTGATGCAGCCACTCTGATTTAAAAGTTTTTTATTTTTATTTTCTGTTTTGGTTTTTTTTGAAAATAGGGGGAGATTGTTGGATATTTTCAATAACATAGAAAATAAATCGGTTTTCATTTTTGGTTTGCTGCTACGACGGGGGAGCGTTCTGTGTTAAATAAACACAGTGGATGTTAGTTGGAGATGAAGAGACACCTCTAATAGGTGTGATGGTTCATAAAAGAGACAACCATTCCCAATAGACACCTTATGTGTCTTTTGGAAGAGAAGAGGCATCTCCAACAGGCATAAATATCCCTATAAGTAGTGAAGGTATTCTCCCATTCTAGACATATCAATTCAACCTGTTTTCTCTCTTTCTAAAGCATCATCAGAATCCTATTGTGTTCTTGATTGGATCAAGGGGTACAAACCTTGAATTCAATTTCTGTTGTAGGACTTTCATTGTATCCTGAAGGCATTATTTCACATACCTGTTGTAATCGCCAATTTATTGGGAGGGTAGAAATAATTGTCTAAAAGAAATCTTATGAGCCTTGAAAGTTTGGAGTACAACAATTTCTTTTAGTGTTATATCATCCTCTGTTTTTACCCTAATTTTCCAACATTATGCTCGTGTACTAGCTATTTTGATACCCTTCCGTTTCTGGAAAAGAGTTACTATTACTTTATCTTCTATCCTAAAAATAAAGAGAATACATACTAATGAAAAACAAATAATAATTCCTTTCTAGAAACAGAGGGAATATATATACCAATTTTATAACTTAAATTCATGATAAACCAAATTAATAACTACTCTTAGTCTTCCGGTGATTAGTTTAGGTTGTATAACATCATAAAATAATACAAAAATAAACTAAAACATGGACTCTTACACCCATTAATCATGTGGCACGTATCTGACACGAAAGCCATGAAAATGGGAACTCCGATCTTAATTACCGATTGTTGGATCTTTCAAAGGAATTCCCACAGGATTATACACAGTGGGCATGAATGTACTGATCGATATATACTTAAGTCAAAATTATTATGCAAAGAGTTATTATTTGTTGGGGGAACTTATTAAAGGAAAATATGCTTTTAGGTAGTTCAATTATACAAAATTTAACTATATAATACTTATTACGTGATGTAGTGGAACTTCTTAATAAAATATACATCAGTTGTACAAGAGAGAGAGTATCTTGACTTTGGCCAGACGATTTTTTTTTTTTTTTTAATTTTCAATCTTGTTTTGATGTGCAACTTTCTTAGTGATTTGTGAGGCTTGTGTTGTTTTTGATGTTTTTTTCAAGCAAATATGCCTCTATTTCTTCTTCCCGAAAGATAAAGGGTGGTGGTAGGGGAGAAAATTGGAAATAGTCTTCTGATTTAGGTGGTTTAGTTTTCTAGATCCCGAATTTCCCCTGGTTTTGAGAATTTTTCCTCCCTGAAATCTGATGTTTCTCATGGCTGCGCTTCTTTATTTGATAAGCAGAAGGAGCTGATTCCAGATGCAGAGATTCCGTTTTTTTTCCTTGACTCGTGAACAAGCTTTACGGTTCACGAACCGTTGTACCAGCTGTCCCAGCAGATTTTAGCAGATGCTCAAAGACTTATTTTTTCTAGTATGCTTAGCATTACTAGAAATCTCTTAAACATTTCTAAGACTTCATTGATCACTCAAACACTTATGTGTGTGCATCATGATTAAATTCTTAGGTGTTTAAATGAACATCAAATTGCTTTTGGTTCTTTGGCATACTTGCCAACCCGAACAGTAATTTTCATGGTTCCAGAACCGTTCCATGGCGTATATTCTTTTATTGTATTTTCAAGACCTTAAGTGTTTGCTTGATTCCCAAGTTCTCTTAGCTGGAATTCTAAGCAACCCTTGGTATTTGAAAACTATGAATAAAGATGTTTTTTCAACTGGGAAATTCAATCCCTCACACTTTGCATCCTAGTTGATTCTAGAGTTATCCTCTATATACCTAGGTTTCCTCTGAGAAACATAATTATGTTTATGATTAAAAGACTTCACTTTGGAGATTCGTGAATCCAGGTCCGACTATCTCTACCTTGATAGTTCGTGTATCCTGATCTTGCATTTCTGTTATCGAGGTTTCCGTAATCTCTTTCATGCAAGATAGATAGAAGTCACAAATTTCTCTTCATCTCATACTTTTTGATTCCTTAAGATAGATATCTGAAAATTGATCCTAGTTGATCTTTTGAAGATTGTTCTTGAGAGGTGCTTAAAAATCTAGGCTGCTCTTCGGGAGTCATTTGTTCCGAATTTGTGAGGTTTGCTAGTTATGACTATTGCAAACAGATTTCCACACCTTGATCTTTGATCTAAACGCAAATCAAATAGGCTTATCTGTTAGAAGCAGATTGGTATCAAAATTCTTCGCTTCGGCTGAAACAACTCTTAGGTTGTATAAGACGTCAACTAATGGAATCAATTGCGTAGAGCCTTGCGAGGTTCAAGAGACGAAAGGATGGTGGATTCAGTTTCAACTACATTTTAGTCTGAAGTCTGATAGTAGGCTAGTGTCCGTAGCGGCTTAATGCAGTTTGGTTTTCAATTCTGGACGAGGTCCTGGGGTTTTTCTGCAGTTGCGGTTTCCTCGTTAACAAAATTTCTGGTGTCTTGTGTTTTTCCTTTTCCGCATTATATTGTTTATCTTTATTATTGGATTCACGCAAGTTGTACGTATTCAATCTTAGTAGATACATCTGTATAATTTTGATCGGTTACAAGACTCGTTTCTTGTGGAATTTGTATCTTGAAAGATAGATAACAAGTTAAATCACTTGGCAGAATTCCGATTGGATTATTTGGATACGACTAGATTGATCTTGGACATCGATTTTTGAGATCGTCCAAGTACTCTTCTTAACAATCAAGTTCAGGGATTCCTAGTATATATACATACTGATTGAGAAGAGGTAGAGATATAAACTCTACATACAAATTGTTAAGGATCATTCAGTTGGTCTACTTGCAATTATATTAGATTTTGTCCATACATATTGCTAAATGAAAAATTTGGTGGTGTAGTTGGTACCCATGTGTTTTCAGAATCCTTCTCTTGACATGGATTTTAGACCTATCTCTTGCTGCAATGTGGTTTATAAGTTTATCACACTCTTACGATGAAAAAGGTGTTGGGGGGGTGGGGGGAGATTTTCATAAGTGCTAACCAATCTGCTTTCGTTTCTGAAATGGCTCAGGATAACATCATGGTAGCAGATGAGATTATGAGTAATTATCACAGAGATAAGGGGACTCCAACATGTGCTTTGAAGATTGATTTGAAGAAAGCATATGACACAGTGAGTTGGGATGTTATTTTTTATGTTTTGGAAATTTTGGGTTTCCATAGAAGTTTATTGAGTATATTAGACTTTGCATTACAACTTCTAAGTTCTCTATTATTGTAAATGGATCTCCTTATGGGTTCTTTGGGGCTAAGAGGGGATTAAGACAGGGATTCACTCTCACCTAGTATGTTTTTATTGGTGATAGAAATAATATTTAGTTCTTTTCAGCTTCAACAAGTTCTTCTGAAGAAATATGGCCTTCATCCAAAGTGTAAGCTTACAAGTCCTACTCATTTGTGATTTGTTGATGATGTGCTAGTTTTCTTTAAAGGTTCTCTTGCTGCAGTTACGAGTATTAATAAAGCTCTTATCAAATTTAATAATTATTTTGTGTTGGAAATGAAATGGCAGAAATCTTCTCTATTTTATTCTTCAGTTGATAAAGATGTTCTTAACCAAATTATCCAGGTCTTAGACTGTTCTGTCGGTGAATTTCTTATGAGATATATTGGGGTCCCTTTGCTCTCCATCAGACTTTCCTATAAGGATTGTATTCCTCTAGTTGGAAATAGCTCTGAGATTTAGGTGTTGGAAGTCTGGATTTCTTGTGAAGAAGAGGAGTCTGATAAAGAGTCTGATGGAAAAGAAGAATGAACTGAGAGATAGCTCCATTTTCCTTTTTCTCTTCTTGTGATATTTGTACATTTATCCTTCTAACCTTCCATTTTTGTAATCTCTTACTGTAAATCTATCATATGAAAATAAATAACAAGTTTTTACTCTAATCATTCCCATACTTGCCTCTGTTATTAATATTCACATGAGAGATCAAATCGATAATCTTTAAATAATAATACTTCTTAGTTTCGCAATTGATGTTGCTAACTCTTCACAAATGAATGAAGAAATATAGACATTTTCGCAAGTTTATTTGCTTACTCAATTTCTTGTGTGTTCTTATCTTTATTTATGTTGAAATTCATCATTGCGACAAGATCGCAGGACGTCTTTACATTTTCATGTAATGACCCATTGATCTTGTCTTATCATTGCTCTTGTGTGGTCTTATTTGCCTTCCTAGTTAAAGGTCTTATTTTGCCACCCCTCTTTTTGCGTCAATGTGACAGGTCTAAATATTCTTATGAACATAAAGTCCCATGACATTGCCGTCTTGCGACAAAATCGCAGGACGTCGTTACACTTTCATGTAATGACCCATTGATCTTGCCTTATCATTTCTTTAGTATTATTTCCTCTGCAGGATGTTTTTGTTGCGACAATATGACAGGCCTAAAAAATTCTTTCGAACTTAAAGCCCCATGACATTGCCGTCTTGCGACGAAATCGCAGGACGTCTTTACACTTTCATGTAAAGACCCATTGATCTCATCTTAACCGCGCGTTAGTATTATTGCCTCTTCAGGATCATCGCACAAATATAACAAGCCTAAATTTTCTTGCGAAAATAGAGCCTCATGACATTTGCGTCTTAAGACACTTATCCGCTCCCTAATGGAGGGTGCCGCCCTTATCATCTCCCTGGTTGCCCCTTCAAGGAGGCGTACATCGGCCATACAAGACTAGCTCCTCCCATCCGGTCTTAACAACAACCAGTTGTTTTCGCAGCCTCTTATCCCTTATACATATAGGGTTTATGGTTACGAGACTGCACCCTAAGTGCAGTTTTCTTCGGGCCGAGTGTAGCATGTGCCAAGACTTGCCAAGAATGGCCGAGACACTTCAAATGCCCCAGGCACTCTTGGCTCAACCGTGTACCTCGGCGCCTTGGTCATACACTGACTCCTTGGAAGATACCCTCGGTCGTCCAACCAGGGTATAACCTTATATATATAGTTGGAAATCCAAGGTATCTCCCCCGGATGGGCTTTATTGACCCCAAATTTTCATGACTCGGGTTCCAGGGGCGGTGTAACCTTTTCCCTGAGCCATGTCAAGAGATACCCCCTTATATGACGCACTTTAGGTCTTACATTTGCCTCTTACGAAATATCATTCGCGAACTAGGGTGTACGCCATAAAGGTTCGTCCCATTCACTCATTCTTTCATTTCTGTCAATTCTTTCAATCATTCATTGATTTTTGATTATTTCTTCTCATTATTTTTGCGAAATTATCGCATAATCTTGCTTCATTTTTGTGATCTTTTTTGTAATTATTTAACCAAACTTCCGTTATATTCATGTCTCGCGGGACTTTCTTCGATCGTCATATTCTTTGTACTTTTGACATGTCTTTGTCACTCCAAACATTTTTTTTTTTTAAAAAGACTCTAAAATCAATTATTTATTTCTTACACTTCTTACTCCTGTTGCTCTCTGTTTCTTCATTCAAATTTCATGATATTTCCTTCCCTTTTGCGAGACCGTCGCAATTTCCAATTGTTTTCAGGCATTGATTTCGCAATATATCTTTATCTCTCACTTCTATTGTGTCCACCATCAGTCTTTCTCTTCTTTGTTCTTCTTTGATATTCCTCTTCCAATTCTTCTTTTGAGCAGCCCTTTCCTCGCAAGACTCCACATCAACTTCATAGCACTTTTGTCCCTCAGCCCAATCTCCTTTTATAACTCCAACACCACTGGGATGAGGAAATTTGATGCACCGGTGGTAAGTTGATGCTACACCCAAGATCTCATGTAACCAAGGTCGCCCAATTAATGCATTATAGGGGGATTCCACATCGACTATGCAAAACAAGATTTCAGTTGATAATCCTTTTAATGGTATTCACATACGAATTTCTCCTTTAGGTTTATTGGCAGTACCATTAAAACCATAAATCTTATAGGTTGAAGGTATCAAGTCTTCGTCTTTCCCTCCCATAGTCTTGTAAGTGTGGTAAAAAAGGATGTTTACAGAGCTTCCAGTATCAATTAAGATTCTATTTATAGCCCATGAATTTTCTGCCCCATCATCTTCATCATCAACAGGTTTTGGGTTAATTTCCAATCTTACCACTAATGGACTGTCATGCATCTCGCCACCCTCAGGTACCTCTTCCGCGGTAAAAGAAATAATCTGCGTTTGCCATTCTTTTAGTGGCGATGTCTTCGCGATGTTCATTACTTCTCTATTGTCAGCATCTCTTGCGAAAACCCTACTGAGAACACTATCATGAAAATCTTCGATTGTCCTGTACGAATGTACGATAGAATTGCAGAACAAGTTTTTGGCCTTCGGTCCAACTTCTACTACAAACGTTTCTTTCCCTTTTGTTGTATTTACTCTGTGAATTTCTGGAGGTTTTGGTAATGGTTGAGTCTTCTCTTCACATTTTAAGAAATGGTTTAGCTTCCCTTGGTCTATCATTCTAAGGATAATTCGTTTTATATTCCTACAATTATTCGTTAGGTGTCCATGAAAATGGTGATAGGAACAAAATTCATGACTTCTGTCACCTGGAGGCGGTTCATTCCCCATGTTCCATGGTGCAGGTATGTTTTCCATCAGGATTATAGCTTCCCATATTTTCTCCACGCTAGCGTTTAGTGGATGCATCTTGATTTCTTCCCAGACTACCCTATGACCTCGCTGCCCTCTATGATAGTTATGCCTCTGACCTCCATAGATTTCTTGCGGATTATGCCTCTGACCTCCATAGGTTTCTTGCGGCTGATCAAGCCTTTGAATTTTATTATTTCCGCCACGGTTGTAGAAATTTCTTTCTCTTTCAAATTCTTCCTGATCACGACTTCCCATGGCTACCAACTTTTGCTGACCATCATCTAGTATCCTCATTCCTTGTTGACCTTGCGAGGTACTCGCCACAGTGTTTATCAATTTGGGTAACAAACTTGCATTCGCAGCTCCTGAACTTGTATTCGCGACAGGGTATGATTCCATCTCATTTTGCTTTTCCTCTAGAGCAATATATTCCTCCTGAAGCTCTCGCAACTCAGTCATTGTGATTGTATTCTTGACTCTAAAAATTTGAATATATAACAGATTTGTCGCGAACATGGCATTAATGAATGATAAGATGAGATATCTCTCCTCCACACGACCAGCCATTTCGCTACACATTGTCTTCCATCTCACAGTCAGATGCTTCAAACTTTCACTAACCCTTTGTTTTAACCCAAATACATCTTCAATACCAGGTCGCGAGGAATTATTACTTATATATGCCCCTAAAAATATAGCCTACAAGTGATTGAAAGATGTTATTGTATTCTTCGGTAGTCCTTCAAACCATTTCAAAGCTTCTCTTGTCAAACTTGATGCAAAATATTTGCACAATATAGCATCATGATTCTCCCATTGTAACATACATCTCATATAAGCTTTGATATGCTGTATCGCACAAGTTGTTCCATCGAAAACGCTGGTTAATGTTGGTAAGTTGCACTTTGGTGGTATTCCTCCTAATTGTATCTCTTGTGTGAACGTAGTTTTCGCAGCTTCTTCTATGGCTTCATCCAACTGTCTCTTTCCTCCTCCCCTTTTGTTGTTCATCATTCCTCTCATTTCTCGCCAATTCTCTCAAAATTTGTTCATTTACATCGAATTTGAATCTATTGGTCTTTTTAGTTCCGCTTCTCTTCTCCTGCGTTCATGTCTGCTTTGACTTTCATCATTCTCTTCTCGTCTTTCTCTGCGATCTTCTCCTTCACTTCTTTCACGAATTCGCACACCATTATATCTATCAATTTCTCTTCTTTGTTGCCTATCAGCTCTCCTTTGTGCTCTTTCATATTCTTCATTAATATTATCATTGTTGCGATTTTGTTCTCGCCTTGTTTCTCGATTATCTTCTAACTCCTGTTCTTCCATTTCTGCTCTCAATCTTTCTATCTCGCAAGCTAGACGTGCTTGTTCAACATAATATCTTTCAATTTCATCCTCAATCTTTTTTCTTCCTCCGTGCTTCTCTCCCATGCAATATTCCTCTTCCTTCTTCTTGATTTTCTTCATCAATTGGATTATTCTGCCTCTGACACTGCCTATTTCCTTGATTTCCATCATTCTGCCCATTTTGAAGAGTCTCGGGACGTGGAATATAACGATCTTCCATCATTTCTCTTCTCTCGCAATGTTTTATGCCTGGATTTTGCGTTTCTTCTTGGTTTTCTTCATCAGCATTTTCTATAGGTAAAATTCTCCTTCTTTCCTCTCTAACTGATCTTGAGCTTGACCTTGTAGTGCTTCTCGACCTTCTGCTTTGTAATCTCATGTTTTCCATCCTCCACTCATGATTCCGTCTTGTCAAATTTGCACGTTCCTCTGCCTCTAATCGTCTTTCTTCATGTATTGTTTGTCTCAACGCCTCTAATGCTGCGATCTCTTCATTTCCATGAATTATTTCTCCAATCCCTTCTCGGTCTCTCTCCTCTTGTCTATTGTTTACCAATTGTTGTTCTTCTCCCCTTTCGTCCCACGAGTCCGATCTCCAAGTATGCACGCTTACTCTATCATAATCCATAGTTCTATCCGCTCTCTTGGTTGAATTGGTGATTGAATTTGATTTTCTTCATTATTCCTTATGTTCCTTCTTGAGGATTCTCCCATTTCATTTCTCCCTTCTCCGGCAAGTCTCCTACTCCTTCTAACAGTTGTGGTTGCTCGGATGCATTTTTCCTTCTAGCCATTGCTTAATTTTTGTAAACTGTTGAAAATTATATGAAATTCCTTCCCTAATACTCCAAATTCTTTCAAATCACGATGTCAATCCTTACTCTTTCCCTGTTTCTAGCGCCAATATGTAGTTGCAGGAAATCCTACACTACACCCCTCACAAGAATCCACACAACTAAGACATTTGAAGATGAACAATTATGATTTTTATTGATTAATTCCTTGAATGTTTACAAGATAGAATGGAAAAGAGCTAAAGAAATTACAATCACTACAAACTTTCTCTCTCCTAATGACTTGCCTAACACACGGAAAAAGATCCCTCTCAACAGTCCTGCTCGACTCCTTATATAGGGTATTACACAATGGATGACAGCTAAGCTGTCCTTTATTTTCGGGAATGACTTGCGAAATATCGCAGACGTTCAAATATATACTCTCGCAAGTTTCCTAAATCTCGCTAAGTCTTCACATCTTTCTCGTGTTTTGGCTGCCGTCATTCATTGCGTCATTGATATTACTCATTTGCGACACTTTCGCAATATCGTCGTTTATTGATCTCGCGAGGTATTGTTGTTGCGATATTCTGATCCTACATTTAAAATCAAAATCAAAATCAAAATCAAAATCAAAATTTTTTTTTTTCGATTTTTTTTTGTGCTCAAATTTGTATGAAAATTCGTAATCAATTTTTTTTAAAAAATAACGACCCTCAAGAGTCGTCATTGTTTCAGTGACGACTCTAAACAGTCATTATTTCAAAAACGACTCTAAACAGTCGTCATTGTTTCAGTGACGACTCTAGACAGTCGTTAATGCTTATAAAAGAGTCGCTATCTTCTTTAAAGATTCATTAATGGCGGAATACATGAAATAGTCGTCATATGCGTATTTGAACATTAACGACTGTCTAGAGTCGTCACTGAAACAACGACGACTGTTTAGAGTCGTTTTTGAAATAATAATGACTGTTTAGAGTCGTCACTGAAACAATGACGACTCTTGAGGGTCGTTAATTTTTTTAAAAAATTGATGACGACTTTTCATACAAATTTGAGTAGAAAAAAAAAATTGGATTTTGATTTTGATTTTGATTTTAAAGTTTTGTTTTTAATTTTAAAATTTTGATTTAAAAAAAAAAATAAAAATAAGGGGTAAAATAGTATTTTCACTTTTACTATTGATACGCCCCTGAAAATTTTGGGGTGCAAACAAAATTGGTGAGGCGCCCCATTAAAAACCGTGGCCCCCAATTTTTTCGTGATTTTTATTCACCACTACATACTTTTCTCTACAAAACATTTATGACCATGCAACACACGGGTGCAAAAACTATTTATATCCCAAATTTTATTGTTGTACCCAAAAATTACACCCGCAGTAAAACATACATATTTTCTGCAAATATCTGGGCCCGTGCAGAGCACGGGCGTCACACATAGTTCTCTAAATTATACTCCCTCTGTTTTTGGAAAAGAGATACTTTCACTTTTTATTTTAGCCTAAAAATAGGCCAAATTGAAAATGTGAAAGTATCTCTTTTCCAGAAACGGAGGGAGTAATAGAGTTTTTTCGAACATTCTCATTTACCGGAGCCTTTGGTTAACTCTCGTTTCTAGTTAATGCTGTCCCCATTATTTCGATTTTTCTTTTTTTTGGTAATTTTATTGAATTTTGGACAAAAAAAAATCCAAGAAAATATCTTTTGCCTCATAACATATTTTCTGGACAATTGTACTTAAGAAAAATTATTTCCTAAAACAACTAAATATTACGAAATCTTATAAATTACCAAATAAATTAAAAAAAAAAAGTCGTTTAAAAATCATAACTAAATCCTAACATTAAAACAAACAAAAAACTAAAATCATCGTTTATATTATTCATCACGATGAATCTATTAACATTAAAATTATGTATCATGTTTTTCATCACAGAATTATATCGACCATAAAAATTAAAAAAAAAATGTCCAATGTCCGATTACACTTCTTATAATTAAACGAATTCTAAATTACAATTCCAAGCTAATGATAATTAAATTAATCCTAATTATAATTCCAATAAAGTAATAAACCCTTGATCAAATTTAGACCTGCGACTAAAACTTAAACTTAAATTCATGAAATTGTGGATGCTTACCAGCAGAAGCGTGCTTCTTCTTCCGTAAAAAGTAGTCCTGGAAGACGACAATAGCTGTCTCACACAAACTATTAGCTTCGAAGCAATTTTCAAGTGATCGTAGATCAATACGAAACATTCTGAGTCTACATCAAATGACTGTCTCACACAAATCATGTAAGATGTTACCAGGCGATTTTCACATGATCATCTTTTGACTTTCGTCAAGAATATAAGAAGAACTTGGTTAAAGCGAAAGCTTACCAACACATATTTCGAGAAATATGTAAGCGAGTTAAATTCAGCTCGAAATATTAAATGTGTATAATCGAAGTCTATATAGCTATACGACTTTTGTCTCAAATAGGAGATAGAGTAGATAATCTTTTGAGTGATAGATGAGTTCAAGTCTCTACATACCTTTTGTTGATGAAGTTCCACAAGCCCCCCCTTAGTAGTTCTTCATCTTCAATCGATGAATGTCGTGAAGTTTAAAGCTCAACTACACTTCTATCCTAATCCGCGATCCTGGGATTTCCTTCCTGTAGCTATTAAGGAATAACTTTGAACAATAAAAGATAAACATTACTGCATGTGTTCAAAGTGTGTCGACATCCTTACTTTGTAAGTCCTCTTTCATACTTACAACACCTTGAAACCGATTTTCCACACTTCCAAACAAGTTTAGAATTGGTTCATCTGACTTTCAAGAACTATGCGATTGATCAAGAAACACTCAATCACAAATCATGGGTTTAATGGTTCTACCAAAACAAGTTTCGGTTCTACCTCCATGTGAGTACTGTGCATAGTCACACTAGCTTCCCAAAATTCAGTTGACTAGGTACTAGGATCGGTTCCCCACATATATATGGTATCTAACTTATATGTGTTGCACATGTCCATAGGATCGGTTCCCCTTTGCCTAAAAACGTGTTGCACATGTCCATAGGATCGGTTCCCCTTTCTGCTATAAACTTGCTGCACCTCATACAAGGATCGATTCCCCTTTGTGATGTGTTGCACCTCTTCATATGATCGGTTCCCCTTTACCCAGATTCGGTCCTACACAATCACAAACTCGATCATACCATCTTAGGTGATTACTTAAGATCGGTTTCACTAATAAAAGTCATACCAATACATAAGTCAGGCCTTTGTGAATAGTTTTACCAAGAACATAAACAAGTCGTGAGCGGTTATACTAAATCACACATATTGGATGTTCACAAGATATGCAATGAATAACAATCCCAATAACGCCTGGCGATTTCCTTTTCGATTCATAAACAAGTTTATGAACTTACTTCCTTAAAACACATGTAAAACATTGTTTCCTAGGATGAAATCCTCACCTCATACCCATACATAATCACAATAGCATTTAAAGGATTATGTCGATGTCTTATCTACAAAGTTTAATGGTTAAGCAATAAGCTTCATATTGTACTCCTTAATACTATGTCTATCTAGAGTGTTCATGCTTCACAGTTTCGTTTTCAATATACACGACTTGAAAGATACGTTAGGGAATGAAACAGTTCAAGTCAAATATCACTAACCTCAAGTGGAAGGATGATGTTGTCGTTGCAGATTCTTACTTCTTCACTTCTTCAAGTCTTCGCAATACTTGTAATGTCTCATATCCTAATACTTTCAAACTAACCTATATGAAGTTGACTCTAGTACATAATCAAGCGACTCTTAAAATGAGTTTTGATTCACTAAAATATGACAACCAAACTTGACATACCAACGCTTGGTGGGTTCAACTGAGCTATGCTCTAACATCTTTAATTTCCTAGTAATTAAAGCATATCCATGGATTTTATATTAGTAAAGTATACTTGTTGTCATCCATGAGAGACTTTGGAATTTTAGTTGGGAAAGTTGGAATATTTATAAAACCATAAATTAATATATATTGCATATCTTTTAGTATTTTCGGATTTGGTAATTCCTTGGTGTGCAGACTACCTTGGTCATTATAAATAATGATGTTTGTTCTTCTTGCAAACTTATCCTGCGATACACGTACTTCATTTTGTAGAGGTAAGCCGGCTTGCAATATTCTCGTAATACTCAATGGAGAGAAAAGTATCCTAATTAGGTGAATTCTCTTACGCTCGCTTCGTTTAAAGTCTTGTTTGTGTTCAAGAAGCGTCTAGAAATACTGTGAGTGGGAAACTAGAATCATATTGTTCTTTTAGTTTTCAATTATTGATTTGATTGACTAACGATATAGTTAAACCTTGATATTACCTAGTTTGTTTATTCTGTGATCTTTCTCTTCTGATATAAGGTCACTCTAACTAGATCAAGGATTGACGGTTTCAGATATGATATTTGATTCAAAATATGAAGATAAGACTTGTGATCGTCCATCGTTAACAGACTCCACTTTGTACGTGATCAATCACAAGGGAATCAAGTTGTTTGTACTAGTACATTAAAGACTGAAGGTTTCAAGACTAAAATATTTACTTATTGGTATTCCAATCTTTGTGATTATACTTCGTGCACACTTGATTGACTGGTATCCAACAAGCTCGTTTATCTTTATAGACCTTTTATAGCTTGTTGTATAGATCGACAATCTATCACTTAGTATTTCTCTGTAGGATCCAAATATCGCACAATAGTAAAAGCTCGTGAGAATGTAGCGAGACTTGCGAGAATGTAGCATGGGCGCGGCAATATGAGCTATACTCCACTATATGTGAGCTGTCATCCACTATGTGAACACCTATATAAAGAGAAGACCAGGAGAGAGAAAAGGAGGATAGACACTTTTGTAAACTAGAGAGAGACACAATTTTGTAAGAGAGAGAGGAGATACAATTAGTTGAGAGAGACTTTATTTTCTTTATCATCTTCTTCCCCAAAAACTAGATCTAGAGCTCTACAAAATACTCAATAATGGAGATTGTAAATGTAATATTAATGTAACCTCAACAATCATAGTGAAGAACCATGGATGTAGATCACATTGATCGAACCATGTAAAAAATCCTTGTGTCCATTTTATAATTTTAGCACTTTAATCTTTATTTTGATTATGAAATAGATTTAGATCTAGAAAATATTATAAGGGGTGTGTTGTGGGAAATCCTGCAACTACATTTGGCGCTAGAAACAAGGATGAGTAAAGGATTTATCCTTCCTGTAACTTGTTGGTTCAAGAAGATTCGGTGTTGATATTTAATTTCTATGGATACTTGAAGTCATCAACTGTGTAGTGTGTATATTTTTCTAGATCTATAAAGTTTAGGTTCAAAAATGGAAATTTCATGGAAGAAATTACACTTTCAGAGAAGAAAACTAAAGTTTCAATAGAAGATTTCCATATTCAGGAGAAAAAGCAAGAAGCAAATTGTTGAAAGAAATTAAGGAAGGACGAAGAGAAGATAAGAGGCGAGATCTTTGCAATTTTTATCACAAACAAAAATTCGCACAGATGGTTTGAGTTGGAGCGAATAAGCAATAGGTCACGGGTTCGAATTCGCACACATACATATTTTTCATTTTCTTCTCCCATGGAGAATAAAAGAATAAGGAAAAAAGTTATGAGTTAATTTCGCAGAGAAGTTCTTGAACAGTTGGTCCAGAGAACAACATGTGTGTTTGTGGTCGCAAGTTCAAATTCGCCTGCGAGCATAGTTTTCTTCTTTTTACAGAGGACGAAAAAATGAATAATTTCGCAATATTGTTTCATAATTTCGCAAACAAGAGGCATCACAATTGGTCACCTGCGAAGTTAATGAGTTCATGGTCGTGTGTTCAAATCCCAACGAATGTGTATTTTTCGCATGGATATTATGCAAGAGTATTTCTCACAGAAGAGAGTTTATGATTATTTCGCACAGAAATTTCGCAAAGGAGGGTTGGCACAGATGGTTCATTTGATTCGATGCATGAAGAAGGACGTAGGTTCAATTCCCACCTCCTGCGAATTTTTCGCACATTTTACATATTTTTGGGTTGCTACCAGCGAAGAGCAAATCAAGTTTTAACAAGTGTGTGATAATATCGCACAAGAGAACTGGCACAATTGGTCAAGAGGCATTAATGCAAGCAGCAGGTCGCAAGGTCAATTCTTGCTTCTCGCACATTTATTTTTGTTATGCGAAATTTCGCACGGACTATGATTATTTCGCAAAGAAGAAAGTTGATGATTATCTCGCAAATTAATTTCGCAAGAGAGGGTTAGAACAGTTGGTATGGTGCGAGAATATGCAAGAGGCAGGTCAAGGGTTCAAATCTCATTTCTCACACTTCTTTTTGCTACGCGATAATTACATTTCTTTGAGCGACGTTTATACATTTCAAGGATGCCAGTTCATAAGAAAATCATATAATTCGCAAGAGATGACAGCAACAACAAACCACAAAAGCTAAGTATATTAAAAACTCCATATATTAATATACTTGGGACCTCACAAAATTATTAATATGTAGAGGTTATTCTCTATATGATTTTACAAGTTGGGACCAAATTTTTTATTAATATATAGAGTTTATTAATATATGGAGTATCAATATATGGAGTTTTTACTGTACCACTTTCCTTGAACATTTTACTTACAACAAATAAAAGATTTTTGATTTGATTTACAAAACGCGATACAATCGCAGAATTACAAAGATTTCAGAACTACAAAGATTTCACGATTACAATGATTCGAGAAAAATCTCGGAGATATTACAAAAGAGACCGAGAAAAATCTCGCACAGATCAATTTATGTATTTCCCTTAAATATTTGCTTTGTCTCAAATGAGAATGATATCTAACATGGAGAGTAGTAGGAGGCAAAATAAGACCTTCCATCAACAGGCTAGTAAGACCTTTCATCAACAGGCTGCATAAGACCTCATTAGGATCATTTCCATGAAAGATGTTTATCGGATGAGACAAAACAAGTTATACAAAGGAAATCCAAACAAAGAAAAATGATTTGAACTAGCAATTAAATGCAATTTTTTGATAAAATAAATGTTTAATAGTAATCTAAATTCTTATTTGTATTACAGCATTGCATGAGGTAGAGAACGTGGAGTAATAATTTCGCAATACTTTTTATTCGCATTCAAGGACGGATACTTCTTATATTTCTAGGATTGAGTACTTCTTATACTTCTTCAAGGATACTTCATACTTCTTATACTTCAAGGGTTTATACTTCTTATTTATTTCGCAAGGCTTCGGAACTTCGCAAAAGAATAGAGGCAAGTACGTACTTTTGAAGTCCAGTATTCTTTCGCTCGTTCCATCATCAACAAAGATCAAAGACTACTACAACAACGGATTTTTCCTTAAAGATCGCTCTTCAAGCAATATTCAAGGAAAAAGAGGCAAGATGTAGGATCCAAATATCGCATAATAATAAGAGCTCACGAGAATGTACCGAGACTTGCGAGAATGTAGCATGGGCGCGGCAATATGAGCTGTACTCCACTATATGTGAACTGTCATCCACTATGTGAACACCTATATAAAGAGAAGACCAGGAGAGAGAAAAGGAGGATAGACATTTTTGTAAACTAGAGAGAGACACAATTTTGTAAGAGAGAGAGGAGATACAATTAGTTGAGAGAGACTTTATTTTTTTTTATCATCTTCTTCCCCAAAAACTAGATCTAGAGCTCTACAAAATACTCAATAATGGAGATTGTAAATGTAATATTAATGTAACCTCAACAATCATAGTGAAGAACCATGGATGTAGATCACATTGATCGAACCATGTAAAAAATCCTTGTGTCCATTTTATAATTTTAGCACTTTAATCTTTATTTTGATTA
The DNA here is from genome assembly GCA_023531295.1 of Papaver armeniacum. Classification (NCBI taxonomy): domain Eukaryota; kingdom Viridiplantae; phylum Streptophyta; class Magnoliopsida; order Ranunculales; family Papaveraceae; genus Papaver; species Papaver armeniacum. Next base: position 336,353 of record JAJJWW010004410.1, read on the forward strand.
TGAAATAGATTTAGATCTAGAAAATATTATAAGGGGTGTGTTGTGGGAAATCCTGCAACTACATTTGGCGCTAGAAACAGGGATGAGTAAATGATTTATCCTTCCTGTAACTTGTTGGTTCAAGAAGATTCGGTGTTGATATTTAATTTCTATGGATACTTGAAGTCATCAACTGTGTAGTGTGTATATTTTTCTAGATCTATAAAGTTTAGGTTCAAAAATGGAAATTTCATGGAAGAAATTACACTTTCAGAGAAGAAAACCAAAGTTTCAATAGAAGATTTCCATATTCAGGAGAAAAATCAAGAAGCAAATTGTTGAAAGAAATTAAGGAAGGACGAAGAGAAGATAAGAGGCAGATGCTGCAATTTTTATCACAAACAAAAATTCGCACAGATGGTTTGAGTTGGAGCGAATAAGCAATAGGTCACGGGTTCGAATTCGCACACATACATATTTTTCATTTTCTTCTCCCATGGAGAATAAAAGAATAAGGAAAAAAAGTTATGAGTTAATTTCGCAGAGAAGTTCTTGAACAGTTGGTCCAGAGAACAACATGTGTGTTTGTGGTCGCAAGTTCGAATTCGCCTGCGAGCATAGTTTTCTTCTTTTTACAGAGGACGAAAAAATGAATAATTTCGCAATATTGTTTCATAATTTCGCAAACAAGAGGCATCACAATTGGTCACCTGCGAAGTTAATGAGTTCATGGTCATGTGTTCAAATCCCAACGAATGTGTATTTTTCGCATGGATATTATGCAAGAGTATTTCTCACAGAAGAGAGTTTATGATTATTTCGCACAGAAATTTCGCAAAGGAGGGTTGGCACAGATGGTTCATTTGATTCGATGCATGAAGAAGGACGTAGGTTCAATTCCCACCTCCTGCGAATTTTTCGCACATTTTACATATTTTTGGGTTGCTACCAGCGAAGAGCAAATCAAGTTTTAACAAGTGTGTGATAATATCGCACAAGAGAACTGGCACAATTGGTCAAGAGGCATTAATGCAAGCAGCAGGTCGCAAGGTCAATTCTTGCTTCTCGCACATTTATTTTTGTTATGCGAAATTTCGCACGGACTATGATTATTTCGCAAAGAAGAAAGTTGATGATTATCTCGCAAATTAATTTCGCAAGAGAGGGTTAGAACAGTTGGTATGGTGCGAGAATATGCAAGAGGCAGGTCAAGGGTTCAAATCTCATTTCTCACACTTCTTTTTGCTACGCGATAATTACATTTCTTTGAGCGACGTTTATACATTTCAAGGATGCCAGTTCATAAGAAAATCATATAATTCGCAAGAGATGACAGCAACAGCAAACCACAAAAGCTAAGTATATTAAAAACTCCATATATTAATATACTTGGGACCTCACAAAATTATTAATATGTAGAGGTTATTCTCTATATGATTTTACAAGTTGGGACCAAATTTTTTATTAATATATAGAGTTTATTAATATATGGAGTATCAATATATGGAGTTTTTACTGTACCACTTTCCTTGAACATTTTACTTACAACAAATAAAAGATTTTTGATTTGATTTACAAAACGCGATACAATCGCAGAATTACAAAGATTTCACGATTACAATGATTCGAGAAAAATCTCGCAGATATTACAAAAGAGACCGAGAAAAATCTCGCACAGATCAATTTATGTATTTCCCTTAAATATTTGCTTTGTCTCAAATGAGAATGATATCTAACATGGAGAGTAGTAGGAGGCAAAATAAGACCTTCCATCAACAGGCTAGTAAGACCTTTCATCAACAGGCTGCATAAGACCTCATTAGGATCATTTCCATGAAAGATGTTTATCGGATGAGACAAAACAAGTTATACAAAGGAAATCCAAACAAAGAAAAATGATTTGAACTAGCAATTAAATGAAATTTTTTGATAAAATAAATGTTTAATACTAATCTAAATTCTTATTTGTATTACAGCATTGCATGAGGCAGAGAACGTGGAGTAATAATTTCGCAATACTTTTTATTCGCATTCAAGGACGGATACTTCTTATATTTCTAGGATTGAGTACTTCTTATACTTCTTCAAGGATACTTCATACTTCTTATACTTCATGGGTTTATACTTCTTATTTATTTCGCAAGGCTTCGGAACTTCGCAAAAGAATAGAGGCAAGTACGTACTTTTGAAGTCCAGTATTCTTTCGCTCGTTCCATCATCAACAAAGATCAAAGACTACTACAACAACGGATTTTTCCTTAAAGATCGCTCTTCAAGCAATATTCAAGGAAAAAGAGGCAAGATGTAGGATCCAAATATCGCACAATAGTAAGAGCTCGCGAGAATGTACCGAGACTTGCGAGAATGTAGCATGGGCGCGGCAATATGAGCTGTACTCCACTATATGTGAACTGTCATCCACTATGTGAACACCTATATAAAGAGAAGACCAGGAGAGAGAAAAGGAGGATAGACATTTTTGTAAACTAGAGAGAGACACAATTTTGTAAGAGAGAGAGGAGATACAATTAGTTGAGAGAGACTTTATTTTTTTTATCATCTTCTTCCCCAAAAACTAGATCTAGAGCTCTACAAAATACTCAATAATGGAGATTGTAAATGTAATATTAATGTAACCTCAACAATCATAGTGAAGAACCATGGATGTAGATCACATTGATCGAACCATGTAAAAAATCCTTGTGTCCATTTTATAATTTTAGCACTTTAATCTTTATTTTGATTATGAAATAGATTTAGATCTAGAAAATATTATAAGGGGTGTGTTGTGGGAAATCCTGCAACTACATTTGGCGCTAGAAACAGGGATGAGTAAAAGATTTATCCTTCCTGTAACTTGTTGGTTCAAGAAGATTCGGTGTTGATATTTAATTTCTATGGATACTTGAAGTCATCAATTTGTGTAGTGTGTATATTTTTCTAGATCTATAAAGTTTAGGTTCAAAAATGGAAATTTCATGGAAGAAATTACACTTTCAGAGAAGAAAACCAAAGTTTCAATAGAAGATTTCCATATTCAGGAGAAAAATCAAGAAGCAAATTGTTGAAAGAAATTAAGGAAGGACGAAGAGAAGATAAGAGGCGAGATCTTGCAATTTTTATCACAAACAAAAATTCGCACGAGATGGTTTGAGTTGGAGCGAATAAGCAATAGGTCACGGGTTCGAATTCGCACACATACATATTTTTCATTTTCTTCTCCCATGGAGAATAAAAGAATAAGGAAAAAAGTTATGAGTTAATTTCGCAGAGAAGTTCTTGAACAGTTGGTCCAGAGAACAACATGTGTGTTTGTGGTCGCAAGTTCGAATTCGCCTGCGAGCATAGTTTTCTTCTTTTTACAGAGGACGAAAAAAATGAATAATTTCGCAATATTGTTTCATAATTTCGCAAACAAGAGGCATCACAATTGGTCACCTGCGAAGTTAATGAGTTCATGGTCGTGTGTTCAAATCCCAACGAATGTGTATTTTTCGCATGGATATTTCGCAAGAGTATTTCTCACAGAAGAGAGTTTATGATTATTTCGCACAGAAATTTCGCAAAGGAGGGTTGCACGAGATGGTTTATTTGATTCGATGCATGAAGAAGGACGTAGGTTCAATTCCCACCTCCTGCGAATTTTTCGCACATTTTACATATTTTTGGGTTGCTACCAGCGAAGAGCAAATCAAGTTTTAACAAGTGTGTGATAATTTCGCACAAGAGAACTGGCACAATTGGTCAAGAGGCATTAATGCAAGCAGCAAGTCGCAAGATCAATTCTTGCTTCTCGCACATTTATTTTTGTTATGCGAAATTTCGCACGGACTATGATTATTTCGCAAAGAAGAAAGTTGATGATTATCTCGCAAATTAATTTCGCAAGAGAGGGTTAGAACAGTTGGTATGGTGCGAGAATATGCAAGAGGCAGGTCAAGGGTTCAAATCTCATTTCTCGCACTTCTTTTTGCTACGCGATAATTACATTTCTTTGAGCGACGTTTATACATTTCAAGGATGCCAGTTTCATAAGAAAATCATATAATTCGCAAGAGATGAAAGCAACAGCAAACCACAAAAGCTAAGTATAATAAAAACTCCATATATTAATATACTTGGGACCTCACAAAATTATTAATATATAGAGGTTATTCTCTATATGATTTTACAAGTTGAGACCAAATTTTTTATTAATATATAGAGTTTATTAATATATGGAGTATCAATATATGGAGTTTTTACTGTACCACTTTCCTTGAACATTTTACTTACAACAAATAAAAGATTTTTTATTTGATTTACAAAACGCGATACAATCGCAGAATTACAAAGATTTTAGAACTACAAAGATTTCACGATTACAATGATTCGAGAAAAATCTCGCAGATATTACAAAAGAGACCGAGAAAAATCTCGCACAGATCAATTTATGTATTTCCCTTAAATATTTGCTTTGTCTCAAATGAGAATGATATCTAACATGGAGAGGAGTAGGAGGCAAAATAAGACCTTCCATCAACAGGCTAGTAAGACCTTCCATCAACAGGCTGCATAAGACCTCATTAGGATCATTTCCATGAAAGATGTTTATCGGATGAGACAAAACAAGTTATACAAAGGAAATCCAAACAAAGAAAAATGATTTGAACTAGCAATTAAATGAAATTTTTTGATAAAAGAAATGTTTAATACTAATCTAAATTCTTATTTGTATTACAGCATTGCATGAGGCAGAGAACGTGGAGTAATAATTTCGCAATACTTCTTATTCGCATTCAAGGACGGATACTTCTTATATTTCGAGGATTGAGTACTTCTTATACTTCTTCAAGGATACTTCATACTTCTTATACTTCAAGGGTTTATACTTCTTATTTATTTCGCAAGGCTTCGGAACTTCGCAAAAGAATAGAGGCAAGTACGTACTTTTCAAGTCCAGTATTCTTTCGCTCGTTCCTTCATCAACAAAGATCAAAGACTACTACAACAACGGATTTTTCCTTAAAGATCGCTCTTCAAACAATATTCAAGGAAAAAGAGGCAAGATGTAGGATCCAAATATCGCACAATAGTAAGAGCTCGCGAGAATGTACCGAGACTTACGAGAATGTAGCATGGGCGCGGCAATATGAGCTGTACTCCACTATATGTGAACTGTCATCCACTATGTGAATACCTATATAAAGAGAAGACCAGGAGAGAGAAAAGGAGGATAGACATTTTTGTAAACTAGAGAGAGACACAATTTTGTAAGAGAGAGAGGAGATACAATTAGTTGAGAGAGACTTTATTTTCTTTATCATCTTCTTCCCCAAAAACTAGATCTAGAGCTCTACAAAATACTCAATAATGGAGATTGTAAATGTAATATTAATGTAACCTCAATAATCATAGTGAAGAACCATGGATGTAGATCACATTGATCGAACCATGTAAAAAATCCTTGTGTCCATTTTATAATTTTAGCACTTTAATCTTTATTTTGATTATGAAATAGATTTAGATCTAGAAAATATTATAAGGGGTGTGTTGTGGGAAATCCTGCAACTACATTCTCTTCAGGAATCGAATTTGATAGGATGTGAACTAAGATTGGTTACCTTTGATAGTCTTTATATCTTAGTTGATCTAACTGATACAAAGAAGTTTATATTGATTAAAAGGAAGAACCTTAGTAACTATATAAACATATCTCTGATTAACTTGTTGATCTGGGAGATTAATTACTGAAACAGATTTTTTATTTTTATTTCGGAATACGACCCAAAGGTGTTTAGTGCTAGAAGTTTTCACAGCAGGTGGAGGGACTTAAGATAGTGGACTATATCATAGGATTCACGTGCGTATATACCAGATTGGAAGTAGGTGCATGGATATTGACATAACTGAGTATCTTGGAGTTAGTTTACTTGGTCTCAACTATACGAAGTTGGTTGTATTCTTTGTATAACTGCTCAATTATGAGAGTATTCAAAACTGGACTAGGTTCCTGGGTTTTTTTTTTTGCATTTGAGGTTTCCTCATTTTCAAAATCTTGTTGTGTGCCATTATAGTTATTATTTTAGTTATAATACAGTAAACACACTAGAATTTTAATCCAACACTTGGGTTTGATCCTAATAGATTGGTTCGGAGTGTTGATACATATTCTATATACACAGTGTTACCTTGTTGAAAAGTAATCTCCTTGACTGTGCTTTTGTATTGTATTACACAAGGTGTATCTTATATAGGTGGATATCGAGAAGATTGTGGTGTACTTGGTACCCTCGTCATTTCACATGCGCTTTGATCGACATATGAAATCATTATTCTTTAAAAATCCCTTTAAACACTTCCCAATAAGAGAAAATTAACTCATCATGGATTTCTTAAAATCCATGAAAGACTATACAAAGATAAAGACGATGCAAACCCTATATGGATGGCGAGAAACATGTTCAATATCCAAAGAAAATTTTGACTCCTTGTTCCCTTTGTATGTAGAAAGTGTAAAAACTTCCCCGTAAAGATGTATCTTACAAGTAGTTAAAACGTCCCCTCAGCGCTACCCATATAAAACCTCATAATGTTGGATAACTGCAATGGCTAAGTGGGAACGGTATTAGTGGAGGGTCAAGTCATTATAAATGTATCATAGATGGCGACAGTTCACTTGTCGAGGGCATCAGTAATAGGGAGCGTCGGAGATATGAGCATGTATATCCCGAAGCCCGAGATGGCTCCAACCTAAGGGGGTGAGATCGTAACAGCCAATATTCGACAGTGGTCGATCAAATGGAAATTAGTAATAAAATATCCTAAACAAACGATGATGCCTTTTCAGCATTCATAGTGGAAAAAAACAGTTCAGTTAAACGCGTTCAGACAAGAGCAATCAGGGATCGGCGACCTGCGGAAATCTGTTGCTGGATGACCGTAATGGTGTCCGCTAAAAACCAAACACCGTTGGAAGACCGTATTGACTAAGTGGAGACAATCTCCCCCCCCTTTAATGGGAGCAAGGAAAAATTGAAACCGCTAACGAAGTTGAACAGAGAATAAAATAGAACCGTTAGATTTAGGGGAAATTCCGTGTGAACTATTGTTCACATCTATTGGATCGTCATGAAAAATAAGGAGTTCGGTGTGATTTGGGGAGTCTGTGAGGGCTTTTAAAGAATAACCGAACTATGTAGGACCTGAAATAGAAATGATACGTAGGAACCTTATACGCGTCCCCGATAACGATAAAGTGATGAAAAAACCTGCCTCCTCTGAAGCAAGTTGTGAGGTTGGCCGCCTGCCGGCATGGGAAACAGACGCGCAACGCGCGTGCACAACTCTTGTATTGGTAAAGAGCCAAATCATTAAAGCTGTGATTTGAATAAGGTCTAACTCGGTACTCAGTTTCTTTTCAGATCATTACTGACTCACTTTTATAACTTAGTCAATAAGGTCCGACTCTTTTATTAGGGATGAATTAGTGCCACGTAGCCACTAAGACAATTACCAATCTTATTTAAAAACAAAAATCAAACTAGGGACATTTTGTTTGATGGAAAAATAAATAGGATATCTTAGAGCATCCACAGTCATCGACCAAAACTAAAAATTTGGTCGAAAACTGAGACACTATCGAGTGGAGTAAAGAGTAAATCCCAGACTAAAACTAAAAACCAAACCAAATTTGGTCTTTGGTTTAGTTATAGTCTGGCGTAATCTGCGTCTACGCCTGATTGGGGCGTAGCTGTAAGTTGCGTTTGTTAATGAGACGTAAATTTAGACTCGCCCGATTGAAACGCAACTTTAGACTCCGCCCGGTGGGACGTAATTAACATTTGCGCCTGATACCAAGCGGCACCATAATATTGCGCCTCATTCAGGCGTAGTCACAAGTTACGTCTCACCGGGCGTGATTTTAAAGTCCGCCTGTAGTCAGGCGCAATTACTAGTACCGCCTGTAGAATGATGGGGCGCAATTATAAGTAACGCCTGTTGAATGTATGGGGCGCAATTGGCAGTAACGCCTGTTGAATGCATGGGGCGCATTTATAAGTTGCGCCCCATCAGGCGCAGGCTTGAAACTACGCCCCATTTGTTGGTTTAACTACGTGTGTGTTTTCTGCCCATATATATAATTTAGAACTTTCCTAATTATCATTATTAGTCAAGTTTGTAATTTCTTATGTTATGTGGTTGTTTTCCTCGGCCATGTTGATTTGATCTTTATCTTGGATTACCATCTTGTTTTACAGGGCGGAGTCACTAAGTTGCGCCCCATCAGGCGCAGGCCCAAGCTACGCCCCATCAGGCGTAGTTTCAAGTTGTGCCTCATCAGGCGAATTGTAGTATTTGCGTCCCATTCAGGCGTAATTTGTATTTGCGCCCCGTCGGGCGTAGTTCTGGATTACGTTCCACACCAAACGCAAATTTAAACACGCCCAACGTCAGGCGTAACTTAAAGTTGCGTCCAACCCAAACGCACTTAACAACTACGCCCCATATCAGACGAACCATTCTAACTCCGCTCCACCAAATTTACTCCTCCAACGTAGTGTCTCACCACGGACTAAAACCATATCTTTAACTTTTTTTTTGGTTTTTAGTCTTTAGTTTTACTCGTCCCACTGCAGTTGCTCTTATTAATTATACTTTTGAAACATGGCTATTTTATCAAAACCCTTCTTGACGATACACTATTTTTGTGAATAAGACATTTTATAGCATCAACGTGTTCACTCTGTTAAAGTCTGTTATAAAGGTCTGCCAGTAGGTATTACCTTTCCTCGAACCTTGCTTTAAATTTATTTTATTTTATTATTATATGTATAAGGAAAAAAAAAAGATAACTACTATGGGGAAAATCACTTTTCTAGAGGGAAAGCTGATCTAGGTCTTTCCTATTTGATTTTGGTGGATTTAAAAGAATAAGCTTTCTACTATCAATTATCTAATAAAAAACTTACTTTTTTCACACATTGGACGTCATTTTTGCGAATTAAAACCAAACCGTAACGGATTTGAAGTTAATATTTTGAGGATATGTTCCTCTTACCAAGTTATACATGCCTACCAAAAATGAGCATATTCCGAAATATAAAACCTCACGATCTACCGGTCTCAATTTCGACGGCCAGAAACCCTCAGATTTTCAACGGCACATTTTCAAAGTAGTAGATGATGATGTTATACGTCTCGGAATACGCTCATTTTTGGTAGGCATGTAGAACTTGGTAAGAGGAACATATCCTCAAAATATTAGCTTCAAATCCGTTACGGTTTGGTTTTAATTCGTAAAAATGACACCCAACGTGTGAGATAGTGTGATAATAAAAGTGTGAGGGGATCCCTCCTTTTTTCTATACGAATATAAATTTGATGCTATTTAATATCGTTCGACCTTGATTCCCATCAAACCTTAAACGAAGAACATTATGTCACTGTAAGGTAAATTATAATTAGCCAATCATTTCATACAATTCTTTTGTTTGAACTCATAAAATCACACCCTGAATTATCACAAGTATCTGAGGGTAGAACATGAAAATAAATATTCCGCAACCAATCCTTATTAAAACAAAAACAAACAATTTATAAAAAGGTATTGGCGCTCAGCTTGTTGCTAGGCTGCCCGCCATTCCTTGTAATATTGATCTTCTTTCTTTTATTTAATAAAATAAATAAAATTTATAAAAATCTACTGATCATACCTATACCAAACTAAGCTAATCATTTCAGAAACACAAACAATATTCTTTTGGACATTTATACAAACACTTAGTAAACAATTTTTCTTCTGACTTTTAACAACAAAAGAAAGACAATTTAAGAATCGATCCTTTAAAATCAAACAAAGGGTTTAAAATATGTTGTAGATATGTTTAAAATATGTTGTAGACAATTTAAGAATCTGTTGCCCATTCTAATTAACTATTTATCTCTGCACGACTTTGAAATAAAAAAAAACTAGTGAGATTTGTAGAAAGCTGCTCAATATAAATAGATACAGCTTTAGAGATATCATCGGTAGTATTTCGATTTATGGCAACATTCTATAACAAGATTATATGGAATTTTTTATTAATGATTCCTCTCAATTTATTAGACTAATATCGGATAGGAAAACAACTTATTTACTTAGGTCCGCCCAAAATTAAAAAGAGATCCGCCCAAAATTAAATAGACAAGACACCTAAACCAACTTTTCGATAATTGCTAAAGACGGGTGTCAACACTAGTAGGGCGAGTACCATTTGAATGATCCAATGGACATGATTGAACATGAATTTTCATCTCATGTGGGATATTAACTGCCCAGTTAATGTCGCTACCGCCTTTAGCAATTAGTAAATGTAGCTTTCCCCTAACAATTTCCAAAGAAGAAAAAGAAGATTTCACCTATTTGCAATCCACACTTTTTTTATTTGCCATCTCCCTCAAAATATTAAAAGTAATTTTATTTTTTAATTCTACCATCTACAAAAATTAAATTAAATTAGACTAAAATTACTACCACTTTTATTCTTCTTCATTGACATGGCCAAATTTTACAATATCTAAAGGCTATTCCAGTCGTTGGATAGACCAAAACAATGGTTCAGATTATATTGAAATAATCAATTTCATGTGGCTATTGTACTTACCCGTGACCTAGAATTTCTCTTCAAACTTATTTTCTCTTTCTTTCCTTCACACATCTGGGAATGAAACAGATCATATGCGATTCAAAAGCAGTTATAATTTCCAATTTGAAGTTAAGAATTATCACCTAAATCTAGCTTGAGTGAATGGAATGAGACCAGATCCATCAAAAATATTATATACATGGACTTTTATGCCCGCGCATTGATGCCCGGGCTAGTGTCATAATAGATGTTGTAGTTTAATTTTTTTTTCTACATGCAAGCCTGATGCTTTTCTTCTCAGTTGGCTTTTGTAACTCATTTCTCTCCGCACTCATCTAGCTGCTACCTGCAATTTCATCCTATATTGATCTAAATGTATATTTCGTATCTTATTGTTCTGCATACCAAAAATGTAGTTTAGATCTGATAACACTAAAGATTGCATAAATTGAAATTTAGCAGTTGTCCATTACTTCTTAAAATTAATACTCCCTCTGTTCCATTTTAGATGATGTTTTTGGAGTTTTCACGCAGATTAAGAAATGGAGAGAGATATGAAAAAATTTCATCTATGCCCTTAAGAAAAGTCTTCAAACATTAATTGTTATTAGGACACTTAAAAATAAACTTATAGTTCCAAGACAAAATGTTAGGGTGTTATTAGAAGTTTTTTGGAAAAATATGAAAACCTTCAAATATTGGGGAACAAAAAAATAACCCTAAAACATCATTTAAAATGGAACGGAGGGAATATATGTTACCGAGAATTTATAGTTGGCATTACAGATGTGTGGTTACATGGAGCAATTAGTTTAATAGATAGTCTGTGGACCATGGAGGCGATAACAGAAGTATCTCTCCCTATAATCTCAATTGTCGTCAATGATAACAGTTTCACTGTCGCTCCTTTAGGCAGGGATTATGCTAATTACTGTCAAGATAAATATGGAGTCTCCAAGAATTAACACATGTGAAGATTAATGAAGATAGTTATAATGTGAAAGATTTGATTACCATACTTCGAATTAAGTTCAGCAAAGGTGATTTCCTTATTGGTGATCTTCTTTGACTTGATTCTTCTTCTGGCGTAGGATGTATACTTTACCTGTTCTACCTGCATATCAATAAATTATTTCTCTTGTATTAGTTATGCATGTCCATTGCCACAAATCTCTTGCCACAAATCTCTTGCTACCATATCAATTTGGACAACCATCTAAAAGCCAGAAAATAATGTAGTTGATAAGAAACACTCACTTGGTTAATTAATAGTGAAGGAATATTAACTTAACATATGCAACCTACTTAGAAATGCTTGATTCCTGCTGGCTAATTTTCTTATACGAATACCAATCAGCTGCATCATCTTGACTCAAGTTCTTGGCTCTGGAAGCAACGGCAAAACACTGTACATATATACTCACGGGACGGTTCATGTTAACACCAATCAATGGGACCAATTTACTGTGGTATAAACAATCAGTATTTGGAAAATGGATAATATGTTCGACCACAACGGAAGAACAATAGGTTGGACCACAAAGAAAGGGAAATAAACAAAAAAATAGTAGGAAGAGAAAGTATAGTTAATAACTCAATCCTTACCACTTTTCCGTAGCTTCAAAAGCCGTTCTTGCATATTCGAACATACTCGGTCACCATTTTGACTATGTTTTCATTCTGAACACGCATGCAAATTAAATTTTACTTTACCCTTCTGGAGACTCCAATTGTACGTCAAAAACCTACCACGTGCATGGTTTTCGCTAAGTTCGCTAACTGATTCTATTTTGACGTTGCACTGAAAAAAAATAAAAATAGATCGACAAACTATTACGGGATCATAAACGGGATCATAAAAACATTCTTAAATAGTCTAAAGAATAAAATATCAGTGCTACATGTACATATCCTCTGATTTCGCGAGAAAAACCTTCTTGTTCTTATTTTGCACGGCTCGTGCAACAACCATATCCAAACTGAGACAAATCCAGAGATACTTGTATATTGATGACATCAAAAGAATATGAGAAAACATTATCATAAAGAAACCCTAATTGCTTGCCGAAATTACTGGCTTTACGGTTTTCCCCTCAGAAAGCATATGCTGCAAAGCCAAAGCATACGTTTCGAAATAGGTCAATGTTTTAGAACTCGCTTAGTTAATCAAGCCCTAGACGGGAAAAAAGAAGAAGAGAGGAATAAGGTTATTAACATTCGATGGTAAGAAAGAAAAAGAGAATCGGGAATAAGATTCTTACTTGTATAATAGGCTTGCAACATGGACGGATTAAAATTTCGATCTCTTCACATGTAACTCAGAATTTGAATAACCAAGTTGCAACAGACTTTATTCTTCCCTGCCCAACTATGTTGTCATTAGTGATTTCGAGAGGTTTTATCGGGAATAAATATGGTTTTCAAAGCGAAGAGTCGCAACACTTAAAAAGTTTTTATTCTTAAGGGACTCCAAGCCTAGAGTCGTATCTTTTCGTTGAATTTTCTGCCACGTGGCACTCTAGTTTTCTTGCATTCATGAAAGTAAACCTGGTTTCGCCATGTCAGCATCAACATTCCCCTTTATATAAAGAAGATAAAGAAGGATCGATAAGATTATAATTTTGGGTTTTTAGAACCACGGAATCCAATCAAGAATATTGTTATTTTTAGAGAAACTAGAAATAACCCGTGCTGTAACGGCACGGCATGAGACATGATAATTTTTGGTTAGAATGATTTTAATAATTACCACACACTATGAGGCTTAATTCGACCCATGAGAACTTGTAGACATGAAATCTTAATCCAAATAATTATAACTTCGGTTACATTTAAATAATAGTTTAATAATTCCTCACGATGTTCTTTAGACTTCAAATAATATTTTTTGATAAAAATTCCTCGTTGATCATTCTTTGAAGTACGAAATCTGGATTTCTCCGTTGTGGTATTGAACTTAGAAAGTGAATAGATTCCTCCCTAATGGAGCAATGTTCCGAACTTCCAATATCAAATTCTTAGGGACGACGGTGTGCATGGTATCTTCCAATGTTGGACGTACTAATATTTTTATTAAAAAAAAAAGCATTAGTTTGATTTGGACCTGTTGATGGTGGATTTTCGTTTAAGGTTAAATTTGTAAAAAACCGAAAAAATCATGCACTGACATCTTGTAAAAGATAAAGCCATTTATAAGTGTTGGATACTCCCTCACTTAATTCACCAAGAATGGAACATGTAGCAACAATCTCATTCGTGAATACATGAAATTCCTCCAGGTTGGAGCATGTAGCAACAATCCCTTCTGTGAATTTCATATCGGCCTTGTATTTCCGTACTCATTATCGGTGTGGCATGACGACCGAGTGTTACTCTTACGAGTAACACGAACCTCCAAGCACTATAATGAAACCATGTACGAAATACCCGCACATGCCGATTCTCGGTGTGTTATACTAGCCCGATTGAGCCCCTCTCGGTGTGTTATACTAGCCCGATTGAGCATCCCGGACCGACCGTATCGGTCCGGATATGATTCGATCGCGAGTCATCCAACTCCATAAGCATGATTGGATGACCCCAGATCAATTCCATCACCCCCAAGCGGTATGGAATACCCACGGCCCGACCCCGCATGGTCGGTCATTGCCTAGCTTTGCCAAGAAACCGTTCATACCAAGCATTATGGACGGAAAACCCTAAATTAGGGTTTGCGGCATATTACATGTGTCGCAAAACAGTCTCAACCATCCATCTTCGCAGGTATAGATGGAGGGTGTAGATGTAGACTCAAAGGGCCCAGAGCATGTCAACACGATCACCGTGGGCCCGCCTACACACTTGACCAATCGGTCAAGACCAACAATGTTTGGCCGTGACAAAATCATCACCCAAACAAGAGATGACGCACGACTTGAAAGCCAAAATTAGGGTTTCAAGTCATCACGTGCGTCCATCTTCTCCGGCACGAATGGAGGGTCACAGATTAGATTAAACAAGGGCCGGTCATACCAGAATGACCACCGTGAGCCCATCTACCCCCTCATGTGTTCGGCCAAGGCATATCACGCCTGGTCAATCCAAAACGTGCGTCCAAACTAGCATGGCCGCGCCTCCCAAACCACGAACTGATCTCGACCGCTCAACTTCACCGGATGATTTGAGTGGCTTAGATCACGTTTTCATGGGATAGTCAGGTATAGGCGTGAACACCAGCCTACCACCTACACACTGGTATGATCGACCAAGACCGACCAAGATGGGTCGTCTTGAAACGCGTGCAGGGATGTCATGCGATCTCCAACTCCTTTGCGGCAAGGATTTACGCAAACCGATCTCAACCACTCCTCTTTGCCGGTCAAATTGAGTGGCCTAGATCGCACCTTCATGGGACGGTGAGACATGGACGTGTACACCAGCATGCCATCTACATACACGTCCGGTCGGTCCTCTCCAAAATTCTTCCCATACTTGGTTTCGACCAAGATGAAGAGTCATGCTTGCGCTCCTCTTCAAAAACCCTAATATTCATTAACGGTCGCAGATGAGTGTCTCAAAGATCATCTCATCCGTCCAACTTCACCTGACTTGGTTATACAACCACGGTCGGGAGTTATTTGGTTAGTGAGGCGTCATTACCCATCACTTTACCACACCATAATGCAGCACGCATAAAATACACACGATACTTCACAAGTATCGACTTCCCGAATAACACGGTTATTCAATTCAAGATTACATGCTATCTTTCGTGGATCCACGATCCACACATTCCGGACATCAATCATGTCACAAAGCGGGGGATACATATTGGGGTATTGGTCCGGCGGTTTACGGCGTGCGGCGTGCAACGCGCCATCACAAGAACGTGTCGGGGAAGTCATGGACGGTTAGAGATGAACATGAGAAGTGGGCAAGACCGGTCGTGTGGTACCGACGCACAACTCCACTACTCCATCACTCCACTTCCTCCACTTCCCACGAGAGACGTGAATGAGGCTCAATGACTTGTATAAATAGGTTCTCCGCCCTATTTCAAACAACAACACAAGTTCAGACGAGATAGAAAAACCAAGTGTTAATACAAAAACGTATTCAAACACCCAGAGCTTGCTTGCATCAATCACAAGCTCGCTCACCTTTCGTTACAAGTCATAAGCAAGCCAACACCTTCACAATCTCAACACCTTCTTCGCTTCCCTCCCTAAGATCAACCCCATCTCCTTCACTTTGTGACCGAAACAAGTCCTGGAACGGCCATTTCTTGGTTTAGGCCGGACTTGCACTGCATTGATCTCTCGAATCTACAAGCACTCACCGCGCAAATGCATTTGTTTAAAGGTTTAAATTCATTCCTCATCCACACCCCAAATTACCAAATTCTGCAGAGAGTAGTTTTCACCCATAAACAATTGGCGACCACGGTGGGAGATTAATCTCTCGGTTGTAAAGTCAATTTCTTCAAAGATCGATTCAATTTCAACAATTTCAAAAGGTAGATCTTAGAACCAATTCAATCAAGCAATTCATTTTCAAGATGTGGAACTAAGGTCTGTATCAAAGCAATCAATTCGGACGGAGCTAGCGTGGATAACACTCCGGTGTTGACGCACTGTCGGTGGAGCTACCGTAACCAACACATCTCGAGGAGCCGTTACCTCTGTCACCAACACTAGTGGAGCCAGGAGACATCCCGGCAGGTGTGACGCCTCCCATCACCGAGCCGGAGCAGCCGCAAATCCCGGTATCTCTTCGAGCGTAACGCCTCCAGTGGTTACCAGAGCAACAACTCTCACTCCTCCATCAGGACGAGGAGCCGGAGGCACAAGAGGGGGACCACCGTCTAGTACCATTGCAGACTTGATGGAGAAGCAGGAAATTCTTGCTAAAACTCAAACAGATATGGCCGCAACTCAGAAAGAGGTACTCACTTTCCTTAAAACTTTGACTGAACGATTGCCGCAAGATTCACGGCAACCCTTGGAGTCGGCGAGAGATGCATTCAATACACCCGGAGCGGCGTTTCCACTCGAGACCCACATGAATGAAGAAACTCGTGTTGCTCCCGAGCGCTAAAGGGAGAGAGACCAGCCTTCCAACTTCATTACGCGTGAGGATCTAGAGCGACTTCTCCAAAATCGAGGAAAAGGGGACCGAACGGACGTACACCAACATCGCCCACCGTACCCTCAAGATGTGCAACGGATTCCTCTACCAAGAGGTTACACCTCTCCCCAGTTCTCCCTCTACGACGGTACTGGTAATGCTCGTGAACACATTTCTCGATTCTTGGAAGCCTTGGGGGAACATGAATACAATCATGTTTTACGCCTAAAAGAATTCTCAAAATCACTCACGGGGAGGGCATACACACAGTACAACAACATTGCGCCTAACAAGATATCCAATTGGAGCGAGATGGTCGGTGCTTTATACAGAAGTATTTCTTCGTGTCCGAACAAATCACGTTTGCAGACACGGGAAGAATTCTCCAATGAACAACGAACATCCCAACGACTTCGTTAAAAGATTCGAACCCAAGCGCTGGATTGTCACGACCCGAATGTCACCGAACGGCAATTGGTGGAATCATGCATCAATGGGATGATACCCATATACCGCGCTCCGTTGGAGAATCTGGGCTTTCAAACATTCTCTCGAACTCCACGAAGCCGCAAAACGTTCAAGAACAATCGCACCAGCAAGACTACTAGAAAGAACCAGAGTTGTTCGAAGTGAAGATTTGCGTGAAAGTCGAGGAAGCAAAGCGTCTCACAAACAAACAATACAACACTTGGTCCTTCGTGAGTGTGGTAAGCGGAGGAGAAAAGAGGAAAGCTTCGATAACGGAACAACAAACCAAGCGAGCATCCCCAAAGACACAAGACTTGGTCTCGAAAAGGAATAGACAAAACTCCCGTACAAAACACTAAAGACACAGGTTTTCCTTTTCCCATGAATGAAGTGATAGAGCTCCGGAAGCGTGGATCCAAGACGACGCCGTAAGGCCGCCCCTATCAGCGTCCTCCGACCGAGGAAGAAATGGCAGATCCCGGATATTGTTGCTACCACAGTTCATCCATCATCCGACCAAAGATTGTAACCGGTTGAAACAAATATTCGGGGAAAAGGTAGAGACGGGGAACTCCGGCTTGGAAACGAAGGTGTTCATAGAGATCCTCTACCTATCGAGAACCGCATGATTTCGGGGATTCGTTCGCAAGACCGTACAATCTATGATGGAGCGCATATGTGAAATCTTGTACTTCTCCAAAGGACAACGTCAAGACATATTTACGGCCGTCAACCACGTTGTGTCAGGTAGACGTTTGCATCCGGTAACAGTCCAGGAACCCCAGTCTTTCCTGAAAGACATGAGCAATGGAAACTGGGGACTCCTAACCGTCACTCGTTTGAGAAACGTTGAGTTCGACAGCGTGTTGATTGATACGGCTTCCGAATTTAACATCGTTACTGTTAAGACCTTGAGAGCGGCAAAGATTTCAAAGCAGGAAGCTACTCGTCACCCAACTGTGGTTAAAGATTCAGCAGGAGAGCTCAGAGATGCATATGGATACATCGATCTTGAAGTCAAATTGGGTGATGCCTCGACGCAAGCAAAGTTCTACATAGTCAAAGATCATCCCAACTACAACATGATCCTGGGACGCTCTTGGATGCATGACAACAAAGCAATGCTAGGAGTCTGTCCTCTACCGGTTTCGATACCCGAAAGAATCTCCAACATGCCTTGGACCTCCCCGATGATCTGTTGCTGCCGCACCAAACAACTTACCAATGTGACACAACTTCTCGGAGAGAGCCTATCAAAGCATACATTGAAAAGTTCCGATCTCAAGTAAGTCTCGTCACGCAACCTTCCTTACAACCTACCGCCCTTCATTCGACAAGTCGGGATCGACTCCAACTAACGGACCAACCTCGACTAAGAGATGTGAATGGGAAGCCGGCCCTTTCAAACGTTTTATCAAGAGTGTAGAGGCTGTCTTGGTCAAAGGCGATGAGAAGAATGTCCAAGTATCTGCACGTCCAAACCCGTTTGTAATTGGGGACCTGGTGACGAAAAAGGCAACTACATTCAAAGTCGGGAGCATGACGGTGAAGATGACCACTCCACCTGACTCACCCACCGAGAGACAAGATGAACCATACCTAGTAGCAGATGTTATCCTAGGCGGCTACTGCAAGCTCATCAACGCTGATAAACTAGAGGGCATAACAATTCACTCACGATGGTTCAAACCCTACCGAACTTAAGATGTTGTGCTACCACCTTCCAGCGTTCTCCACCCTCTAAAACGCTGTGCTATTTTTTCCAGCGTATTTCCTTTTACAATTCCATATCATATTTGTAATTCCTCCAGAAAATGATTGCAATACTTGCATTCATAGTTAGGGTTTCAATTTTCAATTTTCAATTGAAGCATTATTTTCATCTGAGAGCCTCTTTACTCCTAAAAACACAAGTCCTGAGTCAGCCTAAACCAACCCACTGGAGCAAGAAAGGAAACCCTAAGCAAATATTTCACGGGAAGAAGGAAATAGAACGTGTGCACAAAAGGGAAATGATTCGAGACATCTGCCCCAGCAAAGCCGAGAAAACCTTGCATCAGAAGTACAGGTCCGTGGATATTCCATTATGATATTGTTTCTTTTATCACTAAGAATTATGTATGAAGGAGCACCCTTACGCCTGAGAAGGTTCGGTTGCAGTCTTGATAAAGGATTATAAAAGAAAACTTTATTCAAATAATCAAATGGAAGAAAAACCTTGAACTCAGCCGCCACTGAGTACAAGGAGGAGGTTCGAGTGTACAGAATATACTTGGAAAGAAAATAAAAGAGGTTTTAGTTGTCAAGAGAGCCGGCCTCGCCTGCGCAGCCGTTGGGTTCTTCTCCATCACCTGTTGATGCACCTCCCTTCGGATCTACCGCAACTTCTACATCAGACATCTCCGCAGCAGCAGCGCGCTCCATCCCAACATCATCAGCGGGAGCATCAAAAGGCACAACAACACTAGGGGCCGCGCAAATTGCTTTCACATGTTCAGGTTCGTCTGTATCAGAATCAAGAATTATCACGCCGTCCTGGATCGGGTAATCACACCTTTCTTCATTCGGAGGTCGTTTATGCTCAACTCTCCGCCTCTTCAATCGCGCTGCAAATCTTTCTGCCCTTGCGCTTACTAGTGTCTGTAGCGTTTCCTCGCGCCTCCACCGCTCCTCCATGTCAATCGCGGTGAAAGTGCACAGATACGTCCTCTGACAATACGAAGGTGGGAGATGGACATCCCCTGTATAGCACTGCCGACTTCGCGAAGTGAAGATCTATCTTAGCCATTACTTATTCGTGCGCATGGTTTTCGGGCTTGTCAACTTCAAAACTTCTTTCTGGGGAAGCAACAGAATGAGCGTCCACTGCTTCCATGATAAACTGCAAAGGAGAGGGAGTTATGAGAACGCAAAAAAAAAAAAAAAAAAAAAAGGAGATCATCAAATCCATCGATCAGTTAATCAGAAAATCAGAGCAAGTACTCGAGATATAGAATAAACGACCACGTGAGACGATTCTTTATAATCTCACAAGTCGACGTAATCCCGAAGGAAAAGGAGTCTTTACTTGCCACCTATGAAGGTTTGCTAATTCGGGATAACAATCGACGAGACTTATCGATATGCCCGAGGAAAGCCGTGTATGATGAGGGAAATACACCGAAGAAGCGGCCGAACTCAAATATGTACAAGAGGAACCAAAGCGGCTCACCGAGATCAAGTCCGTTTCCTTCGCATCCTTAATCGTAACCAACCGGTTCAAGTGGCAACGCCCGACTATCCCAAGTAAATATGTATCTACTTTAGCCTGGTCATTTCAAAAGTATATATGTATGTCACCATCTCATGCCTACCACACAATAGTGTAACCATTATGTGCTAGGCGGGGGACTTAATGTTGATGGTGGATTTTCGTTTAAGGTTAAATTTGTAAAAAACCGAAAAAATCATGCCCTGACATCTTGTAAAAGATAAAGCCATTTATAAGTGTTGGATACTCCCTCACTTAATTCACCAAGAATGGAGCATGTAGCAACAATCCCATTCTCGTGAATACATGAAATTCCTCCAGGTTGGAGCATGTAGCAACAATCCCTTCTGTGAATTTCATATCAGCCTTGTATTTCCAGTACTCATTATCGGTGTGGCATGACGACCGCGTGTTACTCTGTAAGAGTAACACGAACCTCCAAGCACTATAATGAAACCATGTACGAAATACCCGTACAGGATGATTCTCGGTGTGTTATACTAGCCCGAGCCCCTCTCGGTGTGATATACTAGCCCGATTGAGCCCCTCTCGGTGTGTTATACTAGCCCGATTGAGCATCCGGACTGACCGTATCAGTCCGGATATGATCTGATCGCAGTCATCCAACTCCATAAGTATGATTGGATGACCCCAGATCAATTCCATCACCCCAAGCAGGTATGGAATACCCACGGCCGACCCCGCATGGTCGGTCATTGGCCTAGCCTGCCAAGAAACCGTTCATACCAAGCATTATTGACGGAAAACCCTAAATTAGGGTTTGTGGCATATTACATGTGTCGCAAAACAGTCTCAACCATCCATCTTCGCAGGTATAGATGGAGGGTGTAGATGTAGACTCAAAGGGCCCAGAGCATGTCAACACGATCACCGTGGGCCCGCCTACACACTTGACCAATCGGTCAAGACCAACAATGTTTGGCCGTGACAAAATCATCACCCAAACAAGAGATGACGCACGGCTTGAAAGCCAAAATTAGGGTTTCAAGTCATCACGTGCGTCCATCTTCTCCGGCACGAATGGAGGGTCACAGATTAGATTAAACAAGGGCGGTCATACCGGTATGACCACCGTGAGCCCATCTACCCCCTCATGTGTTCGGCCAAGGCATATCACGCCTGGTCAATCCAAAACGTGCGTCCAAACTAGCATGGCCGCGCCTCCCAAACCACGAACTGATCTCGACCGCTCAACTTCACCGGATGATTTGAGTGGCTTAGATCACGTTTTCATGGGATAGTCAGGTATAGGCGTGAACACCAGCCTACCACCTACACACTGGTATGATCGACCAAGACCGACCAAGATGGGTCGTCTTGAAACGCGTGCAGGGATGTCATGCGATCTCCAACTCCTTTGCGGCAAGGATTTCTGCCGCAAACCGATCTCAACCACTCCTCTTTGCCGGTCAAATTGAGTGGCCTAGATCGCACCTTCATGGGACGGTGAGACATGGACGTGTACACCCGCATGCCATCTACATACACGTCCGGTCGGTCCTCTCCAAAATTCTTCCCATACTTGGTTTCGACCAAGTCGAAGAGTCATGCTTGCGCTCCTCTTCAAAAACCCTAATATTCATTAACGGTCGCAGATGAGTGTCTCAAAGATCATCTCATCCGTCCAACTTCACACGACTTGGTTATACAACCCCGGTCAGAGTTATTTGGTTAGTGAGGCGTCATTACCCATCACTTTACCACACCATAATGCAAGATACACATAAAATACACACGATACTTCACAAGTATCGACTTCTGAATAACACTGATTATTCAATTCAAAGATTACATGCTATCTTTCGTGGATCCACGATCCACACATTCAGAACATTAATCATGTCACAAACTGGGGGGATACATACCGGGGTATTGGTCTCAGCGGTTTACGGCGTGCGGCGTGCAACGCGCCATCACAAGAACGTGTCGGGAAGTCATGGATGGTTAGAGATGAACAGGGAGAAGTGGGCAAGACTGGTCGTGTGGTACCGACGCACAACTCCACTACTCCATCACTCCACTTCCTCCACTTCCCACGAGAGACGTGAATGAGGCTCAATGACTTGTATAAATAGGTTCTCCGCCCTATTTCAAACAACAACACAAGTCCAGACGAGACAGAGAAAAACCAAGTGTTAATACAAAAACGTATTCAAACACCCAGAGCTTGCTTGCATCAATCACAAGCCTGCTCACCTTTCTATTACAAGTCATAAGCAAGCCAACACCTTCAAAATCTCAACACCTTCTTCGCTTCCCTCCCTAAGATTGTAGGACCAGAATATCGCGACATCAATACTTCGCGAGAATAATAAACGACTACATTGCGAAGGCGTCGCATGGAAGTAATATAAATGACGCAATGGATGACGACAGTCAGAATATGATGAAAATGTGAAGACTTGGCGAGATTTAGGAGTGTCGCGAAGTCTAACACTTACATACTTGCGACGTTTCGCGAAGGTTTCCCGAAAATAAAGGACAGCTTAACTGTCATCCACTTTGTAATACCCTATATAAAGGGTTGAGTAAGTCTGTTGTGGGAGAGGTCTTTTTGAATTGTTAAGCAAGTCATTAGGAGAGAGAAAATTAAGAGTGATTGTAATTTCTTTAGCTTTGTTCTACATTTCTTTGTAAATCTTTGAAGAAAACAATTAATAAAACACATTATTATTCATCTTCAAATGGATTGAATAAGCAAATTCGAGTGAGGTGTGTAGTGTAGGATTTCCTGCAACTACATATGCGCTAGAAACAGGGATTGAAGAAGATCAACCTTGTGAATTGGAAGAATTAGGGATAACAAGAAAGAAATCTTGAATAATTTTTAACAAATTCCTAAAATTGAGAAATGGCTAGGAGAAAGAATGCATCAGAACAACCAACGATCGTAAGGAGAAGTGGAAGATTAGTGGGAGAAAGAAGAAATGAAGTAGGTGAACCATCAAGGATAGATGCAAGAAATGGAGAAGAAAATCCAATTCAACCATCAGCTCAACCACCAGTTCAACCAGCACTAAACAGAGTAATCGATTATGATAGGGTGAGCGTGCATACATGGAGATCAGATTCTATGGAAGAAAGAGAAGAAGTGCAACAATTGATGAATAGTGGACATGAGGAGAGAAATCGAGAAGAGATGGGAGAAAAAATTCGTGGAAATGAAGAAATCGCGGCATTAGAAACGCTGAGACAGACAATACACGAAGAAAGGCGGTTAGAAGCAGAAGAACGTGCGAATCTAACAAGGCAAAACCACGAATTGAGGATGGAAAATAGGAGGCTGCAAAATAGAAGATCAAGAAGTAGTAACAGATCGAGATCAGGATCGAATAGAGAAAATGGGAGAAGAACATTACCTGCAGAGAACATTAATGAAGAAAATTTGGAAAGAGAGTTAAATCATGGCGAAGGAGGTCGCGAAGAGAGAGAACTAATAGAAAATCGTTATATTTTGGTGAACAATCACGATGATGGAAATCAAGAAGATAGGCAGCCTCGAGGACAGAATAACCCAATTAATGAAGAAAATCAGGAGGAAAGAAGAAGAACACTACATGGGAGAGAAACACAAAGGAAACAAAAGGAAATTGAAGATGATATTGAAAAGCATTACATTGAGCAAGCACGTCTAGCCCGTGAGAGAGAAAGATTGAGAGCAGAAATGGAAAATCGGGAATTGGAAGAGGCGATCCGGCAGAATAATCATGATAATCGAGAGAGGAGACGCGAGCGAAATCGCAACAATGGAGATATTAACGAAGAATACGAAAGAATACAAAAAAGTAGACACGAACGAAGAAGGAGAGAAGCAGAATTAAAGAGACCGATCAATTCAAATTCTGAGGCAAATGAACAAATTCTCGCGAGAATTGGCGGAGATGAGAGGAATATTGAACAACAGAAAAGAAGGAGGAGGGAGAAGGCAGTTAGATGAAGCTATCGCGGAGGCTGCGAAAAATCCTTTTACATTAGAAGTGCAGTTAGGAGGAATACCCCCAAAATGCAACTTACCAGCGCTAACTAGAATTTTTGATGGATCAACTTGTGCATTACAACACATCAAGGCTTATGTGAGATGTATGCTACAATGGGAAAACCATGACGCTATATTATGCAAATACTTCGCGTCAAGTTTAACAGGAGAAGCATTGAAATGGTTTGAGGGTTTACCAAGGAATACGATCACATCATTCAATCATTTACAGGCTATATTCTTGGGGGCGTATATAAGTAACAACTCTTCGCGACCTGGCATTGAAGATGTATTTGGACTAAAACAAAGAGTTGGCGAGAGTTTGAGACATTTAACTGTCAGATGGAAGACGATGTGCAGCGAGATGGCCGGCAGGGTAGATGAAAGATACCTCATACTGTCATTCATAAATGCTATGTTCGCAACCAATCTATTATATGTTCGAGTTTTGAGTTAAGAATACAATTACAATGACTGAATTACGAGAGCTCAGGAGGAATATATTGCTTTAGAAGAAAGACAGAACGAGATGGAATCTTACCCAGTGGCGAACACAAATTCTAGCATCGCGAATGGAAGTTTATTACCTCAACTTGTACACAGTGGCGAGCACATCGCAAGGGCAACAAGAGAGAATGATAGATGATAAACAGCCAAAATTGGTAGCTATGGGAAGTCACGATCAGGAAGAATTTGAAAGAGAAAGAAATTTCTACAACCGTGGCGGAAATAATAAAATTCAAAGGCTTGATCAACCGCAAGAAACTTATGGAAGTCAAAGGCATAATTCTCAAGAGACTTATGGAGGCCAGAGACAGAATTATCATAGAGGACAGCGAAGTCACAGAGTGGTGTGGGAGGAAATTAAAATGCCGCCATTGAAAGCCAGTGTAGAAAAAATATGGGAAGCAATACTTTTGATGGAAAACATACTTGCACCATGGAACATGGGAAGTGAACCACCACCTGGAGATAGAAGTCACGAGTTATGTTCTTACCATCGCTTTCATGGGCATCTAACAAATGACTGCAGAAACATCAAGAGAATTATCCTAAGAATGATTGATCAAGGAAAACTAAATCACTTTTTAAAAGAAGAAGAGAAAGTTCAACATTTACCACCCCCACCGGCAAAGGGAAAAGAAACATTTGTTATAGAAGTTGGGGCAAAGGCTAAAAATTTGTTTTGCAACTCCATTGTACACTCATACCGCACTATTGAAGATTTTCATGACAGTGTACTTAGTAGAGTTTTCGCAAGGGATGCTAATGATAAAGAAGTGATGAATGTTGCGAAGACATCGCAGTTAAAAGAGTGGCAATTGCAGATTATTTCTTTCTCGGCTGAAGAAGTACCCAAAGGAAGAGAAACACATGATAGCCCATTAGTGGTAAACTGAAATTAATCCAAAACCTATTGATGGCGAAGATGATGAAGCGGAAAATTGTTGGGCAATCAATAGAATATTAATTGATACTCGGCAGTTCGGTCAACATTCTTTTCTACCATACTTATAAAACTTTGGGTGGAAGAGATGAAGATTTCATCCCTTCAACATACAAAATATATGGTTTCAATGGTACCGCGAACAAGCCCAAAGGAGAAGTGCACATGAGGATACCCTTGCGGGGTTATCAAGCTGATATTTTGTTTTGTGTAGTTGATGTGGAATCTCTACAATGCATTGATTGGAAGACCATGGCTTCATGAAATTGCAGGTGTAGCATCAACATACCATCAGTGCATAAATTTTCCACATCCTAGCGGTGTCGGAATTATAAAAGGAGATTGGATAGAGGGGCAAAAATGTTATGAGGTGGATGTAGAGAGAGCTGCGAAGAGAGAACAAACAAAAAGAAAGGTTGGAGGAAGAATGTACAGGATGAACAAAGAAAAGAAAGATTAATGGTAGATGCCATAGAAACAAAAGAAGAAGAGATCTTCGCAAAGTGAATGCACAAAAGCAGCGAGTATCATGATGCAAAGGAGACAAAGTGAAATGGTGGGTGATGCGGAGGCATAAGGAAGTAAGAATAAAAGGTGTAAAAAATGAATAATTGCGAGAAAAGATAACAATTTAGTGGTGAAAGCATGATAAGGATAAGAAGCGAGAGATGATGGTTTGGAAAAATTGTGCGAGAATCTCGCCATGAAGAATGTGTACAAATCTATTGAATAATTGAAATGAGATTGTGCGAAACATGCAGACAAATGATTGAATAAATTGATAAAATGAATGAGTGAGTGAATGGGACAAACCTTTATTGCGTACACCTAGTTCGCGAATGATATTTCGCAAGAGGCAAATGTAAGACCTAAAGTACGTCATATATGGGGGTATCTCTTAACATGGCTCAGGTGGAAGGTTACACCGCTCCTGAAACCTGGGTCATGGAGATTTGGGGCCCATAAAAGCCTATCCGGGGGAGATACCTTGGATTTCCAACTATATATATAAGGTTATACCCTGGTTGGACGCCCGAGGGTCTCTTCCAAGGAGTCAGTGTATGACCAAGGCGCCGAGGTACACGGTTGAGTCAAGAGTGCGGGGAGCATGGAACTTCCTTACCACTCTTGACAAGTCTTGGCACATGCTGCACTCGGCCCGAAGAAAACTCCACTTAGGGTGCAGTCTCGTAACCATAAACCATATAGGTATAAGGGATAAGAGGCTGCGAAAACAACCAGTTGTTGTTAAGACCGGATGGGAGGAGCTAGTCTTGTATGGCCGATGTACGCCTCCTTGAAGGGGCAACCAGGGAGAAGATAAGGCGGCACCCTCCATTAGGGAGTCGATAAGTGTCAAAAGACGCAAATGTCACGAGGCTTTATTTTCGCAAGAGAATTTAGGCTTGTCATATTTGTGCAATGATCCTGCAGAGGCAATAATACTAACGCAAGGGTAAGACGAGATCAAGGGGTTTTTACATGAAAGTGTAAGAACGTCCTGCGATTTCGTCGCAAAGACGACAATGTGACGGGATTTTATGGCCGCAAGAACATTTAAACCTGCCATATTGTCGCAAATATAATGTCCTGCAGAGGCAAAAATACTAAAGAAATGATAAGACAAGATCAATGGGTCATTATATGAAAGTGTAAAGACGGCTGCGATCTTGTCGCAATGAGGGGTGGCAAAATAAGACCTTTACTTAGGAAGGCATAATAAGACCACACAAATAATGATAAGGCAAGATCAATAGATTTCTTAATCCATGAAGATATCTTGCGATCTTGTCGCAGATGATAATGTATAAAGTCAAAAAAAAAAAAAAAAAAAATGATATATATATTTATATCTCGCGAGAATGATTATATCTAATTCGCAAAGTTGATTATATCTTATGGACGAGAGGCAAGTGAGAAGTTATAATTACAAAGAAGGGTTGTTTGATTAATATATCTCGAACAAAGGAAGCAAAAGTTGAAATTTACATTCAATAGTCAAAGATATATGTATACAGATATTACAAGAAATCAAAGAAGAAAGAGAAGTTATTTCTTTTTGGTTCTTCTTCTTCATCTCGATTCCGTGGTTCCATCACTCGTCGTCGATTCTTCTTCTTCATTAGCTTCACTATCGAAACATCCGAGACAGGCAAGTTCTCGGGAACTTCTTCAAAGAAGAAAAGGATATGAATGAAGAGGGATATTGTTATCATTACAAACTATTTCCATAGCTTTATTGCGAAAACGAACAAGATCATTATTAAAATTCGCCATCGTAGTTTGGAATTCTTTGCTTCAATTTAGAATATCTATTCTCGCGAAGAGAGAGATCATTTGCGAGACGTTCTTTTTCGATTTCAAGCTCTCCAATCCTTGTTTGAAATCTCTTTTCAGATTCTGAAAACATGAGAAAGTGAGTTAATGATAATAGTACAAAAAGAAAAAGAGAGAAAAGCAAAGAAGTGTAATAAACAACCTTCTCTTTCAAAGATCATATCCTTGATTAAGGAAGTTTGCTCTTGGCGCAAGACTAACATCGACACCTAAGTTATTTCTAGCATTATCTAGAACCTTCGCAGCCCGTGCAAACTCATCATCATTATTTATAACAAGAAGTGAACGAATTTGGTCTTCTCGCTCGCTAAATATGGTATTCTGACGAAGGAGTTCATCTCGCTCAACTTGCACATCAAGGAGAGATTTTTGAAATTTTGCTAAATCTTGTGCACCTTTGTTAGTAATGCGATCTTTTGCATCTATGAGATCACTAATTTTCTTCCTTAAGGTTTTGGCTTTCTTCTCGGAATCAAGGTACATTCGCTTAAATTGATTGGCTAAATGCAAACTGGATCTATGTTCAATCTCTAAGAGACGATGTTTGGTTTGAAGTTCATTTAATGGAAGAGAATCGATTTTATTTGATGAACTATTTAAGGATTCGTTGAGATAAGTAAGAAGAATATCATTATCAATAGGCTCGGGAAACGAATGAAGAAGAATGGCTTCTTCAGAGAGATTATATATGTCTGCGAGAATAATAAATCAGGAGTAAAAAAAAATGGAAAAATGAAAACGATTTGAAGAGAAAGAATTTTATACCATATAGTTGTTGATTTGCACTATGAAGAGTAGATACTTTAGTCTTCTGAGAATCAAGCTCGGTTTCCAATTTTTGAATTCTCTCATCTTTATCGCGAGAAGACGCGACTTCAATTCTCGGATTTTCTTGTTAAGTTGAAGATTCTTCTTTTCAAGATTATTGCGTCTCTTCTCAAGGTCTGAGGCAACAACAAAAGAAGCTCTCCCTGACTATAGAAGAAAATAAAGAAATAATTAAAACAAAACTCAAAAGTGAAATCACAAAGAAACAAAGGAATATGAACATACCAAAGCATTGAGAGCATTTAAAAGACTAGGAGTCATTGTTCGGGAAATTCCGCGAAAAGACTCAGTGTCCTCCAATAGTGGGGCGTCGCAGATTTTGGCGAGAGCTTCGCAAGTAGCGAGATAAATTATCATCTCCCGGTCCTTGCATAGGATCGAAAAAATACCGGATAATAGCGACATAGCGAAGTATCCGAATGAGTCCCCTTAGCGAGAATAGATATCGACCTCATTTTCATTTTTCGAGTCCTCGCTGACTTGGGAATTAGAATGGGAGGGAGATTGAATTTTTCGTCTTTTAGAAGATGGACAGAAGATTTGTCCTTGCGAGAAATGGCCTTATTCTTGCCTTTAATTTTCGCAAAGATTAGCTTCTTCATCATTAATCTTTGCGGTTTCAACTACTTCAACACCAATCTTCACACACGAATAAAGATAAGAAACAGAGGCAACAATATTGTTTAAAATAACAAAAGAATAGATGTTTCTTACTTCATCCGTGAGCGATCGAAGTATCGCCAGATATTTGGTTGTGGATTCTCTTTGTATTTCTTTCTCATTCTGGTGATCTAAAGATTTTCTAAAAAGTTAATGAATGAAAGAAATGGAAGACATAGCGAAGCAAATTTTAAAAGGGAATATACCTCTTTTGTCTTCTCAGGCCACTTAAATTCCCAAGGAGAATAATTCACGAGATTGGCTGGGAGTGCATGCGAGCTGCGATATAAGGTCCACTCGTAAAAAAGAGGTACAACCCACCACTTTTCATCTTTGGAGTGGCGAGGGGTATTATTTTTACCCGAATGCTACCAATGTCCCGCATGAGCGGTTTATCAAAGATCGACGTTATCGTTTTCTTCAATCGAACACCCCAGCGAGATTTATCGTTTCTCATAGTTATGACTGAATAATTTGCAAAGAAGTTGTCCACAGTATACTTCTCGGCAATTATTGGTAAATTCGCAAATTGAGGATCTCTAACATTATCAGGATATAAAGATCCTTTATCGGCGCCACGATAGGCGAATTCAAGCATCAGGCGAATACAGTCGCCATTCAATTGATAAACAGCCCGCGAGAATTTTCGTGAGCAAGAATCTCATAAAACAATGGTATTTCGGGATTATATAGAGGAATGGGGAGCCCTGCGAGGAGTTGACCTAGCGAGACTATGATTTTTTGATCATCACATTGATGATCAGAAAATAATTTTGCAGAAAGCATAGATGAGGATTCTTGATTTGGAATGGTTGATAAAGTGAAACCTTTTTCCTTTAATTTCTGGAAAACGTCATTGAAAAGTGGTGCGTATGTACGACCAAGTGAAGCCATTATCAGGGTATGGAAATGAAGAGAGAAGTGAAGAATCGAAAAGGAAGCAGTAGCAGAAGCGCAATTTGCGGAAGGAGAGAGAGAGTTAAAGAAAATTTGCAGAAGGAAAATGAAAGAGAAAAAGAGAAAGGTAAGAAAGCTATGGGACGTGAATGGTCAAGAGTAAGCGGTTGAAAGAGACGTGTCAAGAAAGGAGTGGAAGAAGAAACACCTGTAATAAATTCCGTACATAAACAAAACGAGTAAAAATGAACAATCGCGAGATAAAGATAAGCAGTTGCGGCACTTTAAAATATTGGTTCTCATGACATTCTCTTCTTCGTAGAGAAGACATGAGAAGAGGCAAGATGTAGGACCACAATATCGCGACATCAATACTTCGCGAGAATAATAAACGACTACATTGCGAAGGCGTCGCATGGAAGTAATATAAATGACGCAATGGATGACGACAGTCAGAACATGAGGAAAATGTGAAGACTTGGCGAGATTTAGGAGTGTCGCGAAGTCTAACACTTACATACTTGCGACGTTTCGCGAAGGTTTCCCGAAAATAAAGGACAGCTTAGCTGTCATCCACTTTGTAATACCCTATATAAAGGGTTGAGTAAGTCTGTTGTGGGAGAGGTCTTTTTGAATTGTTAAGCAAGTCATTAGGAGAGAGAAAATTAAGAGTGATTGTAATTTCTTTAGCTTTGTTCTACATTTCTTTGTAAATCTTTGAAGAAAACAATTAATAAAACACATTATTATTCATCTTCAAATGGATTGAATAAGCAAATTCGAGTGAGGTGTGTAGTGTAGGATTTCCTGCAACTACAAAGATCAACCCCATCTCCTTCACTTTGTGATCGAAACAAGTCTGGAACGGCCATTTCTTGGTTTAGGCCGGACTTGCACAGATTGATCTCTCGAATCTACAAGCACTCACCGCGCAGTGCATTTGTTTAAAGGTTTAAATTCATTCCTCATCCACACCCCAAATTACCAAATTCTGCAGGAGTAGTTTTCACCCATAAACAGGACCGAAATAAAAATATATATACGTTTGGATCGATCATTAGTAAATCCAAAGCATTGACTTAGTTGGTCGCCATGAAATCGACATCTACCCATTTTCTGTCAACACGAAACTTGAGTACTGCAGGTTTATTTTCATCGCAATTATGTAAAAAATGATTAGAATGCGTCACTAATATTTTATACTTTAAAAAAAATAGTTTAATTCGGATCGAAATAATAATATACTCAAGTTTTCATCAATCATTAGTAAATCCAAAGTAGTGACTTCGTTGGTCGCCATGAAATCGATCTCTTCCCATTTTCTTGCAACACGAAACCTGAGTACTGCAGGTTTGTTTTCATCGCAATCAAGCATTCTCGAAAAGAAAGCAAACACGTTTTGGGCAACGATTTTTATGGGGATGCGGCTAATCATGTTTGACATGTTGATACTCTTAAGCTAAAAATTTCATCAGAAAGATAAGTTGGAATGAGTAAATGAGTTGGAAATGAGTGAATGTGCGTGGTTGAAGAAATACACTCCTTATTGATAATTGTAATTAGGGACACATTCAATTTTTTGGACGTGTTTTCTTTTGGAATGGGTTATTACGTGCTAGTCATAAAGGATCAGACGTTTCGTTGCATGCAAACCTTAGAGCATGGACAGTTTTAACTTATTTATGGGTAAGCAACTCTCTTAATCGTGGGAGGATAATGGGGGAGTAAATAGAAGATCCAAAGCAACTGAAAAAATTGGAATTAAAAGAGGAGGAGATTTGTTTTTGGTCTATTAAAAAACGTTTCCTTTTTGAGATTCTTTCATCTTTGTTTGTGTTGTGGATCACCAAAAAAGAAAAAAATATTGATTCCATTAGAAGACATTAAACGTTTCCAGAAAAACGTTTCAAAAAAAAAATGATCCCAGAAAAACGCATGCGCCATCAAAATTCACATTCATGAGTTTGGAGATTCATTCATCTGTAAGTTTTACTCTAGTAGTGTGTAAATGGCATGAAAGCTCATAAGTTTCATTTTTATTTTTCTTGGAATCAATTGATTTGGGGACAGTTCATTTCACCATTTAGTTTCTATAGTGTTATCTCTATATTTCAATTGCTTGGAAGTGGCTAATCATGATTAATTGATTTTTTTTTTTTTTTTTTTTTTTGGAGTTTAGCTTCTTTTTGTTTCTGCTGTTCTATTTTTCAATTGCTTGATCAAGATGTTTTTTCTTTTCCTTTTTTGAGTTTAGCTTCTTTTTGTTTGTGCTGTAGATTTTGATTAAATTATTCATGATTCGAAAATAAATTTATTACAGATGCTATAAAATGATTCTAAAGTTCTTTGTGTTTTGGGTTTTACATTTTTTTTTTTTTTTTTTTTTTTGCAGGATAATGAAAATAAGCTTATTCGATTGCTAAAATTAAAATTAGGCCACCAACGTAAGGTTAAATCTTTTGTGTGTCATTTTTAGGATATATATATATATATATATATTCGTTACTCATTGAAAATGGTTCCACCTATTTGCCACCTACACTTTCCCTATTTGCCACCCTTATTAGAAATTTTAAAGTAATAGTATTTTCAATTCCAATTTTTCCAATTTACCACCTATAAAAGTCAAATTAATTTGACTATAACTATCTTCATCTCCATTAATGTCGGTGTTCCTTAAAAACCCAACAATGGAAACATTGATCATATTAATTTTACCAATCATGCATTTTTGAAATATATACCCAGGATCATATTTTGCCTCTTATATACTTGATCATATTATGCCTGTGATCGTAAAAACCATGGTTTTACCTATTTCCTATCCCCTCTTTCCCTAAATCCCATCCCAAGCAAACATATAAGATTTTGTAAAACCCTTTGAAATTGGGTAGACGTAACTCACCTTATTATAGTCCATAGATAACTTGAAACTGTCAACTTTCACCACGCCCCCATCAAATTGATGAAGTACAGAAATTAATTCCCAAATCAATCTTAATAAAGTTTGAAGATCAAATTGCAAAACATAATTCCATTTACGTACATAGTGTGATAGTGTGGACAACAAAAGTTTAGCAATCCATTTGTATAAAATTGTTCAATTTGGGAACAACTGAATACAATCAAAACCTATCAATGAGAACTATATATGTTCTGGTAATCGGTATATTTGGTCCATGTAAAGTTTGATTCAACTGCATAAAAAGGAAAAATTAACTAGCTATTCCGCGGAATCCATCATTAGATCATGTCTATGAATAGTACAGGGAGTACCGTGATGGTAACGTATAGGTTATGCGTGAGTTATACTGGTTAGCAGTTGTAGATTATTAAGATTAGATTTTTTTTTATTTTTTTACTTTTTTTTATTTTTTTGACGGAAGATTAAAGGAATTAGATGTGATTTTGAGAGACAGGGGAAGAAAGAAGATGAAAGATGGTGGTCGAAGAAGACGAGACAAAGGTTCTCGGTATGATAGGGTAAGTTTTGTTTACCCGATTTATAAAAAGTTAACTAAAAATTGATATATATGGTTTGGATGGGATTTAGGAGAAGTAAGGATAGGAAATAGGTAAAACCAAAACCATTAAGTAGTTTCACACTTCCCAATATCTCCACATCCGAGATTAGGAATCATGGTTAAGACTTGGGTTAAAGAGAAGGTTGAATCAAAATTATGTTAAGAAAGAATTTTGGTTCGCGAGAATCAAAACTAACTGATGCTACTGATCTCGTTAAATAAAATGATCTCATCACAGGATCATTAAGACCATTGACAGAAACCAAGCGAATTTTGTTGCTCTTGTATACCACCTATCTCCCAATCTACATATACAAAAGAAATTGCCCGTATTTGATCGGTGCAATATTCTCGACTTCCTGATGAGATTCACCTATTTCCTAATTTACGAATATAAAAAAAAAATGCCGTGTTTGATCGGTTAGGATTAAACAACTTGGGGTTTTAGAAATCAAGTTATTAGGGTGGTTTTATTATTAGGGTGTAAATAAAAAGTCAAGAAGTAGTATTTAGGATATATTGAAAAATATATGGGTGGAAAATAGAATAAGTGGGGGTGGCAATGAATAAGAGTGGCAAATAGGAAAAGTGTGGGTGGCAAATAGGTGGAACCAATGAAATTCTTTAGTTGTATTTTTTGATTCTTCCCTTCACACAATGAGTACAATGAAAATTATTTTATTATTTTTAAAATTAATAATTGTCTGTATTTTGCAGGTTGTGTTAAAAGATGGTTAATTTGTTTTTTTTTTAAAGATATGGTTCAAAGATTGTTTTTTTTTTTAATTTCAATGGTTGAAACATGGTTGTAACATTTAATTTTTTCAGTTTATTTTATTAATGGCGCATTTATTTTTTTAGTTTATTAAGAGGGTTATTAATAACATTTAAATTACTTTGGAGACTATAGGTAACAAGGAAATGGTGAAGATATTAGAAAGGGGATGGGGTGGTGCTAGAGCTTGGTTGGGTATGCCAAAGGAGACGGTGTTATGGGTGATCTCAACGCTGAGGATAATACACAAAGGGAAGAATAAGGAGGTCAAGTATTAAGATATGGTCGGAGATCAGGTCTTTGTTATTCGAGTTCAGTCGAATTATGGGGGAGAGTATATTAGGATTTCTAGACATGGCAAAGGATAGGAAAAGAATTCATATAGTATATGTGTTCCGAGTGGAGATAACAAGAGTTGTTAGTCGATTCTTGTTTGAGGTTTTGGAATTGTATCTGGAGAAGATTGGATGGATGGAGGTTAGCCAGAGTGTACCCAAATCAGTGGATTTTCCTAGAAATGGTGGATCTATCAAGAATAGATTAAAGAGGACTGGTATAGTCACATTGTCAAGGAAAGTAGGGTGGAATCAGGTGGCGGTGATGATCAAGAAGGATTTGGGTATTGCACGGTTCTTGAAGATTGAAGGTATATCGATGTTGGAAGGCCTGTTGGAGATGGAGGAGGAGGAGTGGGAGAAAATCTGGAAACCACTAAAATGGAATTATAAAGGTGTGAATATTTCATTGGCAATGTGGACTGGAGATTTAATTAGTAAACCAAAGAAGGCGGTGGTGCTTCCACAACATAAGAAGAGAGCATTGGCAGTATATCATGTGGGCAAGGTTGCTGAAACTGTTCATTGGTTCAAGATCAGAGGATTGGCGACGGAAAATTGGTCATCAGAGGTGCTTGCCAGGCTATGTGGTGAGTTATCGTGTGGTGCATTCTCGAGAATTGCAACTGAAACTCTAAGGATGGAGGGTAATTGGTTCTTCAGAGTTGCAGTTACCGGAAACATTAGTAGCATTCCGGCGGTGCTAGTTTCGGAGGTGGTGGGCCAGAAGGTGGTGCTGACGGCCGAATGGGATCCGAATTATGAGGAGAAGATTAAGTTTTCGGAGATGGAATACCGACGGGAAGTTAGCAACTTTGACTTCTTCATTAAGGAGTTATTTCCGACAAGTTTTCAAAATGTGGATAACACTAATCTGTTGGCGCGAAATCAGGCTTTAATTTTGGAAAGTTCTGTTAGAAGTGAGTCAGACGGAAGAAAGAAGTCAGACGAAGTTTGTGAGTTAGAGGCTGAGTCAGATGGAGCTTGCAAACGGGTTGGTGGTTCGCTTTCTGGGTCAAGCCCAAACACTAACTCCGGTCAAATGGTTATGTTTGGTCGTGAATCAAATCAATTTAGGGTTTTACAGAATTCCCGAATTGAGAATTTGGAAGTGGAGGAGGGAGACATAAATGAGGGGGAAGGTGAATCAAGTATGGAGCATGATAGAGTAGTAGAAATGAATCTACTTTCAGACATTGAGAATCAGGTGGTTTTGAAGCTGGGGGATTTGCAGCTGTCACACACAGAAAGTATGGAGAAAGTAATGGAGACAGCTGAACTAATGATGTTACATTGCTGTACATATGGGGGTATTTGTGATGGAGATAGGAAAGTGCTGAAGCAAGTTGTGATGAAACAAGTAGTGAAGTACAAGGAGAGGTTTAGGAAGATGAATGCTGAAAAGATAAATGAAGTTGCTCAAAGAATTGGTGGGGAATGGTCATCTGAGTTGGCTCTGGTGGAAGTCGATGATGTAAATGAGGTGGAGGTGGTGCCAAATTCAGTTTTGAGATTAATGGATCTTAAACTAATAAGCTGGAATTTGAGAGGGTTGAATGCTTTTGATAAAATGTTGGCTCTTAAAAATCTGGTTTTGGAGCAGAAGTGTGATGTGTGTATGGTGCAGGAGACAAAGATGATGAAAATGAATCAATGGATGGTCAGGAAAATATGGTATGATTCAGACTTTGATTGGGAGTATATGTCATCAGCTGGTTCTTGTGGTAGAAGTGGTGGCCTTCTTACTATATCGAATAGGAATAAGTTGAACAAAGAGGGAGGTAGAATGGGTAAGAATACTATCTCTACTTTATTTTCTTAAAAGATTGATGGTTTTAGATGGGCAGTATGCAACATGTATTCACCTTGTGACTACAATGAGAGGGCTGTGTTTTGGTCTGACTTTGAGGAGGTAAGGAATTGGTGGAATGGTCCAATCTATTTTGCAGGGGATGTAAATGCAGTTAGATGTGATGAGGAGAGAAATAGGGGTGAATGTGATAGTAGGAATTCTGCTTTTATCAACAGCTTTATTTCTACTCAGGAATTAGTGGATCTGCCATTGCTAGGTGGTGCTTATACATGGTCTGATATGCAGGTGAATCCTTTGCTATGTAGACTATATAGATTCTTACTTTGTGTGGAGATGGATTTGAGGTTTCCTGCAGCTATTCAGGTGGCTTTAACTAGGGTTACTTCAGACCATAAGCCTATAATGTTGGTTACAAAACCAAACATTGAATGTAAACCTTATTTTAAGTTTGAAAATAGCTGGATATTGCATAAGGATTTCTTGAGGAAGGTGGAGCAATGGTGGGGTATACTGCAGTATTAAGGGATTCCTAGCTTTTTGTTTTTCAAGAAACTTCAGAATTTGAAATACTTCTTGAAGAATTGGAGTAGGGAGGAGTTTGGTGGTTTTAAGAAGGAAAAGGCTGAGCTAACAGAGAAGATAGATTGTTTGGATCAGATGGAGGAATCACATATGTTGTCTCAGGAGCAGTTTGAAGAGAGATTAAATTGTATGTTGAGGCTGAAGAATATTACAGTCAGGGAGGCAAGGAAGTGGCACTCCAGGGCTAAGAAAAATGAATTTAGGTGGGGTGATTCAAATATATCCTATTTTTTCAGAATTGCTAATGCAAGGAAAAAGAGGAATACAATTGTTAAACTTGAGATACAAGGAGAAGATTGTTTTGATCAACAAAGAATAAGAAAGGAGATGAGAGGGTATTATGAAAATTTGTTCAAGGAACAAAATGATGTGGCTTTTTCTCTTGATAATCTGGAATTTCCAGGTTTGGAGGAAGAAGAGAAGAGGGCTATGGAAATGGAGTTTACAGAAGATGAAGTTTATGCAGTAATTAAGAACTTTGGTGCTAGCAAATCTCCAGGACCAGATGGGTTCTCAATGGAGTTTTATAAATCTTGTTGGCAAATTATTAAGGAGGATTTTATGAGGGTGATGGGGGAGTTTTATAGTAGAGGGACTTGGGATTGGAGATTGAATTGTTCTTTTGTCACCCTGATTCCAAAGAAGGAGGATTCAAGTTCTTGTAAAGATTTCAGGCCTTTGAGTCTTCTTGGAAGTGCTTGTAAAGTGTTATCTAAGGTGTTGGCAAACGGGTTGAAGTTG
Organism: Papaver armeniacum; assembly: GCA_023531295.1. Classification (NCBI taxonomy): domain Eukaryota; kingdom Viridiplantae; phylum Streptophyta; class Magnoliopsida; order Ranunculales; family Papaveraceae; genus Papaver; species Papaver armeniacum. The sequence continues at coordinate 374,701 of JAJJWW010004410.1, forward strand.
GTAATGCATAAGTTAGTGTCAGATTACCAAGGGGATTTTGTCAGGGAGAGACAGATATTGGATGGAGTTTTGATAGCTGGGGAATGTATCGACAGTAGATTAAAGGAGAAGAAGGTTGGAGTTTTGTGCAAGATAGACATGGAAAAAGCATTTGATAATGTGAAGTGGAAGACTCTTTTGAGGATCATGGAGAAGCATGGTTTTGGTAGTAAGTGGAATTCTTGGATAAAATGTTGCATATCTTCATCTCACATTTCAGTTTTGGTTAATGGGAGTTCAACTGAGAAAATAAAGCCATATAAAGGGTTAAGACAAGGGGATTCTTTGTCTCCCTTTTTATTTTTATTAGTGGTGGAGGTTTTATCAAAGTTGGTGTTGGATGCAGTGAGAAGAGGGCAGATTCATGGGTTTCAAGTCAAGGAAAATGGTTGCATTATTTCACACTTACAGTTTGCAGATGATACAATTTTGTTTGTGGATGCAACCGTGGAGGAAATCAGGAAGCTTTATCTTATTCTGAATTCTTTTGAGATGTTGACAGGGCTGAATTTGAATCTAGATAAGAGTTCATTAATAAGTGTTGGTGCTGATGGTGTTATTTATTCATTAGCTATGGAGCTTGGATGCAAAGTGTAGAAATTACCTATTAAGTATTTAGGATTGCCAATTGGTGCTACTGCAAGAAGTGTTGCTGTTTGGGATGAGGTCATTTAGAGAATGGAGAATAATCTTGCAACTTGGAAGAATAAGTTCTTAAATAAGGATGGCAGATTGGTGTTGATAAGGAGTTGTCTTGATAGCTTGCATGTATATTTTTTGTCTTTGATTCATATGCCTGTAGAAGTGGAGCAGAAGCTTACCAGATTGATGAGGAATTTCTTGTGGGATTCCAGTGAAAACAGAAGGAAAATGTGTTGGGTGTCATGGCTAAAGATTTGTAGGCCTAAGAATTTAGGTGGTTTAGGTATCAAGAATCTCAGATGTACTAGTAAATCTCTCAAGGCAAAGTGGATCTGGAGGTATTCTAAGAAGAAGAAGATGTTGTGGAGAAGGGTGGTGCAGGAGAAGTTCAGTAATAATCCAGATGTTTTGTTACCTAGTGATGATTTCAAACCCAAAGGAAGGAGTGTGTGGAAGAACATACTCAACTTTCTATTTTTTTGCAGGACAAGATTACTTTTAAAATGAATAATGGAAAGTCAGTAAGGTTTTGGTTGGATGAATGGTCTAGTTTGGGTAAGCTTTGTGTAAGATTTGTAGGCATTTATAAAGCTTGTAAAAATAAAACTGCTTCAGTGGCTGAGATGGTGGTTGATGGAGCTTTAGTTTGTGAAGCAAGGAGAAGATTGACAGCTGCAGAGCAGCTGGAATGGGATTTATTGTGTAATGCTTTGGGTCCAGTACATGGATTAAATGAAGAAGAGGATGAAGTTGACATAATGGGGGGATTCTCAGTAAAGAAATGTTATGATTCTCAAGTTCAAGATGTGGAGGATAATTGTGATTTTCATAAGTATTTGTGGAGGAAGAACATTCCTTCTAAAGTTACCTTCATGTTATGGGCTAACTTCTATGACTCTTTGCCAACAAGGAGTATGTTACATCACATAAGGGTTGAAATGGAGAATGTATTGTGCCTGTTTTGCAAGGAGCATGAGAAAACTGCAGATCATATGTTTTTACACTGCAAGTTTGCTACTGAGGTATGGTCTTACTTCCTTAAGGCATTTAAAATTTCTTGGGTTTGTCCTGCTACTGTGAAGAAACCATTTGAGTTGTGGAGCTGTAATGTCTTAAGTGGAAGATGTAGAGAGGTTTGGTGGAAAACTATTTATGCAGTGTTGTGGCATTTGTGGAAGGAAAGGGGCAGCAGAGCATTTGGGGGTAGAGAAATGGATTCTGAGGAAGTATGTCTGCAAATTAGACAGACAATTGTTCTATGGATGTCTGATAGGGAGGTTTTCAAAGATTTTTCAATGTATCAAATTTTTTTTTATGTGGGATACAAATCTTCACTTGTAGTTGGTGTCTGAATTGTTCCTAGGATGATCTCTGTACATACTTTTTCTTTTAATATAACCTTTTATATTCAAAAAAAAAATAATATCTCCATAATGGAAGAAGGTTACAAACACCACAACCGTTAGATGTCTTTGGATGGGATGAGACTGGGATGGTCGAATCCTTGTTTGTCTCTCAAAATGTTATCCGTTCGTCCAAAGCTCAAAAACCTATGTTGTTTTGTATATAGATATCTATGTCTTTCCTTAATCCATCTAACACCAGTTTGGTAACCAAAAATCACCAGACTTGTAGATTGAAAGTTTATGACTAAGATCATCAAGACCCTCAGTAGCAATTAAAGCAAGTCTTTATAAGATTTGTCCTAAAAATTTGGTAGTCACGTTTTCGATTACCATTCTCATCAAATTCTTTTGTTAATCTCCACCAAAATGAAAAGATGAACGTGGATTCGAGAAGAAGGTGATCGATGGGTGGAGGTAGAGGAAAAGAAGGTGGTCGATGGGTGGATATGAAGGAGAACAAATAATTTGAAACTTGTTTTTTTTATATATATTTTTTTAAAGTTATTTGGATGGTTTTATTGTTAGGTATAAAAAAAGAAGTCAAAAAAATATTATTTAGGATATTTTAAAATTTATATGGGTGGCAAATCGGATAAGTAGGGGTGTTAATTTAAGTGAGTGGCAAATAGGAAATGTGTAGGTGGCAAATAGGAAAAAAGCCTTACCGACCGTTGTCTTGTTGATGGAACTAGATTTTGTGCCCGTGCTACGCACCGGGCGGACCTGAAAACTATTAACCATCATTCTTTTTGGGGCTTCGGCCCCACAGTCGCGATGCATTTTGGATTTGGTATGTCTCGGCATCGTCTCGCCCTGTCGTTTAGGATTTTTGATTTGGTGTGGCTCGGCTTCGCCTCGCCGTGTCCCAAAGCATACTTAGGATTTTTTGTTAATGTGGCTCGACTTCGCCTCGCCCCGTTTCGAAGCATTTTTTACGATGCATTTTTTGGTGTCGCGCGGTTTCTCCTCACCTCGTCGCGATACATTTTTGATTTGTTAGCGATGCATTTTTGATTTCGTGTGGCGAGGCGACATCGTTAGATGGATGAAAATAATCCAACAAAATAATTTGTCATTTTTTTGTTATACCCTGCAACTAAGTTTTTTTTCTTCTCGAAAAAATGAAAATTGATAAGTTCCGGAACATTGATTTAATAAGTCCTCAATTAAATTTTAGTTTCCAATTATCACTGCATGTAGATGTCAATAATGCAGATGCATCAGATGCAGCATAGAAACGATTAGTTAACCTAACTTGTGCCCGTGCTACGCTCCGGGCACACCCGAAAACCATCCACCATCATTTATGCAGATATTATGTTCGGGGCATAGAAGTACTATAGGCACACGGGTTTCTGGAGCCGATCACCGGTCAACTGAGTCAATTCAGTCAAGGTCTATGGTGAGTTAGTCACCGAGTCAGAATAGCTGAGTCAGGGTGTCAACTGAGTAATCTGAATGATTTAGGCATGTCAGTTCCGTAGAACTGTCAATGCATAACTTTTCCAGAAATGCAAATATCTAAGCTCATTCTGTAGGTTCAATCACCAGTGATCTTAATCTTCACAAATTTCTTTCTCTATAATTTCCGTTCAAAACAATGCACATAGTAATGACAGTAATCACCAACTCCTCAGCTGCAATACTCATTCGTTTCAGCGCTACAATCAGCTACATAACCACCATAGACTCATCTCTGCAACAGTAACCGTAAATCATTTTCCATTGCCATCCCTCCACTGTCTACCATTTGCACTGCTACTCACTCCCGCTTCATTAACATCACATCTCAATTCCATATGCCATCCACCTCAGCTTCATAACAAACTCAAGACTATTGTCTTCTCTACCTTGTAACAGCACAACTGTCAACACCATTTCCATACTCAGACCTGCATAACCCCATATATAACCACACTGCAACACCAATAACACTTTCTGTGGCTTCTTATCTCAGCTCAAGACTGTATCTGCATCTTTACTTGAAATTCATCAAGACCCTTTCAAGGTCAACTCATCTGAACTCACCATTTCTTGACATGTGGAACCTAACATTCATCTAAATCAGTTCACCAAACAAACCACTAACCCATTCATTAAAACACACGACATCTACATCTTCACCCATTCCAGTTGCACACTTCAATTACGCCATTTGTTTCCATATCTCATTCTCCTCGCAGAACTCTCGGCTGCAATCTCGAGTATTCTCTCTGCCAAATACAACTCTGACTCCTACCCATATCATGTCCTCCAACTGATGACAACATTCAACACCACCTGAACCCATTAAACTCCTCATTAAATCGGAAACAACAACTTACAATTATCAACCCACCTTTGAACATATCCCCTGACATCCCTTGTTAACTTCCTGAACAAATACCGGAATATGCCTCCAAGTAAAGGACCATCAAGGTCCATCTTCTTGTTTCCATAATGATCCCGATCATCCTCAGGCCTTTGGTCGAGTACCGAAAGCAAGAGTCAACAATAGCTTAAAAGAATCAAAACAACGGACATTCAAAATAAAGAAGAAAAAAAAATCATTTGACTTCAAAACTTAACAAAAATTGAAACGATATTTTATCCCCAGACATAGACTCAAGTACTGGACATAAAGACTTGCAGAAAAAACAAAAATAACTTAATCAAGAGAAAAGTGTTAAAAAAATACATTACATGCTTGTTCAATCTCCCAAAGAAGTAAATTAAAACTGGATAGTCCAGAAACAATATGAACCTTACTCTTATCAAAATCCATTGAATCAAGAACCTCGACCATGCTGACGAACTCCTCATCTCCATATGTTGACCCAAAAATATTTTAATCCCAAATGATGTGGATGTTTTTCTCCTACAAAATTCCACTAAGTTGTCAATAATTTCCTGACTCATACCAACTGGATTTGCAGGATTAGGAAAGAGAACTCCACGAACCTGTAGTCCTTGCTTATTTGCATGGTTGTATGACCGATCTAGAGCACCAATGCTTAAAGTGAAGTTGCTGGTGCTATGGCATGGAACAGGAACTAGTTGCACTCCAATCCGATATTCTTTTATAATGAAAGCATAATGCATTTCCAGTATCAATCAAGCAGATACTAAGAATCTCATCTGCAGGGGTTGCACAGCAGTTAACATGAAATCTGATCCACTTAACAATGGTATTCAATAATACATGGTTCTGCAGTAGAAAAAAATTATGTCCAACTTCATATCAACTTGTAAGTTGTATCATCTTTCTACCAAAAACAAATTTGAATAACACCCAAGCCTCTCACTACCTAAGTGACTCTAAATCATGTCCTAATTTTATGTACATTGTACAAAGAAGTAAATGGTTAATTATTTAATTCATTCAATTCTTGCATTCAAGTATACAGTTGTAGTTAAAAATCAATGAATACCAAGGGATTCTCACAATTAAAATTATTCAGTATTTCATGGTTCTCCGGCAGACAAAAGTTATTCTCAACTTTATTTTAACTTGTATCATCTTGCTGCCAGAACCAAATTAGAATCACACCAAGGGTTCTCACCACCTCGAGGACTCTAAATCATGTCACAAACAAAAAAGAACACCGAAATTTCAAAAATCAAAACCAATTTAAATAGGGTTACCTTAAGCAGTATGGTTTCAGCACGAAAAAGCTCCAGGATGTTCTTTTCTGTTAAATCCAAATCAACCCAGAAATATCACCCATCAAAACCACTTCCCATGAACATCTCTAATTCTTGTTGTAGAAACAAATTCGACATAACCCATCTTGAATTCAGCATCAGCTCTCAGATCACGCCTTTACAAATCGAAATCTCTGATTTCTCTTGATTCAAAATCGACAGCCGCAGCAGCTGCTCATCTCTCACTTACACTTTAAAAAGGAGAAATAAACATCAACATTATCAAATCTGCATCCTGCAGTATAAGAAAAAAAAAGGGATAATAATTGATCTGAGAAGGAACGACGAATGAAGGAGATAACAAACCCTAAGAGAGATAAAGAGTGAAATCGGCGGTGGTGAAAGTGAAGATTGAGAAGAATAGGAGATGAGACGACACAGAGGCTTAGGTTTCTTTAGGTTTTAGTTTTCTTAGGTTTAGAGTTTGACGGACGTGTGTATTGTATACCTAGCGGACGTGAGTAACGTCCAATTAAGTATTTGGTGTGAACCAAGTGTAAGTAATTATTTAGCTGAAAATCTACATGTAAGTGTTGTATACCCACGTTATGACTATCGGGGTTACAAACGGCCAGTTAAATATAAGATGTAAACGGAGTGTAATTCAAATTTTAATGCTCCGACCAATAGAGTCCCGCCACTTGTCCTCTCCAGAATTTCTCTGTGTGAAAGCTTTTATCTCATTTAATTTGAGGGGGGTGTCACACTCACCGTGCGACGTGGGAGCTCATATGAATTAGTGTTTTAAAGGAGGGGAGATGACATTCACGGATTCACCGGACAAAGAAATCTATGCGAAGAGAAATTATTGGCCACACGCTCGAACACTATTTCCTTAAAACCCTGGGACCCGCTCCGCATCAGTATCAGCTAACTCAAACGGTCTACTTAGAATTCCTTCCCCAAATCCCATTATTTATTACTAGTATGTAACCCGTGCTATGCACCGGGTGTGATGGAGATTATCAATCAGGTGTGGCGGGGCTTTGCCCCGCCCCATGGGCCAAATGCTTATACACATTTTTAAAAATTTCTGATTTTATTTATGGGTTGGAAAATTTGATACCTTTTAATAACCCCACCGCCAAGTTTTCAAAAGACTAACGTATCCCGAAAGCATCTTGCGTATCTGGAAAGCATGAATGACATTTTAAGTTGTATGCCAAATAATTTTTTGTTAGATATTCTTAAACCACAATGGAATATCAACTCGAGATGCATATACTTATCCCATACACCCTTGATAATGACAACTAAATGATTTAACAACTCGAGATGCATATATTTGTTATTCAGGGGCTCCAGGTTTTGACTGCAACTATCTACCAGTGCCCACTGAAATATGCTTTTCCCTGTCCTGTAGGAATCTAATGCATAACGGATACATAAACTTTCCATTCACCAACTTTGCATTCACCAAAGAAGCAGACAGGATAGCCATACCATTTTAAGGACTTCATCTATCTCCAGTAAATTTTCCTTTGGACCCCCGAGGGAAGAACTCCAAGCCACATTACTGTCTGACTTATGTATGAGACTGAGCTTCCCATTTTCACATTTCATACATAGCTCAATTTTTTTGAAATTTGAATTATATTTACATTTTTCAACTTGACAACCTTTATAATTACCAATACCACTTCTTATAATTAAAATCGTTCAGCTCATTAAAAAAAGAAGACTCATGTTAGCATATCAGTTATCATAGCACATTCATTAATCTCAACTTCACAGACATGTGCAAGCATTTTTTGCAACACAATACACAGTTTTATTATTTTATTTTTCAGGTGGTCTGATAATCGAATAAAGTTAAAGACTTTATTCTCATGCAGTTTTGCTACATTCTATACTTTGACTATCAAACCACATGTTTTGATTATCAGTATAAATATAAGGTCGAAGTATAGAATGTAGCCATACTGTTTTGATTATCAGAATGTAGCCAAACTGTTTTGCAAAACAACCCAACAGTTAAAACAGGTTGGCTACATTCTATACTTCGACTATTCTCCTTTTTAGCCATGTTATCGAAGCCTTTCTCCAGGATAAATATAAGAATTCTGATAATCAAATTCACGACTGAAAATTTCAATGGCGCAGCCTATTACATCCATCATTTACTCGTATCGTATTATACAAATCAAAATGCATGTGTTTGAGTCGACTGACACAAATATCTAATTTTTAGGCACTTTGCCCCATTGATAACAGAATGCACCTTTTTGACACTGGAAAAATACTCTTCAAAAGTAAATAATCTAGACAGGGTTTTTGTTCCTGACCTATTTAAGGCATTTGATTCTAAGTTAACATCTGGTTTTGGGAAAGATTTCTTAGTTCATTTTTTGTTCTTGACGGGTAAGAACATTTTTAAAATTATCTACGACGATGTAGCTGTCTTGTTGAACTCTTTCGTATAAGTGACATGTGGTATGCAATAGTTGTATTAATCATCCACTACGATCTTCGGATTATTTGAGTAAGCAACATTTTGAGAATAAAATTTGAATAACAACTAAATGTTGCTAGAATCCTTGAACTGTGCAAACCGCAAAACGTACAGGTTAGTAAGTCAACTTCTTCACAAAACGCGCTTTTATAGTAGTGCTTAAAGTCTCTACAACTATTCTGTAACAGCTGAGTATGCATACTTTACATCGATAAGGCACTTACGTTTTGTAAACTGCCAAATGAACTGAACCAATTCCTTTTTGTTTTTGATATCATGTGTGGCCTCTAGTGAAATAATAGAGCTAAACCATCATACTTCGCTACCCATATCAAGGCATATTTATAAGCAGAAACTTTTGGTGAACCACTTAAAGAATGGGCACAAAAGATGTTACTATAAAGGTTTATATTGGATGATGAATTATAAGTTAATCATCCTATCGAAGGTTGTTGATTACATCAACTGAACATGCTTCGTAAATTTAAGTTATAAAAGCAAGAAACTACTTGATCAAAACTCGCCGAAGAGTAGATAATAAGAGCAACCGTGTGGCAGTCCTAATGAAACCCAATAGGGAGGACAAAATATAAAATTGCAAAGGCATAAGAACTGATTTGTTGTTTTTTCACGTAGACTTAACAATGGAAAAAAAGATTATAAAAGGAAGATAGTTCTGTTTGTCTTTATGTTATGTTTTGGCCAATAAGTAAGTTTTTTGGTTGATATACAACTACGTGAGAGAACTTCAGATGCACAAATACTGTAAAATACAAATTGCATTGTAAACACACATATTGTTTTACCTTCAAAGCTTGACCAGCTAAAATGATATAACAGTGTTAATCATGAATCGATTCATGTACTGCAATGCCCATGTAAGACAGTAAGAGCATACGCGTTCATCTCAATTTCCTTTCCAATATTTTGAGTTAAGGTTGACTGCGTCCTTACCCTAACATAATAAGACTGCAAACATAACCAAATTGATCTGATAGGCACCTAACTGAGGCTTGCTCTTCATCCCTTTTTGTTCTTCGGCTTCTTGGACTCAAGTCAAGAAGAAAGTTACGATATTGTAGATCAAAACAAACTAACCATGCAAAATTGAAGCTCAAGATGTTTAGGTAGATGCTCTAGTTACCGTGATAGGAGTGGCGATCCTAATGAAACCGAGACAATAATATCTCTACCCATTCCACAAAATAGACAAATCTCTCTAGCCGAGACCATAAAAGAACATTGGAAAGTATCATGCATAAGAGCTAAAAAATCTGAAGTTGAGACTTGAAAATCACTCTAGAATTTCCCAATAACATCGGCCAAGGATGGCACATGCATCCCGAGCCATTATATTATAAAGAATAAGTTCTCCCAATATTCCATCTGATTTCCTGATTGTATGCAATCGAACAAAGTCACAAACAATGAACAAAAAGATGGATGTTGATATTCTATTTAGCTGCAAAGTAGTAGCAACTGATATTTAACCTAAGCAAAAGGAACAACCTATTGTATTCTATCAGAATGTTTCAACAGTCCGCACATCCCACTTCTTCCATGATAAACCATCAGGATCCGCATAATGTCACGGTGCCTCCGTAACAACATTTGAATCCTCGGGGTAGGGAGTATGTTTATCACTTCTAATGATCGAAGTCTGACATGCAGGGGAAAAAAATTTCTTTATACGTATGCTATCTGCAACAAAGGTGCTTGAAAATCTGCAACATCGGGTTGTAGCCCTTGCAGCAAGATTTAACTTAAATGCCATCTGTGGGAGCAGAACCCACAATTACATGGTTGAAGGCCATGTGCTCAACAAATTGAGCTAAGATAGCAATAAAGAAGCAAATTAATCATAAATATGAATCACATCTCTATTGTTTCTTATAGAAACATTGTTTGGTATAATACATACAGTAGGTCTTGAAAATTTTAAAATCTAACTTATATTTCAAATATCTCACAGCATGACAAATGCAGGTTCAATGTTTTTAGTTGAATAGAACAACGTAGAATAGAATGTTGTATTCATTTGAGGATGGAGGATAAAATCCCGTTAAGGACTTTGGCTGAATCATATTACCCCAACAAAGTAAATGACAATGAAATAAACTGTTACCAAATCTAGAATATTTACCTCACTCCACTTGGGTGAATGTTATATCGTCTTGATGGAGTATAATACTAATTGTCAGGAGAGAATGGGGGTTCCTATCTGTATGAAACTCGTGCAGTGGCACTAACCTTGCCTAAAATACCAAAATCAAAGCCTTTAACATATACGCAGAGCAAAATTACAACTGTAGTGTTGCGTGCAGAGCAGAAAAATCTAATTATTACATATTCAAACCCATTAAACAATATAAACAAATACATCGGGTATATTTTACAAATTCAATATGGTTTTGTTCAGCTACAAAATTAAACAATTAAGCAAAAAATAAGAGATATATCAAATTTATCTCCAGTGCTCCCCAGTACACTCTCCGAACATTCTAAAGCTTAACTGCTAGAAGAGTACAATTAAGCGAAAAATAAGAGATATATTAAATTTATCTCCAGTGCCCCCCAGTACACTCTCCGAACATTCTAAAGCTTAACTGCTAGATGAGTATTACATGTGATGCGAGTCACAATATCAGGGTTGTAAAACCGACTTAATGATGCTTATCATAAACAGAATTGTGTCTGTAGGAGCAGAATATCGCAGCAAGGACATACTTGCGAAATCCTCACCAATGACACTTTGCGAGTGTCGCAGACTGATGATGCAATAGATAGTGGTGATAGAAACATGAAGAAAGTGTGAAGATCTTGCGAAAACTAGAGTGTCTGCGAGACTTAACATTTATACTCCTTCGAAATGTCGCAAGATAAATCCGAAATTAAGGGAAATATTAGTTGTACATGAGCTGTCATCCACTATGTAAACACTATATAAAGAAGAGAGCAGGAGAGAGAAAAGGGGAAGAATTTGGGGAAGAGAGAGAGATATATTTTGGAGAGAGATATTCTTAAAAAAAGATTTATTTTTCTTTATCATCTTCTTCCCCTAAAATTAGATCTAGAGCTCTACAAAATATCCATTAATGGAGATTGTAAATGTAATACTAATGTAACCTCAACAATCATAGTGAAGAACCGTGGATGTAGATCACATTGATCGAACCACGTAAAAAATCCTTGTGTCCATTTTATAATTTTAGCATTTTAATCTTTATTTTGATTATGAAATAGATTTAGATCTATGAAATATTATGAGGGGTGTAGTGTGGGATTTCCTGCAACTACATATGCGCTAGAAACAGGGATTTTATTTTTCAGTGGTCACGGGTAGCAAGAGGTCACGGGTTCGAATAAGCAAGAGGTCACGGGTTCGAATTCGCAGAGACACATATTTTTTTTATTTTTCAGTGGCGAATAAGAGAATAAAGAAAAAAGTTGTGGGTTAATTTCGCAGAGAGGTTCTTGAACAGTTGGTTTAGTAAGCAATATGTGAGTTTGAGGTCGCAAGTTCGAATTCACTTGCGAGCATAATTTTCTTCTTTTTACAGAAGGGAAAAAAATGGATAATTTCGCAAGGTTGTTTCATTATTTCGCAAACAAGAGGCAAAGACAGAGTTGGTTATCCCGAAATTAATGAGTTCATGGTCGCGTGTTCAAATCCCAACAAATGTATATTTTTCGCATGGATATTTCGCAAGGGTATTTCACACAGAAGAAAGTAAGTTATTATTTCGCGAGAGATAGTTCGCAAACAGAAGCCAGCAAAGTTGGTCAGAGGTAAAGACAATGAGCTTGAGGTCGCAGGTTCAATTCCCACCTCTCGTGAATTTTTGCATATTTTTTGAACTTTCAAATGAGAAGAAATGGAATAAGGTTATGAAATTATGTGTTTCTTTCGCAAACAACAAGTAGCGCAGATGGTCGGGGATTAGGAGTATGGGTTAGAGTTCGCATGATCAATTCTCGCAAAGCTCAATATTTTTCACACTTTTTGGAACTACTTTCAAAAGAAAGGAAGAATAATAGAGTGGCAATATGTGTTTCTTTTGCAAGCTGAAGCTAGCTCAGATGGTCAGCAGTAAAGGGAAGGAGTTTGATGTCTAGGGTTCGAATCTCCCCATTCGCAAAGAGTTTTTGCACTTCGCAAATGTTTACCTTGCGAACATTCGCAGCACGAACACTTCGCAGATGTTCGTTTGCTTCACGCAAATGTTTACTTCGCACAGTCTTTGATAATTTCGTAAGGATATTCCGCAAGAAGAAAGTAGGTGGTTATTTCGCAGACACACTTCGCAGAGGCAGGGCTAGCACAGTTGGTCAGGAAGCATGAATGCAAGCAGAAGGTCGCAGGATCAATTCTTGCTTCTCGCACATTTATTTTTGTTATGCGAAATTTCGCACGGACTTTTCATATTTCGCAAAGGAGAAAGTTGATGATTATCTCGCAAATAAATTCCCAAGAGAGGGTTAGAACAGTTGGTATGGTGCGAGAATATGCATGAGGCAGGTCAAGGGTTCAAATCTCATTTCTCACACTTCTTTTTGCTGCGAGATAATTATATTTTGTGCGATGTTTATACATTTCGAGGATGCTAGCCTCGCAAGCAAATCATATACTTCGCAAGAGACAACAACAGCAGCAAACCACAAAAGCTAAGTACCATTTTCCTTGAACATTTAACTTCTACAGAAAATAAAATATTTTTGACTTGATTACAAAAAAAGCGATTCAATCGCAAGATTACAAATATTACTAAGATTTCAAGATTATCAAGACTTCAAAATTACAAAGATTTCTAGATTTCAAAAAAAAAAAAAAAAAAAAAAAAAAAAAAAAAAAAAAATTATTTCAAAATAAGTGTGCCTGCGCGTGTGATATAGTTGTTGACATTTGTTACAAAGCCAGTGTGCCTGCGCGCAAGGAAGTTTCTCTTGGGCTCCTGTCAGTTGACGACAAAGATCTACGGCCAGCTGATATCCTCGTCCTCAACTGGGAAAATGGTAAGGATGTTTGCATGGATGTTACAGGGGTATCTCCCTTTGCAGGTGAAGGTATTCGCTCTTTTGTTCCTGGCAAAGCTATTTCTAATCTTTGTTGCACGAAAAACGCACTAAATACTTGGATAAGTGTGTTTCACTTGGATATGGTCTTGGCATTTTAGCTTTCTCTACCTTAGGGGAATTAGGCGAGGATACTTTATGTTTTTTTAAGCGTCTGAAGAACTGCTTGGTTTGTAATGATGCTAGTAGTGGTGTTGGTAGCTTTATTTTTCATAGATTAGGTATTGCTATTCAAAAAGGTGTTGGAGCCCAGCTTGTTGCGAGGTTGCCAACCAAAAGTATGTAATATTAATTTAAAAAAATTATTATTTCAAAATTACAAAGATTTCAAGATTTCAAAGATTCGAGAAAAATGTCACAGATTAATTTATATATTTCTCTTGAATATTTACTTTACTTCAAATGATATGATATTATGAGAATAAATGAAAGAAAATGACAGAAATGAAGGAATGAATGAAAGGATGAATGAAAGAATGAAGACATGCGATAATTTCGCAGAGATAATGGAAATGCGATAATTTCGCAAAGATAATGAGAAGAGATCATCAAAAATGAATGATTGAGACAAAAATGAATGAGTGAGTGAATGGGACGAACCTTTACGGCGTACACCCTAGTTCGCGAATGATATTTCGTAAGAGGCAAATGTAAGACCTAAAGTGCGTCATATAAGGGGGTATCTCTTGACGTGGCTCAATAAAAGGTTACACCGCTCCGGGAACTCGAGTCATGGAGATTTGGGGCCCATGAAAGCCTATCCAGGAGAGATACCTTGGATTTCCAACTATATATATAAGGTTATACCCGGTTGGACGCCCGAGGGTCTCTTCCAAGGAGTCGATGTATGCTCAAGGCGCAGGGTACACGGTTGAGCCAAGAGTGCCAGGGCATTTGAAGTGTCTCGGCCATTCTTGGCAAGTCTTGGTATATGCCGCACTCGGCCCGAAGAAAACTCCACTTAGGGTGCAGTCTCGTAACCATAAGCCATATAGGTATAAGGGATAAGAGGCTGCGAAAACAACTAGTTGTTGTTAAGACCGGATGGGAGGAGCTAGTCTTGTATGGCCGATGTACGCCTCCTTGAAGGGGCAACTAGGGAGAAGATAAGGGCGGCACCCTCCATTAGGGAGCTGATAAGTGTCAAAAGACGCAAATGTCATGAGGCTTTATTTTCGCAAGGAAATTTAGGCTTGTCATATTTGTGCGATGATCCTGTAGAGGCAATAATACTAATGCAAGGATAAGACGAGATCAATGGGTTTTTGCATGAAAATGTAAAGACGTCCTGCTATTTCGTCGCAAAGACGGCAATGTCATGGGATTTTACATTCGCAAGAGTATTTAAGCCTATCATATTGTCGCAAATAAAATATCCTGCAGAGGCAAAAATACTTAAGAAATGATAAGACAAGGTCAATGGGTCATTACATGAAAATGTAAAGACATCCTGCGATCTTGTCGCAACGAGGGATGGCAAAATAAGACCTTTAACTAGGAAGGCAAAATAAGACCACACAAGATAAATGATAAGGCAAGATCAATGGGTCATTACATGAAAATGTAAAGACGTCCTGTGATCTTGTCGCAAGGACAAGATTCAACATAAACAATTTGGATGTAGGTAATACAGTTCTTTTATCGCAAAAATGATTACATGATAAGCTTGCGATCTTGAGAAAATGATTAAATGATAAACTTGCGAACATATACATGATAATGAGGCCGAGGCAATGCAAACGCCGCACAATTGATATTCTAATCATATTATTATGCGATACTAATAGTGCAGGAATAAGAAAAGATGAAGCACAAGTAAGAACTTGCGAGGAACAATAAATATGCAAAGAGGAATGCATATACTAGAGACAAAATCAGAGAAATAAAGAATGGAAGCAATTTAAAGCTACATCAAGTTTAGAACGGCAAAATAAGCTAAGTAACACAAACATTAGCTATACATTGCAGTAGATAAGCATTCTCATCATACAAGCATCATACTCGCATCATGAAAGCATCGCATAAGCATTTCATGGCATAAATATCGCATACACATTTCATAACATAATCATTACATAAGCATTATATTCGAACAAGTATTTTACTTAATTTCGCAGAATTATTAAGAATTTCGCGAGAATGTGATTATTTCACAAGATAAGATAATCACTGAAGAGATTATACTATCGCATGAGCACAAAACATGACACAGAGGCAAAATAATAATGCAAAAACAATTCGCTCAATCAACACTTTCTCAAGGATTCTACCCTCATCGATAAAGAACAGAGGCAACTATGGATAACCAAGAAAACATTTTATGTTCTTCATCTTCTCGGCAAGAATCATTTCCAAAGTGGATGTTCACTAATGAACAACAGGAATCCTCATCAAAAATGGAGTAATAATTTCGCATGAATAGAGGCAATACTTCTTATTCGCAATCAAGGACAGATACTTCTTATACTTCTAAAAGGATACTTCATACTTCTTATATATTTCGAGGATTAAGTACTTCTTTATATTTCTTCAAGGATACTTCATACTTCGCATACTTCAAGAGTTGATACTTCTTATTTATTTCGCAAAGCTTCGGAACTCCGCAAAAGAATAGAGGCAAGTACGTACTTTTCAAGTCCAGTATTCTTTCGCTCGTTCCTTCATCAACAAAGATCAAAGATTGCTACAACAACGGATTTTTCCTTAAAGATCGCTCTTCAAGCAATGTTCAAGGAAAAAGAGGCAAGATGTAGGAGCAGAATATCGCAGCAAGGACATACTTGCGAATCCTCACCAATGACACTTTGCGAGTGTCGCAGACTGATGACGCAATAGATAGTGGTGATAGAAACATGAAGAAAGTGTGAAGATCTTGCGAAAACTAGAGTGTCTGCGAGACTTAACATTTATACTCCTGCGAAATGTCGCAAGATAAATCCAAAATTAAGGGAAATATTAGTTGCACATGAGTTTTGTCATCCACTATGTAAACACTATATAAAGAAGAGAGCAGGAGAGAGAAAAGGGGAAGAATTTGGGGAAGAGAGAGAGAGATATTTTGGAGAGAGATATTTTTAAAAAGAGATTTATTTTTCTTTATCATCTTCTTCCCCTAAAATTAGATCTAGAGCTCTACAAAATATCCATTAATGGAGATTGTAAATGTAATACTAATCTAACCTCAACAATCATAGTGAAGAACTGTGGATGTAGATCACATTGATCGAACCACGTAAAAAATCCTTGTGTCCATTTTATAATTTTAGCATTTTAATCTTTATTTTGATTATGAAATAGATTTAGATCTATGAAATATTATGAGGGGTGTAGTGTGGTATTTCCTGCAACTACATATGCGCTAGAAACAGGGAGAGAGTAATGGATTTTATCCTTCCTGTAATGTGTTGGTTCAAGAAATTCTCATGAAGATTAATTACTGTTCATATTTTTCTAGATCTACAAAGTTTAGGTTCAAAAATGAAAATTTCATGGGAGAAATCACACTTCCAGGGAGTAAACATCATCAACAATTCAAAGACATGAAAATAAGAAGAGAAAAAATTAGTTTCTGTGGTGAAATTCACGGAAGAAAATCAAGGTTTCAATGGAAGATTTCCATGTTCAGGAGAAAAAGCAAGAGGAAAATTGTTGAAGGAAATAAAGGAAGAACGAAGATAAGGATAAGAACAAAACGTTGTGATTTTTATCACAAACATAAGCTCGCACAGATGGTTTGAGTTGGAGCGAATAAGCAAGAGGTCACGGGTTCGAATTCGCAGAGACACATATTTTTTTATTTTTCAGTGGCGAATAAGAGAATAAAAAAAAAAGTTGTGGGTTAATTTCGCAGAGAGGTTCTTGAACAGTTGGTTCAGCGAGCAATATGTGAGTTTGAGGTCGCAAGTTCGAATTCACTTGCGAGCATAATTTTCTTCTTTTTACAGAAGGGAAAAAAAATGGATAATTTCGCAAGGTCGTTTCATTATTTCGCAAACAAGAGGCAAGAGATGGTTGGTTATCTCATGTAAATTAATGAGTTCATGGTCGCGTGTTCAAATCCCAACAAATGTATATTTTTCGCATGGATATTTCGCAAGGGTATTTCACATTTAAGAAAGTAAGTTATTATTTCGCGCAGAGATAGTTCGCAAAACAGAAACCAAAGCAAAGTTGGTCGAGGTAAAGACAATGAGCTTGAGGTCGCAGGTTCAATTCCCACCTCTCGCGAATTTTCGCATATTTTTTGAACTTTCAAATGAGAAGAAATGGAATGAGGTTATGAAATTATGTGTTTCTTTCGCAAACAACAAGTAGCGCAGATGGTCGTGGGATTAGGAGTATGGGTTAGAGTTCGCATGATCAATTCTCGCAAAGCTCAATATTTTTCACACTTTTTGGAACTACTGAAAAGAAAGGAAGAATAATAGAGTGGCAATATGTGTTTCTTTCGCAAGCTGAAGCTAGCTCAGAGGGTCAGCAGTAAAGGGAAGGAGTTTGATGTCTAGGGTTCGAATCTCCCCATTCGCAAAGAGTTTTTGCACTTCGCAAATGTTTACCTTGCGAACGTTCAGCAAAGACGAACACTTCGCAGATGTTCGTTTGCTTCACGCAAATGTTTACTTCGCACAGTCTTTGATAATTTCGTAAGGATATTTCGCAAGAAGAAAGTAGGTGGTTATTTCGCAGGCGAAGGCAATGGCGAAAGAACGGAATCATTCTGAGTTCGTATGAAGAAGTTACGAGCAAAACAAGAACTTAGAAGGCTAAAAGGGCAAAATGATCTTTTAAAGGGCAGGCGCTATTGACACCCCCACTGTATGTTAAGGGGAAGTCATTCGGTTAGGGGATTGACTGTTTCAAGGGAACTACTAAAGGCAGTAAGGTCTTTTACTTAGGGGGAAGCCGGAATTCAAAATTGGTTAAGGCACTCAGCTAATATACTCAGGGCCGCCTTCATCTTCTCCGATTCCAAAAAAGATTCATGCATTTCTGTAGCAGTTACATCAGTTCACTCCCGAGTCTCATCAGCTTCTAACTCAGGGATGATGGAATATGCTTGATGGTGAGTAATGATGGAAGTGTGGTGATGCAGGTGAGACCGAGAGAGTAACAGAGAAGAAAGAACCCAAGCTTGGTGATGAGCAGTGATCGATGGGAGTTTATGTTGGAGGTAAATGAGGCTGTAACGACTATGGAGCTTTGGACGATGAAGGTTGATGATGATCTAGGAATGGTAGTTTCGACTACCATTGGCAGTGATGATAAGGAGATAGCTTGGTGGTGTTGCTGCCATTAATGGAAATTGAAGATAATGGTTCTCGAGTCTGTGGTGGAGATAAAGAGAAGAGGGAAGCTCGAACTGTTGGCTGCTATTCTGAAGCAGAGAGAAGTTAGGGCAGAGATGCAGTTCGAAATGGAGATGATGTTGTGCTCGGTTCATGATGGTTTTGCCGAGTTGGACGGAGTTGATAGCTATTTAGGGAAATGAAAAATATTAATGGAGTTAAGTGATGGTGTCTGCCATGGTAGTTGGCTGATGGTGATCACTGGAAGTGGCTGCTGATATTAGAAGCTTCAGCGATGGAGAAAAAAAGAGATCGAGCTAATGAAGTCGAGAATGGCAGCGATGGTCGGGCTTTGCTGTGACTGAGAAGAACACGAGCAGGCACAAATGGAAGGAGCTCGGCAGAAAGATGGTAATCCCACTCGGTGTTTGATAATGAATAATGGTTGAGCTGGGTTAAGTTTTAGAGATCGAGAAGAAAAAGGAAGAAAGATGGAGTTGCGGTCTGTTGAAGATGAGTCTGCCTCCATTAATGGAACTTAGATTGATGACGATGATGCCATTATTAAATGGGTGTTGGCTGTTAGCAGTGAAGAATTGTGGTTGGCCGAGTCTGAGAATTAGGCTACAATGGACAATGGTCGAGAGCATATTAGCTCGAGTTTAAGGGATCACGCCATTAATGGCAAGTGACTAAATGATGAACCGAAGATGGCGAAGAACGTGGACAGGGAAGGAAAGATGGTGTCGATGAATATAGAGGAGACCGAGCTCGAGTCATTGGGTTTTGCCAAGCGTTAAAAGGTGATGGAGAAATGGACGTGAGTTACGAGTAAGAGTTGAGATACGGGAAGCTTATGGACTCGAAAGACAATCACGAGTGGATGGGGTGGACTTGGGTGACGTGAGTCCAATTGTTTTGTTTGCCGAACTTAGAACGTGACCAGCCTTGGACGTGAGTTGTGTTAAGAAATTGTGGCGAGTTTTTGCAACTACTTTGGAGGGTTCGATGCACGGGACACAATTTTTAAGGAGGTGCTCCTTCCTATTTTTGCTAGGTTTCCTAGTTTCTTCAAGAGGAGGTTATAAAACTCTATATATAGGCTCTCTTTTATTTTATCTCATCTATCTTATCTTTTCCTCTACTTTGTTCTAGGGTTTAGAACCATGAAAGATTTTCTTTTTCTTCTTGTTATGAACTCCATGAATATGAGCTAGAGTTTTTATATTGGTTATGGATGGATAAAGTTGATTTCACATAACATGAATCCTTGTTTTATATATTAGTTTTGTCTCAGTATTATCGTTTATGATTCACTAGAAATATCGCCATGTATGATTGAATGTTTGTTTTGTCAAGTTGCAAATTGGTAGAACTCACATGCATGTCTTTTGCTAGATTAGGGTTATTATACGCAAAAGTGATAATTCCTGATTTCAAGTAGCATAAATATGATTATAGTTTGTAGTGATATATTCTTATGATCATATGTGAACCATAACCTTTGTTAAATCGGATTAGTGCTTTTACACGTTCGATTGCTTTGATTGGCCTGATTTCATAGAACTTAACGCATCTAGGGAATTAAAATTGATTAGTGCTTTTACACGTTAGGTTGTTCTCTTAGATAGGATTCATATTCGCATCTTTTAATGTGTTTGTTGATGACAAGAGGAGATTTGCGGGATATACTTGCGATCAAGGTATTCTAGGGCCTTTGATAAAATAGAGATTAAAATATCAATTCTAGTTATTAAGATAAGAATATGTTTGTGAATGAAAACGAAATCCTTAACCAATGCTTTCACATCTTTGAATTTATTTGTTTACTTTTCTTCATTTGCTTTTATTTTATTTTATTATATAAAAATCAGAAAACCCCCGTGTTACTTATAAGATACCGAAACATATTGACAACCAAGACCTCTCCGTGGGAACGATCCTTTCTTTCCCTTGGTATATTTATATTTTGAGTAGTAAGAAAGTGTAATTTATTTTTGTGTCGTCTGACAACCGGACATGAGGTAATTACCTTGGTACTTCAATTTTAAGAACTGGAACCAATTTAAAATGATGAATCCTTTTCTGTGATCCCTCCTATGCTCAGAAGTCAGAACATCACAATACATCCCCATTCCCCAACGTTTAGAAATAAAATATCACCATTTCTAATAACTTGACTGCAGCATAAAGTGCCGCCGTGAAGATCTTCTTTTAGAATTTCTAAATTACTTATAAGATAACCATCTTATACAGTCCCAACAATGTCCTCTCCTATTTCTTCTATTGACGACGTCCTCTCCTCTTCTAAAATACTTATAAGCTAAGGCAAGGTCCCACTGATTCCGGCTCACGGCATATAGAATTAGAGAGAATTTTTTTTTTATTTCCAAAAATCTTGTATCAATGGATACCTGCAAGTGGTGACATTGTCGGACATGCTTGAAAAGGTTTTAGCCTACACAAATTAGTAATAATGTCATCTGCAGGAGTCGAACCCACAACTACATGTTTGAGAACCATGTGCTCTTCCGTTTGAGCTAAGACAGCATACGTACAATATCCTAATGTTGGTAATATAATATATTCACACTTATGATCCATCAGCATAAAGGGATATATAGTTCTAGTAAATGTAGTAAACCGATAGACATAATGATAGTGACACCGCTGATGTAGGACCAGAATATCGCGACAGCAATACTTCGCGAGAGTAATAAACAACTACATTGCGAAGATGTCGCAAGGAAATAATTTAAATGACGCACCGGATGACGACAGCTAGAACATAAGAAAAGTGTGAAGACTTGGCGAGATTTAGGAGTGTCGCAAAGAAGAATGTTTATAACACTCGCGACACTTCGCGAGTTGTTCCCGAAAATAAAGGACAACTTAGCTGTCATCCACTGTGTACTACCCTATATAAAGGGTTGAGTTAGTTTGTTGTGGGGGATTCTTTTGGAATTGTTAAGCAAGTCATTAGGAGAGAGAAAATTAAGAGTGATTGTAATTTCTTTAGCTCTGTTCTACATTTCTTTGTAAACCTTTCAAGAAAACAATTAATAAAATATATTGTTATTCATCTTCAAATGGGTTGATTAAACAAATTCGAGTGAGGGGTGTAGTGTGGGATTTCTGCCCAACTACATATGCGCTAGAAACAGGACTCAAGAAGATTGAAGATCCAAGAGTGCAGTTAAAATCGTTTAAATCAAGAAAATGAGAAAGGAAAATGTTAAATCAGATGAGGTAGAGGGGTTAAGAAACAAGGAATATAATGAAGATATGGAATACAATTCAATTACAAAAGCAATGGTTAATGAATTCCACGAAAATATCAGAGGAAGGATACATAAACGAGATTTTGAAGGAAAGAAGATTATAGATGAGGAGAAGACATTGTCTTTGAAGGAATGGGAAAACAGAAAATAACGTCACAACAAAGCAGTAAATGCCTAGAGAAAGTTTGAATCATACATCTCCACTAGTGATCACGATAAATGCAAGCGAGAAAAAGAGAAGAATTGGCAAAAGCGGAAGAATGGGCAATAAATAGAACTTTGGTGGATACAGGGAGTTTGGTGAGTATCATGTTTTACCATACCTACAAAAAAGTAGGATATAAAGATGAAGAAATGAGTTCCCAAGGTATTATATTCATGGTTTTGGAAAATCTATAACAAGACCTAAAGGAGAGATAAAATTACTTAATTTTACTCGGAGAAATTGAAACAAGGTAACATTAAGTGTAGTGGATATGGAATCGCCGTATCACATATTGTTAGGGAGACCTTGGGTACATGAAATTAAGGCGTAGCGTCAACACTCCATCGCTGCATCAAATTTCCTATGCCGAGTGGAATTGGTGAAATCGAGAGGAGATATTGATAAAGGAAGAATATATCATCAAATCAAGTAAAGCATTATGAAGGGCAAGTGAAGAAGCGAAAAGATCGCAGGAAGATGGTAAAAGCAGCTAAGAAAGAAGAAGAATTTAGAATTTACATGATAAGAGCAAAAGAGGGAAAAGGAATACCTAGCGAAATCATGGGAAAAGGGAGTGAGTTCGCGAAGGAAATGAAAGGACCAACTCCTATGGGAGAACCAAGTCTAGTTATATCAGCAGAGAGAAAAAACAAAAGAAGTGAACGTTGGAACCGAGGAGGAGCCTAAAATCTTAAAAATTGGGACTAAAATGGAAGCGGATGAAGAGAGAAGAACTGATTTGCTGCGAGATTACAAAGATATTTTCGCATGGGATATGGATGAAATGCCTGGTATAGATCCATCAGTGGCTTGCCATAAATTGGAAATTGACAAGAATGTAAAACCATTTAAACAAAGAATTAGAAAGATCGCGACAAAGATATCATCCTCAAATAGAAGAAGAATTGCAGAAAATGTTGGACGCAGGAATCATTAGACAAGCAAAATATCCCGAATGGATAGCAAATATGGTTATAGTCCAAAGAAGAAAAAAGGAATAAGAATTTGTATAGACTTTATCGATCTAAACAAAGCTTGTCCTAAAGATAGTTTCCATTACCGGATATTCCACTGGTTGGTTGAAGCAAGCAATAGAAAACGAAAGGATATAATCTCTTGATGGATATAAGGGTTACAATCAAATTCCTCTCGCTTAAGAAGATCAAGAACATACTGCTTTCTTTACTCCAAGAGGATTGTCTTGTTATACAAAAATGCCGTTTGGTTTACGAAATGCTTCGGTGCGACATACCAAAGAATGGTAGAAAAGGTGTTCGCGAGATGGATACACAAAACATTAGAGGTATATGTAGATGATATGTTAATAAAAAGTAAAAAAGCAAAAGACCACATACAGGATTTGAAAGAAATTTTTGAACAAATGAGGGAATTTAATATCAAAGTAAACCCAGAAAAATGTACCTTTGGAGTCGCCTCCGGAAAATTTTTAGGGTACATTGTATCCAAAGAAGGAATTCAAGTCGACCGAGAAAAAGTACAAGCGATTCGCGATATGCTAACACCGATGACAAGTAAAAGATGTTCAAAAGTTAAACGGGTTGTTAGCCTCGCTAGGGAGGTTCATCTCGCGATCATCTGACAAATGCAAGCACTTTTTCAATATCCTTAGAAAGGGATCGAAGTTTAAATGGACAAATGAGTGCGAGAAAGCCTTGCAAGGAATAAAGGAACATTTAATGGATATATCAATTTTGGAAAAAGCAGAAGAAGGAGAAGAATTGTTGATTTATCTAGCGACAACCTCGCATGCATTAAGTGCAGTGTTACTGCGAGTGGACGCAGGAGTAGAAAAACCAATTTATTACATCAGCAAAACTTTCAATGCTGCAGAAAGGAATTACTCAAAAATTGAAAAATTAATCTTGGCATTAGTTTATGCAACATTTAAGCTTCGTATATATTTTCAAGCGCATGTTGTTAAGGTGGTGACAAAAGTACCGATAGAATCAGTAATGAAGAATTCAAAGAGGTCGGGAAGAGTTGAGAGATGGAATGCTCAAATAAGTCATTGCAAACTCAAATATGAAATACTGTCTTCGCCAAAATCACCGGTTGTCGCAGACTTTCTAGCAGAATTTCCTTTGGAAGAGGATGAATCAGTGGAAGAACTGATGGATGTGGAAGAAGAACATGGAGATCCAAAAGATTTGTTGACAGAACCGAATAGATGGGAAATATTAGTAGATGGGTCGTCAAATGGAGAAGGAAACGGAATAGGAATTGTTGTGATATCGCCAGAGGGCAATAAAATAGCTCTTTCTTTCAGATTGGAGTTTGCATCAACAAATAATGAAACAGAATATGAAGCTATAATACATGCTTTGCGATTTGCAATAGAAATGAAGCTGGAGAATCTGAGGATTACTAGTGATTCACAATTGGCAATTCGCCAGATAAAAGAAGAATATGCCATAAACGAATTGTCTTTGCAAAAATATAAGAAACTTGTTGACGAGTTGTCGATACAGATACCAAGAATAAAGTGGAGACATATATCAAGGAGAAATAATAGGCTCGCAGACGCTTTTGCCTTTATATCAAGTATGATGACAGATCCGATTGCGAGAAACATTAAAATACAAACACTTTTGATGCCGTCAATTGACAAAGAAGAAGAACAAGAAACCGATGTAATGGTAGTAGAAGATGGAACACAAACACTTTGCGAAGAAGATTGGAGAGCAGAGCTTCATGCATATTTGATGACAGGAGAAACACCAAGAAATAGATTAGAGACACACAAATTAAAAAGCCGTGCAACAAATTATGAATTAAGAGATGGAGTGCTATACCGACGATCTTTTAACGGGCCCTCACTTAGATGCTTAACAAGAAAGGAAGGGGAAATCATATTGAAGATGTTGCATAGTGGGGATGCTGGTAATCATAGCGGTGGAAGATCTTTAGCACATAAAGCAAAAATGCAGGGCTATTATTGGCCGTATATGCATGAGGACGCGAAACAAGTGTCAAGGCGTTGCGAGGATTGCCAAAGGCATGGGAAGAAAATACATGCACCAGGAGCTCCATTAAGTTCTTCAACAAGTGTTTGGCCATTTGGAAAATGGGGTTTAGACATTGTAGGACCATTTTTACCAGGAACGGGACAGAGAATATATTTAATCGTCGCTACAGATTATTTCACAAAATGGGCAGAGGTGAAAGCGGTACAACATATTCGCGATAAGGATGTTTTTACTTTCATATTTGAGAACATTATATGCATATTTGGGATTCCAAAGACACGGTTGGTATCCCGACAATGGGAAGCATTTGAAGGACAAAATATAGAATTGCTGCTTAATGCATTTCAGATACGATGTGGGAAATCAACTCCTCTATACCCGCAGGCTAATGGCCAGGCAGAAGCGACAAATAAAACAATCGCAGACATATTAAAGAAGAAGTTAGAAGGATACAATAAAGGATGGTGCGAACAAGTACCCAATGCGGTGTGGGCTTATAATACAACTAGAAGAGAAGCTACAGGCATGTCCCCTTTTTGTTTAACATATGGAGTTCAAGTTTGTACTCAGAACTGAAGTTAAGATTCCAACTACAAAGAAAGAAGCTTGGGAGAAAAATCTCAAGTACGGGTAACATTTTAATCAAGTTAGATGAATTAGAAGAGAAAAGAGAGAGAGCACTATAACATATGGAGAATTATCAAGATTGGCCGAAGAGAATATAACAAGCGTGTCAAGATACGTGAATTTCAGCCGAGGTGACTTGGTGTGCGAGAAACACCTATATATCGGTGAGAAAATGGTGGCAAATGGCAAGAAAATGGGATGGACCTTATATCATCAAGGAAATAGTTGGTACAGGGGCATATAGATTGATGGATCCTGAAGGCAAAGATGTAGGACAAAAATTAAATAGGCCATGGAATAGGTTATATCTTAAGAAATATTACCCATAGAAGATGGGAGAAATGGAATGAGCCTTGTGATGTAATGTTTTTGCGACAAATAGATTGTAGATTGAAGAAAATAAAGCAAGATTGTGCGAATATTTCGCAAACAATGCATAATAACAAAAATGAATGAGTGAGTGAATGGGACGAACTTTTATGGCGTACACCTAGTTCGCGAATAATATTTCGCAAGAGGCAAATGTAAGACCTAAAGTACGTCATATAAGGGGGTATCTCTTAACATGGCTCGGGGGAAGGTTACACCGCTCCGAAGCCTGGGTCATGGAAATTTGGGGCCCATGGAAGCCTATCCCGGGGAGATACCTTGGATTTCCAACTATATATATAAGGTTATACCCGGTTGGACGCCCGAGGGTCTCTTCCAAGGAGTCGGTGTATGCTCAAGGCGCCAGGGGTACACGGTTGAGCCAAGAGTGCCGGGGCATTTGAAGTGTCTCGGCCATTCTTGGCAAGTCTTGGTATATCCGCACTCGGCCCGAAGAAAACTCCACTTAGGGTGCGATCTCGTAACCATAAACCATATAGGTATAAGGGATAAGAGGTCTGCGAAAACAAACTGGTTGTTGTTAAGACCGGATGGGAGGAGCTAGTCTTGTATGGCCGATGTACGCCTCCTTGAAGGGGCAACCGGGAGAAGATAAGGCGGCACCCTCCATTAGGGAGCCGATAAGTGTCAAAAGACGCAAATGTCATAAGACTTTATTTTCGCAAGGAAATTTAGACTTGTCATATTTGTGCAATTATCCCGAAGAGGCAAAAATACTAACATGAAGGTGAGGCGAGATCAATGGGTTTTTTCATGAAAATGAAACAACGTCCCGCGATTTAAATCGCAAAGCCGACAATGTCATGGGATTTTATGTTCGCAAGAATATTTAAACCTGTTATATTGTCGCAAGTACAATATCCTGCAGAGGCAAAAATACTTGCGCAATGATAAGGCAAGGTCAATGGGTCATTAAAAATGTAAAGACGTCCTGCGATCTTGTCGCGATGAGGGATGGCAAAGTAAGACCTTTAACTAGGAAGGCAAAATAAGACCATACAATTAATGGTAAGACAAGATCAATAGGTTTCTTCATTGTGAAGAAATCCTGCGATCTTGTCGCAATAATACATTTCAACAAAAATAAAGGTAAACAAACATGCTTGCGAGATTATAATTGCGGGGCAAGATATATAGAGAAAGTAATAAGAGATTAATCATCAGGAAATTTTTCCTCCGAATCAAAAGAAGTACTTCAACAGAAATTCAAAAGCATCCTATGCAAAATGTCATCCAATTAAGGGAGTTCAAATAAAAATTACAGAGAGAATTCAATTTTCAACATCAACTCTCTCGACAACAGGAGATGTTACTGGCTCTTCAACAATTTTATCATCCTCTTTTTCGCCAGTTGGACGATTTTCATCAGAAGTTCCTTCGTTTGGATCCTTACTGAAAATTTCATCAATAGCGACTTCTTCGCAGCTTTGATAATCATAATCACTTGTCGGGGAATTGGGAACTTCATCATCACTCACTTCCGAGGTGCAACGAGATACGGGATCAAGAGATTTAGACAAAGAAAAACACTATTCACAAGAACTTGACCTTAAGATGAAGTTGACGAAGGAGCGCTTTCTGCTGGTTTTTACTCTCTATATCTTTGTAACCGCACATATAGTTGAATCTTCTTTCTGCTCTGTCACGAGAATGCATAAGGGAAGTAGTAAGCATTTTATTCTCCTTGCGAATTTTTGAGTGGTCAGACTTCAAAGCAGTAAGGGAAGAATGAAGATTTTTCTCAGACTCTGCGAAACAAGGAATAAAAGCAAAAAAAATATTATAACAAACAAAAATTATGAAGCACCGATAAAGGAAGAATAGATGAGGCAGCCAACTGTTATGACTACCTTCCTTTTGTGAAATAAGGTCTTTGGAGTTAACGCCGAACAACTATTTTCCAGTTGGTCCATGGCGATATCAAAGTTATCTCCAACTAATCCTTTCAAACGAGCTCGCAGATTTTTCTCGTTAGAGATAAGTGTGGCATTTTCTTTCGCGAGGGAAGAATTGGATTTCTCCAATTGGGAACATTGATCCTTGAGTTGGTTTGATTTTACACTTAAAGTTATTCTACCTTGAATAAGTTTATCCTTCTCGATAGTAACTTCTTCAAGATTATTTCTCAGCGAACGAAGAGATTGTTCTTGCTCTTTACACAATTTTTGACAAATATCATACTGCTGCGAGTAAACTGACACCTTGTTTAATAAAGTTCGCTTCTCTTGAGAAAGAATTCCATTCTCATCTGATAAAGTTTCCAACTTTAAATTAGCTTTAGTTAAAGAATACGAGAGGCGAGATAGGTCATTACTTAACAAGTCGTGTTTCTGAGCTAAATCAGCATTTTCCATAGAAAGATTATTTATTTGGTCAACAACATATGTATGAAGATTATCTAATTGGTTATATTGCTCCACCCAAGAATCTTTATCAGCTTGAACTTCTTCAACAGTAGATTCCAACTGATATATCTCCATTTTTCGTTTCTGGTTTAAAGCTTGAAGGGTGAACAAGGACTTGAGTCTTCAAAAAAAAAAAAAAAAAAAAAAAAAGTAGAGGCAAAATGTACCTTTTAAATCTTCATTCTTCTTGCGAAGATTGTCGCAATCCAGTGAAATGTTGAGAAGATTGTTCTTTAAGATCTTAATTTCTTGCTCCAAAGATGTTTGCGACACTGTGTCAGAGCCAAAGTATTTATTCAAGGATTCAAAAACACAAGACTTGATAGGATCAGTGGAGGTTTTCTTGACATCGTTCATAGTATCTGATAAAACTTTAAAAGCTATATCTATCCCTTTTAAGTTTTCTTTGGTAAGAGGGATAGACTCAGAGGAGGAAGAAGGAAAAGCTGAATCATTCTTGATCATAAGAATGCCGATTGAAGAAGTCAGTAAACAGTGAAGGAGAAAGAGAAGTATTAAGAGAAAGAGTGGAGAGGGGTACATTTTGAAGAATTTCATTCACGTAAAACTCAGGAATTGATTTATCCTGCGAGGATATCGCAGGAGAGGATGGATTATCTTGAAGAGATGGGGTTGGTTTCTCTTGCGAGGCAATCGTTGGAAGAGATGAATCGCTTTGCGAAGGCACAACAGGAGAAGAAATAAGTTTGAACCCGGTGAAAGGAAACGAGAAGGTGCGACAGGCTTAGAGTGGCGATGCCTCTTGGGAGAGCTACCTTCATTTTGCCATCCTGCGAATTACAAGTTAAATAAGAAACAGAGGCAACAATATTGTTATTAAAAGAGTAAATGTTTCTTAAATACCTTGCCACTCGCAGGATGCCTTTTAGAAGCGAAGGATTTCAATTTTGAACCTGAAGAAATATTAGGGTTCTTAACGGTGAATTTGGAGCTGGGTTTGTCTTAATTTGAAATAAAAATGGTGGGAGAAATATTAAAAGAAGAGCAATATTCAAATAAAAGACTACAATAAAAGAGATCAGTCATGAAGTAATCAAAATTGGTAAAATCAACAGACCTTGATGCCATAGAAACAGTAGCAGAAGAATTAAAGCAGGAAGATAATGAAGGAAAACGGCAGAGAAAAATTGCAGACAATAAAGAAGATGAAGTAAAAAGAGGAGAATTTTCAAAGGGAATTCCTCTTTAAATAGACGAGAGAAGGGTAACCTGGACGAACCCGGTAAAAATAAGATCTTAGATACGTGTAAACAGTCATCCCTAAATTCACGGAATCTTGTCGGTAAAAGAAAAACGAACGGAAACTAAACGGTGGCGACACATCGAAACTTGTTCTTCAACATTAGTTCTCATGACATTCTCTACTTCGCAGAGAATACATGAGAAGAGGCAAGATGTAGGACCAGAATATCGCGACAGCAATACTTCGCGAGAGTAATAAACAACTACATTGCGAAGATGTCGCAAGGAAATAATTTAAATGACGCACCGGATGACGACAGCTAGAACATAAGAAAAGTGTGAAGACTTGGCGAGATTTAGGAGTGTCGCAAAGAAGAATGTTTATAACACTCGCGACACTTCGCGAGTTGTTCCCGAAAATAAAGGACAGCTTAGATGTCATCCACTGTGTACTACCCTATATAAAGGGTTGAGTTAGTTTGTTGTGGGGGATTCTTTTGGAATTGTTAAGCAAGTCATTAGGAGAGAGAAAATTAAGAGTGATTGTAATTTCTTTAGCTCTGTTCTACATTTCTTTGTAAACCTTTCAAGAAAACAATTAATAAAATATATTGTTATTCATCTTCAAATGGGTTGATTAAACAAATTCGAGTGAGGGGTGTAGTGTGGGATTTCCTGCAACTACAGCTGAATTCCTATTGTAGATTCTCAATAGTGAGTTCACGCATTATGCACGGCTAGCCAACATCTCTGTAGCTATATTCAGTGTATATCAAGCTATCAACTCAGTACTTCACGATCTTTACTTCTATTTGATTTAACATTTATTTTCATTTTGAACCTGCTCACGAAACAACCAAGAGGTCTTTGAACTTTCCCTGGACTGCGCGTAATGAAGAGGTAACGGAAATTATATAGCAAAACAGATAGCATTGATACTACTATCGATTCTAGTAAGCAACAACTTATAATTGGCGCCTTCTTCTTTCTGTATGTAATTAATATCCACCAATAATTTAAAAAGAAAGTGAAAGTGGTTTGAGATTAATGGGCATACCTTCGGGTTGATCATGAATGCGAGATAAGCTAGTTCATTATAAATGAACCAAGTCACTGAGATAACGATATCAAATTTCTTTTGTATGATATACCCTACCAGAAAAAAGAGTTTCAGGTGTATTATACCACAGAACTATTCAAGCACACTAACCTTTTCAAGTTCACCCCAGCAAAACAAAACCACTAACAGCTGCTGATCCTCATAAATGAATTCCCTCAGCACCTCTTTTACGCCTATTATTAGGGCCGCCAACTTCCCTAAGCAATTCTCTCACTGGAATCAAATGCAAATTAAATTAATAAGTCAAACCGTGAACTAAGTGGCTACATGAAATTTAAGCAGAAAGAAAAGTAAACTACCTTGAAATTTAATTCTGATTGTTTCAGTGCTTCCCAGTCTAGGGATACACAGTTTTTTTTTCGGTTTCATCTAGTGTTTCAAGTAGCATCATATGATCCCCGCCCTCTGCCAATATGGAATTCAAAATTCATACTAAGAGATCAATGATGCAATCCAAACCAGTGAATTTTGGTTTCTGTAAATTTTAGAATCGCTAAAGCTAAACTAAGAAAACATGATGACAAAAAGATGGACAAGGACCGTTATTTGTGTTCCAATGAATATCTATACTCGAAGTACTCCCGCAAGAGCCGCCACATTAGTTTTTTCCTGGTTAACCTTCCACATTGAAAAAAAGATCTTGCCAAACGCAAACAATAAAGTTACAACAAACTTTGTGAATAACAATGAAAACTTCAACATTACAATCAAAATGTTTAAGCCAATGATAACCAAGAGAAGCAGAGAAATCTCTAGGGATATAATTCTAGGGTTTCTCTAATCTCTGAAGAGGTTAGAGAGAAATCAAATACATACCTATTAAGAATTTGTTTGTCTACCTGTTAATGAGACAACAAAACAGTGAGTTAGGATCACATAATATGATTAGGAAAGCCACGATAGAGATGAAATTGTATATCTTCTCAAGTATGTCCTCTCCTCTTCGCTTATTTTGTTCTTATCCATGTTATCAAATGCAAATTTTGCACCTCCTTGATAACATCTGTGCCCATCAAATTTTCTTATCCAAAGAAATCCTGCATTTTGACATGAATACCATGTTAATATAGTCGAATCAGAATCCTTCAAATGCAATTATCCAATATTGTCAAATTTCTTCAAAATTAAAATTTTATTACTATGTAATTATTCTTCTAAATAATAATAGTACCTCCGTTTTAGGAAAAGTGATACTTTCACTTTTTAATTTTTTCCTAAAAATAGGCCAAATTGAAAAAGTGAAAGTATCACTTTTCCTAAAATGGAGGGAGTAGTAAATAACAAAATTAAATTTTATTACTATGTAATTCTTCTTCTAAATAATAATAGTAAATAATGCTTGCTGTTCTTTTTATATAAAGATGCATTGTTGATAAAATGACCGAAATAAGAAACCAACAGTGCTAGTTCAGTATGCATGTTCGATGCATGACTAAATAGTACATGGATGAAATAAATAAATGAAATAAGTGATCATTTAGGGTATATGAAACAATACAAACCTATCGAAAATACCATGCTTTGTGCAGTGCACATTGGTCCTATTCAATCAAAATTCATCAAAAATCAAACTCTAAAATACTATTGCAGCATGCTATACAGTACATTGTACATGATAAATTATAAGAAATCCATAAATCAAAAGCAAACAAAGAAAAGGAGCAAACCCAAATTTTTATCCGATTCGAACTGAGAAATCCATGCTTATAAAATCACTAAAAAAAAAAAAAAGAAGGAAGAAATAAGTAAAAGAATAAGAACATGACTTATAGGAGAGGATGATTATGATACAAATCATATTATAAAGTTTAGGGTTTTGTGTTCCGACTCACCCAACGAATTTGTGTTCTGACTCCCGAACGACCGCTCTGTAACTCTAACCTTGATAGGCTCATTAAGCTGTTTTACCTGCCCGCACAAAACCCATTTCCTCATAAACTGATCTTGCAGATCGCATATTCTCATGATTTTGCAGAGATGATGATCTTCCTTTTGATTTGCTCCAGATTCTTGATCAACCTATTTGACATTGACAATATCAAAAAAGAAAAAGAAAAAACAATAAATCAAAGAGGTGAAAAGGATCCATGAAAAGAGAAGAAAAGAGGCGATTAGGTATCTATAGAGAAAGAAAGAAGAAAGGCGAAAAAAAAGAAGAAGAAAGGCGCAAAAAAAGTGTGTACATATATTTATGTAAAATATATCAAACATATACCGTAATTAAGGAGCTAAATATGTACAGGAGTATTTCTTTTTTTTGGCAATTCTTAGATTTATTGGCGAAAATATATTGAGTGTTTATTAAGCAAAAATAGATAAAAAAGAAAAAGTAGATAAAAAAAAGGTTCAAGTTATAATTAATGAAAAGATATTCACAGAAATATTGTAAAAATATATAATTTTGGCAATTCTTAGATTTGTTGGCAAATTTTTCATCTTTTTTTCTTAAAAAAAAAAAATCGTATTAAATAGTATTTCATTTTAGCCGTATTATATTTTTAGCAATTCACTTGTTACATCCGAGAATTTAAATTTTATTAAAATAAGGTTTTACCTATTTCCCATCCTCACTTTCCGTACAACCCATCCCAACCATACAGAACAGATTTTATATAACTCTTTTTAAATTAGGTGAACAAACTCACCCTGTTTTTGCCTTTTTGGAGTAACTTTCATCACCTTCAACCTTCTTCCCCCTTTTCTGGAATCTAATCCTAAATCTATCTACCATTACTATCCGCTAACTTTTGTTTTTTCCTTCGGTACCACTACTGACCTGTGTAGCTAATGCTACTGCTACAATTGTGTTCTTCTAATAATTTAATAATGGTGGTAAAAGAACGATGCCTATGGTCAACCACAAAATCGACAATTAACTTTTTCCTTGTTTATTGATCTTTCCAATTGATATGAAATCCGAATGGAAACAGTGTATGAAATTAAAATTAAGATGCCAAGGGAACGTATGATTGGATTCTCAGTATTTAATTAGGTTTTCACTGTAACTAATAATCACCAGTTTTAATAATTTTTATTTTATGGATTATTTTTCTGTCAACGAGCTATCATATTATTTACGGGAATAAAAATTAATTATCCAATTCAAGCTTCATACTTAATGAAAATGGTGATTTGAGTTCTAGCCTGATCTTTAACAATGGAAAATACGGGAATGAGTTTTATTCACCTAAATTAAAAGAGTTATACAAAATTTGCTCTATATGGTTGGGATGGGATTTAGGAAAACTGGGGATAGGAAATAGGTAAAACCATAAAATAATGTAAATGTGGTGTAACAAAATCTCAACCCTACCGCCCATTATGGAGCATCAGATCGAGCCAATTCTATTATAAATTAACGGCCACGAAATGTAGGGATATAAGTTGCTTTTCAGCCAATCAGGAACGAGGGTTTTATTCACCGGCCAATGAGAGGGGAGGTTATCGCAACTCTCGACGTGGAGTGAGAGATGGCGTGGGGTTTTTAGGTTGTTGATTCACCTGATAATGATAACAGTATGCATGATTAAAACCCCAGACATCATGCAGCTAATGTTCTCAGCAAAGCGTTAAACTAAGAGTCTTTGTTTCTTTTTGTTGGTTAAAATGAGATCAGGCACAGTTATTTAATTATCGTTTTATAAAAACATTCAAGCACTTACTAATATTGGAGATTTTATTTTATTTAGGTCAAATTTGCCTTTGCAGACTACAAGTACAGTTAAGCAAAGAAAATACACGCATTGCGTATTACATGATATCGTCCAATGTCCCTCTACAATAGTCAAGCCGACATGAAGGTGATCGATGGGGACGTAGGGGTCCAGGATGCACGTGTAATTACGGTTTTTTTATTCTCTAAGCTTAGTTTTAAGCTATATTATATCATAAATACCGACTTAGGCTTGTTTAATTAGGCCATCACGAATATATATATGTAAAGCCATTCCCTTACTATCGCAAAACTTGTCTTTTAATGTGACATTTCTCCAAGATTTCTTCATTAGTATATTGGGTTTATTTGGAGTTCATATTTGGAGTTCAATTCAATTTCGGGCTCCACCTGTTTCTCCTATAACTTGATTGATGCAAATTCCAAATTTGTGAAGAGTACAATTTTTGAACTTATATAAATGAAGCAAATGTATGAAATTTGTCCATACGAGCCATATTTTATGGTTATATAGTCGTTATCGAATCTAAATGTATATCAAAGAGTTAACTTATTTGGATGAAGTATATAGGTTAGCAGCTATAAGAAAGCGATTAATGAGCGGCGTCCAATTCTAGACATATAGGGTACCAAAATTTGGATTTAACAGATGATTAAGGGGACAAAACTAGTATGCTTCATTTTCAAGTTTAGGTAAGAAGATTACATTGTAGCACCAAATATATATGTGATAAAGGGGTATAAATATTTTGATTAATTTAAAATGTTGTTTGAAAAGGGGGCAGATTTTCAAGGTCTTACGCCATTTGGGATGGTTTTGTTAAGAGGCAACTTGTACTGAATTAGCCTAGAAAAATTAGTCATTTTTCCTCTTAAAATTGGGTAAAAGACAACAAGTATGATTAGATGATCCTATTGTTCATAAAAAAACTAAAATTTTAAAAACGATTGTTTCAATAATTTTTGCAGTTGTTATAAACTAGACAACATATATGCCAGAGTAGGAACTAAGAATATATATGCTCCCATCTCTTTTTTTTTTGTATGTCCTCTATTCTATTTTGTTTTTTATCCGCTTTGTCTATAGACATATTTTCTCATTAACTATCAAATATACCATTAATTATTTTATAATTATAATAAAACTTTATAAATACGTTGAATTGATTAATACAATAAAACTTTATCTTAAAAAAAAAAAAAATTATAAAATTATTTTTAATATTAAACCCGATTCAAAATCTTAAATAGTATCTCCATATATAAAGAAACAAATCTATTTAATATCTTTCATATGTTTACATCAAACTAAATAACTTTTGGTTGGTAGCCGAGTAACAAGCTGAGCCCCAACCCCTTTCTGAATAATAACACCCAATCTATGGAAAATAAAACTCCCTAGTCCACTACCAGCGTCATTGCAAACTAAACAATTTTTCAGACGCTTGAAAAAACAAATAAAATCCTCACTAAGCTCTCCTAAAGTAGTAAAAGCTAAGACACCCAAACCGTAACCATGAGCAACACAATCAGATAAATATTTAGTACGCTTGCGCGAAATTGCTCTCGAAATAGCCTGCCCCGGAATAAAGGCACGAACACCATCACCAGTGAAGGGAGAGACCCCTGTGACATCCATACACACATCTTGCCCGTTTTCCCAATTGAGCACAAGGATATCGGCTGGGCGTAAGTCCTTGTTATCATCGATAAAATACCTGTGTTCGCTTCCTTGCATGCAGGTACACAAGCTTTGTAACAGATGTCGGTAGCTAAATCACGAACTAAGTCATGACGAAACTTAATCCCAACGTCCTTAGCACAATGAAGCGCATGATCGCCAAAAATATCCATAGGTTTATTGCAACAAGAGCATAACCCACCTTCAACGAACAAAGGAATACCGAGACGATAACAAACCACAGCCCTGAACTGTCGGGGACCAAGACACTGACCAAGTCCACTAATAGGGATAGCCAAAAGATAATCCTGAGCATGCTTGATCTTTCATATTAATCTTCATTCCCTTTTTATAAAAATATTTTTGTCTATAAGAATCCTAATAAAGCTTCAACCTATTGATATAAGATCACATACTCTAAATATTAAGGCTGGTAACTAGTGTATTTGTTTTTATTTTCTTTTAAACCTTTCCAAAAATAATAAAATTACCACATATACATGTTATTTTTAATTTTAGTAACTGTTAGAGCATTACGCGGTTGAACGCACTAGCGTTGGTATGTCAAGTTAGTTGTCAAATTTAAATGACAAAACATATTCTTGATTTAGTCACTAAAGTCAGTTTCAGACTAGATTAGGTTTAAGAAGTAGAGTATAGAATCAAAGATATCCTTGAAGAATGGAGATTGAAGACTACACAAAGACATATTAGAGAACTTCATTAAAGGTTAGTAACAAACTCTTGATTCTCTTGTTTACTCTACCTCTCTATCTATCGAAACAAGTTCTCACTCCATGGAACAATTCCTATGACTATGAATATATATTTATATATACACTCGAGGATATTTGAGCCCGTGATTTTTTTGAGAATGACCTTTATCACTAGAAAGGTCCTCATATTGTAGTGAATGAGAATACCAATGCAACGATCCAACAATCACTCAGTTCCGAGTTATAACGAAGAAGTTATGAGTGAGTTATTAAAGCAACACTTAAAAGTGTGGTTAAGGTTGATT
This sequence comes from Papaver armeniacum, assembly GCA_023531295.1. Taxonomy (NCBI): domain Eukaryota; kingdom Viridiplantae; phylum Streptophyta; class Magnoliopsida; order Ranunculales; family Papaveraceae; genus Papaver; species Papaver armeniacum. The sequence goes on from JAJJWW010004410.1 coordinate 411,875, forward strand.
TCGTAAATGGGAAATTTTACACGAACTTTTGGCAACAGTTCGCGAACCAAAACCATGAATACGTGACTAAAAACCTATTTTGGTCAAGTATTTGGGTATTTACTTTCCTAGACAAGGTAGCTTTGTTTCCAAGCAACCTAGTCTTGATCATTAACTAGAAATAAGGGTTTCATATGTAACCACACAAACCTATCCCTTGAAAAATTGTGTGTGTGTTGCATAAGATTGCTTTTCGTATCTTTGTTTTTCAGGAAGAAGAGTGAGATTGCAAAAGACTTAACTCAGGGATAATAAAGCACATGGAAGCTATCTTATTTGATTATTACAGAACCTGTTCCTAGGTGTTTTTCATAAACCCTAGATTTGATAGATCAGGATATTTCTAGATTTTTCTAGGTGATCTTGTGAGGAAGGATCAATTAGGTTACGGAACCGTATACCATAATTGTTGAGGAATATCTTATAAAGAGAATTAACGTTCTGCTAGAGGATTTTCAAGAGCATCTTCTAAAGAGAATTGGGGTTCTACTAGAAGGTATTTAAGAGGAATTCCTAAAGAGAATTGGTGTTCTGATAAGAGTTGTACATGTGCATGAATACAACTGAAGCACGCATTATATCTTGTATGAAATCTGGTAGTAGGTAATTTGTGCAACAACTTAAATCAGTGAGTGTTCAATATGGACTAGGTCCCCGGGTTTTTCTACAAAATTTTAGTTTTCCCCATTAACAAAAATCTATGGTATCTGTGTTATTTTTATTCCGCATTATATTTTTTTCTTATCTTTATAATTGAAATTTCACATGTTTTTTTATCTTTATAATTGAAATTTCACAGGTTGTACGTATCTAAACATAGATAGTATTATCTCAACTGTATAGAACCTAGAATACTCGTTCATGTTGGATTCGTATCTTGAAATATAGATTACAAGACTTGTTCTTTTTTTTTTTCCGAAGAAAAAGGTTATATTAAAGAGAAAAAAAGTTACACAAAGCTAATCACTCACTCATGAGTGCTTCCCAATTGCTCCAAATGAGACTAAGGGGAACAAATTTAAAAGTATCAGAATCAAATGACCAAAGAACAACTAAATGTTAACTAGATCAATGATCTCATTAGTGTCTTTCCTACGCCCCCCAAAGACTCTCCCATTTCTTTCCTTCCACAAAACCCCCAAAGACTCTCCCATTTCTTTCCTTCCACAAAACCCAGCATATTGCATAATGAATAATTTTCCAAATAGATTTACCTTTTCCATGCAAGACGTTCGTATCCCAAGCATCAAACAATTGTAAAAGCGTTCTCGGCATTGGCCATGAGATATTGAAGGATTTAATGAAGTAGTCCCAAACCGTGGAAGAAAAGGAGCAATGCATAAACATATGATTTGTTGTTTCTTCTTCCGTTCCACACAACACACACAAAGCACTTTCTATTTGCATACCTCTATGAGACAACATATCTCTAGTAGGAAGAGAATCATGGAAGGATTCCCAAAGTATAAAACTTACCTTGTTAGGAATATGATGCTTCCAAAGATGTCTTTCAAAATGGCACGTTTGTTTTTACTAATAGGAATGATCTTAAAGACATTCATGATTGATCTTGTACTAAACCTAAATTCATAAATCGAATTACATCTTGTAAGCGAAAGAGCTCATAGCATTGCTTTCAACTTTATCTTTTAATTGCTTTGTTTATTTTCTGTTAGTGCTAAAATTCTCTAAGATGTTCACCATGAGATATTGAAGGATTTAATGAAGTAGTCTGGAAGAAAAGGAGCAATCAACACACACAAAGCACTTTCTATTTGCATACCTCTATGAGACAACATACCATCTTCCAACATTGGTCTCTAAGATGTTCGGGAACATTGGTACGGGAACGTCTCAACATAACAAATCCCACTCAAGTCTCTCATTTGCATTCAATCTCCTCTTGAAATCACATTTCCAACTCCCATTGACAATCAGCTCGGCAATTGAAGCTTCCTTATCTCTTGTTGCTTTGAAGACAACCGGAAAATTATCTTGCAAACGACCCCTTTGCAACCATTTATCCTTCCAAAACCGAATACCCCTTCCGTTTCTCACCGTAAAAACAGCGAAGTCATGAATAGCAGGGACCAAATTAACCACATTCTTCCACTGACTCCGACACTGAGGATTATTATCAATATCCGGCATTAAATTTTTGATTCACAATCTTAAATTTTTGATTCACAATCTTCCTCCATAGACTATGTTTGTTTCTTGAGAATCTCCAAATCCACTTGACTAAAAGAGATTTATTGGTAATCCTAAGGTTTTTTACACCTAGACCTCCATTCTCTATTGGCAAACTCACCTTTTTCCAAGAAACCCATACGAGCTTTCTTCTTCCCTCCACTGCACCCCATAAGAAATTTCGCTTAATCTTCACCATTCGCTTTTCCACACTCATCGGCAAATGAAATAAAGACAAGTAATAAATAGGTAAACTTACGAGACAACTTTTGATTAGAACAAGTCTACCTGCTTTGTTAAGTGTTCTTTTCTTCCAAGTTGCCAAACTTTGCTCCATTCTTGTCAAAACGTACTCCCATACTGTAGTACTACGCCAATGTTCACCAATTGGCATTCCTAAGTATTTGAAAGGCAGCTTCTCTGTCTTACATCCAAGCTCTTTTGACAACGCCTCAATCACCACTTCGGCTCCCACACTAATCATGGTACTTTTATCCAAATTTAACTTCATACGTGTAATGGATTCAAAAACCGCCAAGATGATAAAAAGTCTTCTCACTTCTTCTACACTTGCGTCTAAGAAGATAAGGGTATCATCCGCGAATTTGAGGTGCGAAATTATTATACCACTCTCCGCAACTTGAAAACCAGTAAGTTGTCCCCGTTCTACAGTATCATTTATCAACTTGGAAAGAACCTCCACAACTAACAAGAAAAGATAAGGTGATAAAGAGTCACCTTGTCTAAGTCCTTTACTTGGTTTGAATTTCTCCGTAGAGCTGCCATTAACCAAAACAGAAAGATGTGAAGAAGTTACGCATCATTTGATCCAGGATATCCATTTAGCACCAAAGTCATGCTTCTCAAGTATCGTAAATAAGGAATACCAATTAACGTTATCGAAAGCCTTCTCCATATCAATCTTACAAAGAATACCAGGTTTCTTAGCCTTCAATCTACTATCAACACACTCGTTGGCAATAAGAACTCCATCGAGAATTTGTTTTTCGTGAATGAAAGCACCTTGAAAGTCTGATATTAAATCCGGCATTACCTTCTTCAACCTGACAACGAGCAACTTCGATAATATCTTGTAAACACTGCCAATGAGACTTAGTGGTCGAAAGTCTTTTGGTGTACAAGAGTCTTCTTTCTTCGGAATTAAAGTAATAAAAGAGCAGTTGAAGCGCCAATCTATGGAACCGAAATGGTGGAAATCATTAAAAAGATTCAGGAAATCTTCTTTAATCACACTCCAACACCTCTTGAAGAATTCAGCCGTAAACCCGTCCGGTCCTGGGGCCTTATTACACCCCAAATTTCCTTATAACATCCCAAACCTCCGTCTCCGTAAATTCACGCGAGCCAGACTTTATCTTCCTTTTTGATTTTTGGAAAGCTAAGGTTCTCCATTCCAGATATTACCTCGGCTTGTTGAGAGAAAAGATTGATGTAGAAACTTCGTAATTCTTCTCTGATAACGTTTTGAACAAAACAATCATCCCCTCCAACTTGAAGTTTAGCAATTATATTACGTTTTCTTCTTGCAGTGGTAATGCTATGGAAGTATCTTGTGTTTGAATCTCCCCATTTGAATTCGTTTTGCTTAGCCCTCAGCTGTCATTTCCTCACCTCCATAGTTTCAATACCTCTCAACTTCACTTTGCAATGAATCCTTTCTTCTAACTGATGCCTGGACAAAGCACCATCTTCTTCTAATAAATTCAGTTCATGAACCCGAGCAGTGAGTGCATCTTTTTCTCTGGAAACACTCCCAAACTCCGCCAACCTCCAAGGTTTAATAAGATGCTTCAGATTTTGCATTTTTAGAAAAAATCGAGAACTTGCACTTCAATTGAATATCATCACACCCCACCACTGTTGCACCTTCTCCACAAAATCCTTGTGTTCAACCCACAACCTGTCAAGCTTAAAATAAGGTTTATAAGGCATCACCGGTTCTGAAATCAAGAGAACAGGGTTATGATCCGAAATGGTTCTTGTCAAAACCACTTGAAGAGAATTAGGTAAAGCCTCCTCAAAAGCATGGATAAATAAGAATCGATCAAGACGACAAAGAAGAGGGTTATCGTGGTTATTTGACCAAGTGAATGAACCCCCAATGAGAGGTTGATCAATTAATTCATTGTCCATAATGAAATTGTTTAACAACGCATTGTTCCTACTGTCCCCATCGCCTCTATTTCTCTCAGCATTCGACCTAACTGCATTCATATCGCCTGCAAAACAGTGAGGACCATTCCACCAACTATTAACTTCAGTCATATCAGCCCAAAAATCAGTTCGAGCATTATACTCACATGGGCTGTAAACGTTGGTTAATGCCTATTGAAAGCCATTAATCCGTGTATTAAAGACCAGTGTTATATTGTTGAAGCCAATTCTTTCGTCTAATTTTTCGAATATGGCGCTATCCCATATAGACAGTAAGCCTCCACTGCTACCTACTGAGGGAATATATGCCCAGTCGAATTTGTCGTCATACCACAATTGTCAAACAAAACTATCAATTATACTCTGGATTTTGGTCTCCTGTGTTAAGCAGATTGCACTTCTCTGAGACGCCACCAAATTCCTGACTGAAATTTGTTTCTCAAAGTCGTTCATGCCTCTTATATTCCAACATAAAATCTTAAAATCCATTTAATATAACTTCTTCCCTTGCTTCCCTGATGTCCTCCACACTGTTATCACCTTCTGTTTCTTCATCATTGAGAGAATTCTCCTGTTGTTCATTCTCTGAAACATTATCCTCTCCCACATCATTCCTACCTCCAGCGTTACTATCTTCTACAACTTCTTCTTGGCTGTTGTAATGTTTTTTATAACTCAATACCAGTCTAGTCATATTTTGCTTCAGAATTTGTCTATGTTCTAGACTTATACTTCCCATGCAACCTGCACCAAAGATTCCACTATTTTGTTAACCGATGCATCCTCATCGACTGCATTAAACTGCTGCACCTCTTCTAGGTTCTTCATGACTTCATCTTCCATCTCATTTCTTCCAGGTAAATTACCAGAAAACTGTGATTCAGTTTCTTTGTCGCCTGTTTCTTCCAAACTCCCATCAGGCTGCACATTTTGTAATGGATAATATCTGGAGCCAATCTCTGGACTTTGCAAAGGGAATGAGTTATTCAGACTGATCAGTTTGATCCCCCGTGGAACGAAAACCTAGCTACCATCTTCCTCGTTGAATACATTTCCTCCATTGATAGAACGCACAGTTCCTTTGGAACCATTACTTTGTTTACTGCCCGAGTTTCCCAATTCCTTTTCTCTGCGTGAATCATTATCAGAGAGTGAAGTATTCTTCTCAGCTACTTTCGATAATCTGCCATGAAACTTAACTATCTCCTGGAAATATTCTTGTGATGATAAAATTACTGAAGGAAAATATTCGAAGTCCCATTGCACCGTCAACACCACCTGCACTCCATCAATCTCTGTGACCACGACTTCCGGTATCTTATGAAGATCGCCACCAATGGAAACACGAAAAAAATGAGCTTTCGACTCAGATTTGAGTGATAGAGTTTCGGTACTTACTCTCACCAATCCCCTTAAGGAAGTATAGATTGTTGAGAAATTGTTTGAATTCCATAATTTGTGTGCTAAGCCCCTAATCTTTACCCACCTTTCACCAGAACTGAATGACTCAATTAGGATTATCAGGTCGTTCCTCTTTGTTTTCTTATTTGCTTTCACTGCCTCTTCCCTTGTCTTAGTATTTCCAGCCGACTGAGATTTCAATTCTTCTCCCTACCACCTATAAATTTTGATAATAATTCCATCCTCCTCCCATATCACTGGCTTCCAGAAACGACTCCATTCTGCATGTTCTAACTGCACAACTGCAGTTAGCTTGTTAACTTCGTCAATCTTCATAAATCTTTTCCAGCCAAATTTCGTCTTCAACTTTACAACAATCTTTCCCCATCCTGTATTTCTGGAAATTTTAACCACTCCCTTATATAATCCTTGAGTTTGAAGAGACGGATAATCCCCATCTGACTACAAGTTTCCAACTGATCCCATAACTTCTTTCCTTGAAGTATAATGCACCAACACTTCAGATAGTGTAAGCCAACATTGGTTCCTTTCTCCACAAGGAAAACAAATACTAAAAGATCTTCCTTCTGCACCCCTTCTAAACGTTGAAACTCTCAAATATGTGCCTTCACTGTTCTCTTGAATTTGTGCCAGATACACGTCTTCCCCTACTCTTTCCTTCCATTGATAATCTTCTGTCTTCTTATCTATTATGATATCCAGGGTATTCTTCAACCAATGAATTACACTCGGATGAAAAGCCAGCCATGCTCTATATCCTCTTCTCCCTCTCTCCCTAATCTTCACTGTCTTAATGTTTCCATAATACTCTATCTCAATGGAAAAGGATTTTCTGTCTAATTGAAAAATTCTTCCATCTGGGTCTTTTAATCTATCATGGCCTTGGATCTGCTGCCCTGATTCTTCTTTTTCTCTTGATGTTTGTTTGCTCCTCATTCTCAGTAGTCTTTCTTTCGATCTCCCGGTAATCATAGATTAAAAGACATAAAAAATATAATATAAAAATATTTGTAAACCCTAAACCCTAAAGCGATTGAATCAAAACCCTACTAACCAATAAATTTCAGCCCTAATGGGAAGGATCAATGATCCGTCCTTAGACAGCGAGAAAGTTCATTTAGCACACTCTCAATCTGAATCAATCAAAGTTGAAGCAATTGAGAGGCTTGGTTTGAAAATGGGAAAATCGCCATGAGGGAGGTTTCCTGGAATTTCGGAGTTGGTACCTGGACCAACAATTGATTATTAAACACTATGGAATTTAGTTCGTGAATAATTCCCGTACATACTAGGTTTACCTTGTTAAAACAATCTTAAATACAGTTTCGTAGCCAAACGTATAGATTGTACAAGGATTGTATATATAGGTTCCCGGACGAAAAAGTTGGTGGCGTACTAGTTACTCTCTCCTTTTCAGTAATAATCTTGAATAAGGGTAGTCATGACATTTTCTTCGGTCTCTTTAATATTTTGACTTAGTCAAACAGGACAGATAAAAAAAGACGGGGTGGGGGTGGGGTGGTGGGGTATAAGAAAAATATGAAACTAGAAAAAGAATTATTCAATAGAGTTCGGCCTCTTTAGCCCCAAAGGTCTCTATTTATAATGATCACGGAGATAAACTTCCATGATCCAGTGATATTATAAAATCATTATATCTAAGTTCATAATATACATCATGAGAGGATGTAGAATATGGTATATCCATAAGGAGAGTGAAGGAAAAACTCTTTGATTCATGTCATTTTGGCGTCGATTCATGCCCTTTGCGCTTAGTGTATGTCCACTTCTGTTTGTCTTCTGTCTTTTTACCATATATACTTAGATTGATTTGGTATGCATACTAGATTAGTCTATAGATTTTTCTATTGCTAGTAGAATTTAGGAGATAAGTAACAGTCGAATAACTCTCTACACAAGTAGAAACAGCGAGACCTTGCAGAGCGATTCTTAGGAGAAATTGCGAGTGAAGATAACATCAGCGAATGGACCTTGAGATAAGAGTTCAACTACTGGGATCAACCTATTGGATTACAACTTGAGTGAGCTACTACTTGGTGGTTTGGTTGAATAGAATTTGATATTGGAGAGTGTAGATGGGAAAACGATTCGCTGGTTTTTACGGAATTGACGAGATGATCGCGCGGAGGAGACTCCTTGAACCGAGCAAAATGCTTAACCTCACACAGATGCACTGCAAGAAGGGAGTGCTTTGAATTCAAGATATAAATCTGTAGTACTCCAGCCTAAACCAAGACAATGGCCGTTCCAGAGTAAATTCGGTCACAAGAGAGGATGGGTCGGTCTGTAGGAGGGAAGCTGAGAAATGTGTGAGATCAATGGTGATCAAAGATTGTAGGTGTGTTGTGTATTCTGAAAATAAGATAAATTCTGAATGATTGAATTTGCTCTGTTGAGAGTTGTATTGTTAATCTCGTGTTGTCTGTTTGACGTGAGATTCTCTTGTTTTAATCATGATTCAGAGATTTATTTACATTGCTGGAATTGAAAACACCATGATCTCATGAAGTGTGACAGTTGATGGAATCAAAGAATGGGGAAGTGAAAATCGTGTTAAAACCAGTTTCTCAACGTTCAGAGACTTGGTTGATTTTCCATCCACTACTTTGTTAACTCTTCAACTGATTCCACGAATTGCTCACATTCTCATCGTGTGTATAAACAAACGTGCCGTAGACCGCCAGACCAAAACCCTAGTTAATATCCCCCATGTAACACGATTGATGTCTCGTGTGATTGTGGAGTCTGCAAGGCAGACGTGTATTTAGTTAGTCAGTTGCTGACTTCATGACTTCATGGGACGACGAGTCCTTGTTTTTTTGAGTCGAACGTGATTTGGAAATGTTCTGAGAATCATGAATGGAACATGTCTGTTGAGACAGAGATATAATATGTGAATAAGCTAACATGAGCAAATATTGCTCATTCGATGAATTGTTGAATATTGATAGTTGAACCAATATTCCTTGGTTTGAGCAAATATTGCTCATATGAGCAAATGTTGCTCATTAGATGAATTATTGGTAGCATGACCAAATAAGATACTGGCAATTGAACCGAGTATGATAAATAAAATATTGATTACGGGATCAACGTAAAATTATTAGCGTTTGAATATGGAATTATGAACCTTGGACTCGAAACCCTAATTTGATCAATTGATGATTAACTGATGGTTTATTGAAAATTAACCACGGAGCGAAGGAGGGACCGGCTACATGGGATTATAGATCAACCATGTAGCGCCCAGATGCTCATGTGAGCAAATATCAAGGTCTCCTGAAGACCAGTTGATTTGATGAAAGGATGATTAAATGCTGGTTTAATCATTTATTAAAATAAAGCTCGTCTGAACCTTAGATAATAAAACCTAATTAATTATGAAGATGTGAAGGACCGACCAAGGGGTCATGAAACCGGCCCTGGGTAGTCACGAGATCGAATATCGATCGTCTTATGAAGTTACAAGTTGTTTGGAAGAGTTTTGGACCTAATACGTGCAATTGCGCAAATTAGGTCAAAATTGTCAAAATACATGGGACCGGCCTCTTGCAAGCCAAAGAGCCAACCCTGGTCGTTCAAGGTAACATGCTCACGTCACCAAAGTGTTCGTATCTCAGTTATGAGAATTTTGATATTTTCTGGTATGCGTTTGAGCAACATTTTGAGAAAATATGAAGAAATTAGAGATTTATGCTGAAACCATGAAAACTTCATGAGATGAAGGAAAAATAAAATAATGAAGGGATCATAAAGTGTGGGACCGGCTATGGCCAAGGCATGGCCGGCCGGCCAAGGGGCTGGTCCCATGGTATTTTTCCTAATTTTATTATGTTTTCATGATTTTAGGGAAATATCATAAAACCAAGGAGTTTGTTAAAACCAAGGAGTTTTGTTGAAATCAAAGAGTTTCCATGAGATGAGGAAAACATAAAAACATAATAATAATAATAAAATAAGGGACGTGTGGGACCGGCTTGGGCATGGTTGGCCGGCTAGGGCCCGGTCCCGTGAGTTTTCCCTAATTTTATGTATTATTTCATGATTTGAAGGAATTTTCATAATTTAAAGGAAACATCATGAATTCAAGGAATTTCATGGGATTAAGGAAACATGAAAAATATAATAATAATAAAATAAGATGTGTGGGGCCAGCTATGGCCCGGTCCCACGGGTTTCCTTAATTTTATATTATTTTTTATGGGATCAAGGAAATATCATGAGATTAAGGAGTTTTCATGAGATTAGGGAAACAATAATAAAATAATGAGGAACCATGAGGTGTGGGGCCGGCCGGGATCAAGGCATGGCGGTTGGCCAATAATCACGGCCCAACAATATTTTCCCTAATTTTATATTATTTTCTCAGTGTGAAGGAAACACCATGAAACTGAGGAGTTTCCTCAACACGAAGGATATTTGTTCAAATGAAAGGATTTTCATGGGATCAAGGAAAATAATAAAATATGATAAAATATAGAATTTGGGCGTGGGACTGGTCACGGCATGACTGGCTGGCCGGCCGGTGAGCCAGTCCCCTAGCGCCTTGACTTCCTATTTTATTATTTTCTTTCCTATTTGCATAGGCTCATCGTCTCGTCGTATTTTGAAATACTTGTTCGTGCGGTGATTGTTAGTGCATCATCGTTGAGTACACTTACACCATTTTGGTCGGGGCTTACTCAAAGGTAGCTCAGATGCCCGTGTGTCGAATATTTATTACTAACCCATGGAATTCTGCTGAGAAGAACCATAAATTGAAGTAACAAAATATTTTTTCCAGGGATTCAGTTAATGAATCTATTGATTTTGAGAATAATTAATTAATGGCTCTATACTGATATGATCGTCTAGGAGCATTAATTATTCAGGAATCTAGTGTTATGAGCTTGTTGAAGCGTCATATTTCTTTCATATAGCCACGGAAAATATTGTTACATCCTGAAGACGTTATTGCTCTATACTAGCAGGCAAGCTGTCTGGGAGCCGTATAATCTTTCGATTCTATGTAGAAGTAGTTACTGAAATTGCTCAGTATTCATGAGATATGCCGTTGCCTCAGCTGAGAGACTATATATCCATATATACTCTGATAGACGGTATTCTCAGTCAGAGATTCTTGTGGCATGAGCTTTCATGCTTTCGATAAGAGACATGAGCCTCAATATTCGTCTGATTGCTGGATCAGGAATACTTATGGGTTTACGATTTTAGCCTTTGTCGAAAATCCACCATCTACATTAAGTCCCCTGCTTAGTGAGGGACAGTCATGTTCCTCAGTCAGCACTGAATGGTGATTTTCCGGTCATAAACAATATAAGCAATTGAACTTAGTCATTAGATAAGACCTTACCGGATTTTTGATAGTACGAGCAAACCACGACTTGAATGAAGATTCCAGTGGCATGATAGAGCATCGTTTAATGAGCATAAATTGGTGTTGAACCGCTGATTTTGATGACGGGACCTTGGTCGTTTTAGGATTCTCGGGCCGGGCCCAATAAGGAAATCCTTGTGAGATTAGATTTTGGAAATAAGATTTGATATAAAAAGGAAATTAATCCCCTTTTTTTTTATTTCACCTTGAACGACCACCACCTTCATCAACTCATCATCTCCTTCACGTCAACAGGAGAAGAGAAAATTTGCCGGAGCGCCGCCACCGTCCGGCCAATTTCCGGCCGGCGCCGACCTGGTACGTCCGAACATTTTTTTTTTTTTTACAGAAGTTTGTTGAGTTCATGAGTTGTTCATGCTTTGATCATGTTGAAATTATATATATATGTGTATATTTGAGTGTGAGTTTTGTTGAAAACCCTTATTTTTAGAAAACGTACGTTCGTTTCATCGTTAGTTTGAGAACCCATTAATAATCCCTGACCTATTAGAGATTTTTTTTTATTTATAGACCTGTGTCTAGTGATAAAATTTTTGTTTATGAGCTTTCATGAAGACCAAAACTTTACCTTGAAAAGATGTGAGCTTTCACAGAACCGAAATAAACCTTCGTTTCAAAGAAAGGCGATCGTACGAAGGAATTTTTTTTTTTATAAAACCATGGCTTGTTCATGGATATGTATTTTTTATGAAACCGTGGGATATCCCACGGATTTTATTTTCATGAGCTTTACTCATCTCAAAACATTTTTTTTTATTTACGTGAATTAATCACGTTATATATATATATTATATATAAATATAAATCAAAACTTGAGTTTTGTATTCTTTGTAAGTAAACAATTATTTATGATGCAATAATGTTTTAGTTTTCATAATTCCATGGTGAATGCTCACGCAGTAGAAATATTCGTGATTTTATGAAAATCTGAGTTTATGCTCGTCTTTTGTAGATTTGAAGAAACGAGCAAGTTTTGAAGTGTTAACTTCTGCATAACAATCACTATCGCTAGTAGAATCGTAAAAAGGTAATAGTTGAGAATTACCATTTTGTAGATGTTTGCATCTTGTATGAATGGTATACTGAAGCGAAGTATTGTGTGTACGTTGCAGCTACTTTGCAAGGATGTCTGATTCTCAAGTCAGTGATGCTTCCAGAGATGATATGTGTGTGGACAATGATGCTTCTAGGGAAGATTCACACATAGACAATGATGCCTCTAGGGATGATTCATGGACGGATGAGACTTCCATTGGCGAAGATGAAACTCCTGGAATCAAGAACGTTCCGAACATAGAGGATGCATTCTTCATAGATCAAGGGCCTGAAAAGCGTCTCAAAACTCCAGCATTTCATCTTCTGATAAATCCCAGAGAGGTTACTCAGAAAAAATTGGTGACTCCTCAGGAAGCTATTCGGTTCTGTCTCGAACGAGGATATTTTTCTGCATCAATCATTGAATTCAAGCTTTCTCGATGGCCCTTGGAAAAGTTTTCTGGATGGGCGAGGTACATGCTGGGTTTTCCTCGTGTTCGAGCTAAGTTGCATGATGCACGAGTAGTACGAGCTATTCAAGCTTCTGGAGATTTATTCATTTTTCATGATGCGCGTGGTATTGTAGCTTTACTTGCTCGATGGTGTATTCCAACTCACTCTTTCATATGCAGATGGGGAGAGTTTACCATTACTTTAGAAGATGTAGTTGCTTTGTTGCATCTCCCAATCACGGGCAATCTTCCTGAAAATCTTTCTTCACCAGAGGAAGTTGCAATTTCTAACATCTTGACAACCACGATGGAGGAGATTAATAAAGCATCTGGTAGCAAAGATTGTTATGCTCATTGGTTAATACACTGGTGGCCAAGAGATACTCCTCTGGAGTGGCCTGTTGACTGTACATTATGTATTGCTGTTTTCTTGTGTTTATGGCTGTCCAGAGACATATTTGAAGATGCTGGAAACTTGTTGAAGCCGTTCGTGATTCCTTTTGCGATTAAGATGGCTCAGGGCGAGCAACTCCCAATAGTTAGCTTGTTCCTGGGTTCTTTGTATTCTAACTTGGACTCCTTGATCATGGACTCTAGTGTCTCGAACAGTTTTATGAAGATTGAATGTTACGCTAATACAATGTTTCTTCAAGCTTTGATGTGGGAGCACTTCAAGAATTATGCACCTATTCCACGTACCATTTTGCAAGGATTGAATACTGATGCTCGTCATGTTTTCTCTGGGAAAATTAATGCCAGGATCATGCCCTGGTCTACAAAGCAACCTCGACTGAAGACTCGCTTTGTTGATGTTCTGGATTGTGAATCTGAATTCAAATTCCTACCATGGGTATTAGTTCCACCTTACATCTCTCAGTTGAGAACTTTTAATGATGAAGAGAGCATGACTTTGAAATTTGGTGCTGATTTGGACGACGGTGAGAGAGCTTTTATGCTAAGTTGTACTCCCGGTTATCTAATATCCATAATGCATGGTGAATTCTCGACAAATGGGTATGGATCAGTGTGTTCCGACTTTTCGAAGAATAAAACCCTCAGTTGATCAGCTTATGACCCGTCTGGACCGCACACATGTGGAATGAAGCCAATTCTGGTTCCCTAGCTCTGAAAGAGTTTCATATGTAACTCCGGGTTACATAGACTTTTGGGATCAACAACTCAAGCGCTTATCAGATTTTGTAAAAGTTAATCAACCCTTAGTGAAGGAGCCCCCTTCTCCTGAGATGATTGCTACTCGACCAAGATTGAATCATTTCCCTGGTAGTGACAAACGGAAAACATCTCTAGGATGTTCACAAGTAAGTATTCTACAAAGTCTTCATAAGATTATGATGATTGTATTTTGATTATTGCATCAAAATTTTCTTTTCCATAGGGCGGTCGTAATGTAAGACCACGAATTGATGTAAAACTCTCAGAAGCCGAAGAGACTATTCATGGCGGAGAAGGCAGGAGTAAGAATTATAAGATGTTACCTAACACCATAAAGTCCCCAGTGACTTGTTTGGTGAGTTTATCGATATCTCTTTCGTCATGACTTCTTCTCATCCGTGTAATTAGGATCTTGAAAACGAATTTTGCTATTCCGTTGCAGAATTTCACTCCATCAAGTATTGACGGTCTTCAGTTCTCTGCTGCTGGAAAGACGACTTCCGACTTGATTGAATAAGAAGAGGAAGTAAGTATTTCCTCCTACATTTAATTATGATGTTTTGTAAACAAAATGATAATTATTTAAGGGTACTTCCAGGAGGATGTTGCCATGGAGGTGGAAATCCCTCGTGATGCTCGTTCAGAGAATAGTGATAAAGGAAATTCCCAAAGCTCGAAACCGGATAATGGTGTTGTTGATGCTGACGCGGGCAATTCTGGTTCTTTGAACGCTTCAGAGGCTACCCAAGTAGGTGTTTCTCTTGTATTTTATTCATAGAAGCATAAGCTTGTTGATCCACAAGTGAATAAATGAGAATGTATATGAATTTATGAAAAGTTTTGCCGAAAACACGTCACCAGAAAATTCAGAACTCAGCCTCTTAGCAAAAGTGTCGTAGAATCTTCGCCCGATGTCAGATTTTCGTGATCCGCATATGTATCTTTATGCCCAGGAAATTTCCAAGGTTTTTTCAAAGAAGCTTTTTGAGTTTTGAGCATGTTTAGGAGTCGAAATCGACGAAACAGTAAACATCCAGGAGACTTTCAGGAGATTTTCAGCTGTCACGTAGTCTAGAGTTTCGTCCATAACTTTTTGCTCGTTTATCCGATTGCTATGAAATTTTGATATGTTGTAGATAACATCCATACGAAGAGAATGGTATATAACCAAACTATTGATTCTTCACCAATTGCTCCAGATTCACCGTTTTGTACAGGGGAGTGTAAAATCTTCTCAGGCGGGCTTGTTGTAAAACGTGTCTTTGTGACTTTCACATTAGTTGTTGACATCTAACATGTTGAATGAAGAACCTTGATTATGATAGACCATTTATATGCTGTAGTTTACGATTTCTTTTGGTTTCATGCTTGGATGATCCTAATCTCATGTAATCTTCGTATTAGGTACAAAATACTGAAGTTGAGAATGAAGGAATCAATAATGATGAAACGACCAACCCCGGGGTTATTGATAAAGAATCAACTATCTCTGCACTTCAAGGCCATGAGAGTGTTGTTGCTGAAGCAATTAAGGGGATCGAGACCTCGATTATTTTTGCTTCAGTGATGAAAGAAACTGAGCCGCAAGTAAAAGAGACTGAAGAAACTGTTGTTGTAGAGATTTATCCAGTGATTGAAAACCGTATAGTGGTGCATGAATACCCAAGTGTAGGAGTTTCTTTCGATCCTCCGTTTGATGCATCACTCCCATACCACGAACTAGTTGGTGGATTCGACGTTCCCATTGGATATGCCAACTTGTACGAGAAAATATGGAAGAAATTTGGTCACATCGTCGTTACTAGAGACCAAAAGCGTGCTTATTCCTTAACCATGCAAGTAAGTGTTATCTTGCGTGTTGTAAGCGATATATGCACAAGAGCTAGAAATACTGTGACTCCAGATGTACTCTTTGATTGGAAGTTCAACTTGGAGAATTCTAAGAGACTTGGCTTCAATGTGAAGTGGATTCGTAAGAAGATGAATGCTATTAAGGACTCATGTGAGAATAACATACCCTTTCCCAATGATGCTATGATGGAAAAGGAAGACAAGATTTCAGCCGATCAAGAGTCGAACATGGAGAAAGCGGCCTTACAAGTCTTGAAGGATGTAGAGGAACAAAAATCTTTCTTTGCTGATTTTCTATGATTTCCTTTCATAATCTCTTGAACTTCTGAACTTTTGAGAGATGTGAGGTTTTATTTTTTGTTTTGATTGGTTTTGGATCGGTAGATGATTGAGGATTTTCTTTGGGTTTGATGGAGATTTTCTTTAAGTAAACTGAATTTTGATAAATTGCTGAATTTAAATTACTGAACGTAAGTTTTGCAAATATTTTGGAGGAATTGAAATACAATGAAAGAAAACTCTAAATGCCAAATATTTTAGGTGTTCGTGCCATGAACATCCAATACCTCGAATATCCAAAACCTTAGACATCAAAGGCCTTGAGCCAATTCTCATGTATCACGACCACACTTTCCTTGTCATCCATGTTGATCAGTTTGTAGTATCCACCGGCAATAGACTTAGAGACCATGTAGGGTCCTTCCAGTTGGAATTCTTTGCAGAATGGGAATTACGCTTAGTTGCTTTGAGAACCAAATCTCCTTCCTGGAATTTGTTATACTTGATCATTCGTGCCCTGAATATTTTCTGCTGGTTTGGAATTCTTTGTGCAGTGGAGTTCCATGGATGTGGTATGTATGGACACTCATGCAGAGAGAGAGTATTTGAGGTATTTATCATTCCCGAGCTCCATTGTTTATCATGCTTGGCTATGTCTTCACAAGAATAAACTTTTGATGATATGCTCGGTTTGAAGAAGCTCGAGCTTAACCATTTGGTGAAATATTCTTTGGGCGAGGTTATCCATTCATAGCATTTTGCAATTGCTAAGTTGTTGGTGGAGTAAAGTCCTCGGACCAAATAAGCATATTTGAAAACCGATGATATAGACACATGAGGAGGAATAAGACTTGCCCGAGTAGACATGATGAGGAGGAATAAGACTTGCCTCGAAACCTTTTGATGAAAGCATTTGCATCTTCTTCGTGTTTTTTTGTCGGCTCCGCTAGGCTCGACCTCCTTCAAATACTCTAATGGTGAAGTATCTTCTTTTTCTTCTTCCGAATCGAGGTTTCTTCAATAGAGAAATGTACAATCGAAGGTGTTGGTGTTACCTTTCCAAAGTGTGAATCCATGTTCGTCCAAGAATCATATCATATCCTGGATCTTCTCGAATTATGAAAAATTTTGTTTCTGTCAGATGAGTTTATGTTCACCTTGAGAGTGATGTGGCCATAAGCGTCTCTCGGGTGTTCCTTCATGATCTCGTGATTATTACTGGAGCATGAATGGCTTCTTGTCGTGTGATACCAGCAGCCTCGAGAGTTTTCGGAGGATAACATTGACAGCGGTGCCGATATCAATCAATGCTCGTTTGAACTCATTTCCCTTGAGATGGACTGTGGCGAGAAGTCCCCGATCGTACATTTCTTTTCTCGTTGTTGAGGGTGGCTCAGAAATGCTTCTTAAATCAATAAGCGCTTTCCCGACACGATGTGATTCAAATCAGTGCGGTGAACATGTCTCCTCTTTGAGCCTTTGATAAGTATAACAACCGCAGACATGTTCGATTAAAGATTGAACCACTTCTTTGACAGTGGTTCTAAAGAGTGAAAGTTATGGACTCGGGAGAGGGTCTCTATGCACTCATTCAGTCCCCAGGTTGAGTTCTCCTGATTCGACCTTCTCTTTAAATATGTGCTTCAAAGTTCTGAAATCACTTGTGGGATGGTTGACGAACCTATGGAAGCGACAGTAGCGAGGATTTTCCATGGCCTCTTCAGTTGGCTCTTTTTTGACATAAGGTAGTTTGATTGCGCCGTCTTGAATCCAGGCGTCTAGAAGCTCAATAACTTCCTCAATGGAGCAGGGGAAATCGGTGTCTCTCGGATCAAAGGAAGGGCCTTCACGTGTGTTGAGTTGGATTTTGCGTATTATCTTTCCTTTGTACCTTTGCAGGAGTTGAGGATTGCCTTTGAGCACCGGATTTTCATCGGGAGTCTTTTTCGTTCTTCATCGATGACTTCCTTATCGTGTGAGATGCCTTTCATATTCATAATCACTATCCTGAGCTCATCATCACTTACTTCGTGAATAGGATCAAGAGACTTCACAAAGAAATGTTATTCACAAGAACTTCCGCCTTAGAGGGAACGCGAAGTAATGCCTTTGACGATTCTTACTATCAATGTCCTTACAATGAGACATATAATCAAGTCTTCGCTCCGCACGGTCGCGAGAAAGCAAGATGCGAGGAGAGTAGTCCATTTTCCTTGCGAATTTTGGAATAATCTTTGGAGCCTTTGCATAACAAATACACAAGATCGTGAGAAAATTCTTATCGAACATTATTGACATTTTCAGGGTAGTAAAACATTCATGGAATAAACACATGAACTAAGATAGTCAAATAATTTGACTACCTTCCTTTGAGAAGAAAGATGTTGAATTAAAAGTAAATTATTCCCCAGCGGCCCCATGACATCATCAAATGAATCTCCCACTAAACCTTTCAATCGAGAACGCAAATTCTTTTCATTGGAAACAAGTATGGAGTTTTCGTCGAGTAGAGTTGGATTTTTCTAAATTCGACACAGAATTGCTTCGCTTTACGCCAACGTTATTCTACCTTGAATAAGTCTATCTCTCTAAAGAATTCTTCAAGTTGGTTTTTCAAAGTATGTTTAACTTGTTCGTATTCTTCACATAACTTTTGACAAGCACGAATAGTTCGCCACCTTATTCAACAAAGAACGTTTCCGTAAAGAGTTCGATTCTCATTGATAAAGTTTGCAACTCCAAATCCGATTTAGTCAAAGCATAAGAGAGGCGAGATAAATCATTACTTTAACAACGATAAATTAAAATTTTCTTCAAGTTATTTATTTGATCATAAGTGTGAAGATTATCTAAGAGATTATATTGCTCCATCCAACCATCTCTCTCAACTCGAACTTCTTCAACAATGGACTCCATCCGATATATCTCCATTATTCGCTTCTCGGCTTAATGCTTGGAGAACGACAGGAATTTGAGTGGCGTAGAACATACCTTTTTAATTCTTCATTCTTCTTGCGAAGGTTATCACGATCTAACGAGATGTGTGAAATTTTGATTTTCAAGGTGAAGATTATTACACTTCGCACTTCATAACTTGAGATCATCCTTCACTCTTATTAATTTCCTTGAATCAAAGAAGCCACAGGTTCTCGTCAGACCTAGGTGCTTACTTAAAATCTGGCTCAGTTAAGTTTTTTCGAAAGAACTTAAAGGCCACATCTATCCTCCAAATTTTTCTCAGTAGAGGAATTTGTTCAAACAAAGAAGATGAGAGCCCTTTGTCAAAGGAACCTCGTGAGAAGAGGAAGTTTCAGAAGAGGAGGATTGGAGAAATGGTAAGGACATTGGTAACAGGAGGAGGAATGGGATCAAGCTAGAAAGTAGGGGAATTACATGAGGAACTTGGTCTATGCGAGTCGAGGCATAGAAGCATTGTCGCAAATAATGATATCGAAGGAAAGGGGTATTGAAACTATCCTCGCTAAGATTTCGCAGTATGAGAAGAAGGTTTGAAAGAAGGAAATGGAACGCTCGGGAGTAACAGTTTGGGTTGGCTAAAACCTTTAGGAGTTCTCACAATATTTCCATCATCCTCGCGAGTTATAAGTTAAGTAAGAAACGGAGGCAGAATATATTGTTCATAAAAAGAAATGTCTCAAATACCTTGTCACTGAGGCTTTCTTTGGTAACTATAGATTTTGTTCGCGAAGTAGGCTTGGGCCGCGTAAGAGGTTCTTGTCATGTAAGAAGGTTTCATGGTATGCAGCCCAAAGAAAGAAAAGGGTCCTTCATGCAACTGTTTGGGTGGTTCTTGCTAAACAACAATGGCGTAAAAGAACTATAAAGTTAAGCATACCAACAGGATTTCAACAAGAAAACTAACTTCAAAGCAATTAACCACAAGATCAAATTAGATATGGCAAGATTAACAAACCTCGGGATGCCATAAGAACAACAACCGATAGGAAGTATAAGAGAAGAGGAAGAGGATTAAGAAGGAAAACAAAGCAGCAAACACTAATGATCACGAACGATGAAGAAGAGGAATGCTTGCAGACGGCGAAGAAGATGAAAGGGAAAAAGAAATTTCTTCACAAGGAACACTCCTATAAATAGATGAGAAAGATATTACGAATTTGATAACATTAAATGCTACTTGAAAGAGGCAAATATGACACGTGTTAACGGTCATTACCTAAATCCAAGGAAACTTGATGAAAAGAAATTTAAAGGTAATTCAAATATATGGCATATTTCTAATAAGGTAGAAGAGATTGCGTAAACCGATTATCCTCTCTCGTAACACACATGAGGCAAGAAATGACATCAATATAGGAGCTTCTAATTTCGCAAAAGAATAGGAGAGGCAAGTACGCATTTCAAGAACAAAGATCAAGCAATATTCAAAAAAAGAGGCAAGATGTAGGACCATAATATCGCAACGACAGACTCAAGTGTGGTTACTAAACAACGATGTCGCGAGGCAGTCGCAGAGCTAAAATACCCACGCAAAGAATAACGACAGAGACATAAAGAAGACGTGAGATCCCGGCGAGGGTTAAGAATTGTCGCGAGATCAATAGTTGTACACCGCGACACTTCGCAGACATTCCCGAAAAAATAAAGGATAGCTTAATTGCTATCCACTATGTATTACCCTATATAAAGGGTCGAGTGAGTCTTGTAAGGGGGATTTTTAGAGAAATTGTAGGGCAAGTCATTAGAGAGAGAGAAAGTCTAAGAGTGTTTTATTTCTAGTGTAATTCTACTTTTCCCGTAGACAACTCATGAAATTAATCAATAAACATTCTTGATTATACAACTTTCAATGGACTAATTAACCAAAATCGAGGAGGGGTGAAGTGGTTCATACAGCGGTGAACATGTCTCCTCTTGAGCCTTTGATAAGTATAACAATCGGGATTAAAGATTGAACCACTTCTTTGACAGTGGTTCGAAGAGTGAAAGTTATGACCGGGAGAGGGTCTCTATGCACTCATCAAATTCCCCTGTGCTGAGTTCTCCCGATTCGACCTTCTCTTTAAATATGTGCTTCAAAGTTCAAATCACTTGTGGGACGGTTGACGAACCCGACAAAGAGCGAGATTTTCCATGGCCTCTTTAGTTGGCTCTTTTTTGACATAAGGTAGTTTGATTGCGCTGCCTTGAATTCAAAGCACTAGAAGCTCAATAACTTCCTCAATGGAGCAGGGGAAATCAGGTGTCTCTGGATCAGCTTCTGTGTGTTGAGTTGGATTTTGCGTATTATCTTTCCTTTGTACCTTTGCAGGAGTTGAGGAAGCATGTTTGCGTGGTGGCTCAGACTTTCGTTTGTTCCCTTCTGTAACAGCGTTTGTGGAAGGTTAGAGGTTATATTGTTTGTTGATTAAATGTCTGTTACCTCGAGTCTCCCGTGGCTCTTCAGCTTTTGTAGTCTTAGCTCTCTCCAATAGAGCAAGGTGTGAGTTGCCGATCTCTTGGTCGCTTCATGGAGTTCTGAGAAAGTCTGGAACCTGAGATTTTCCAATAAAGCTCTATAGACTGGGATCATTCCGTTGATGCACAAGTCCACGAGTTGTTTCTCTGTGATGTTCGGATCATGGCAATCCAATGCCTGAACCCTGAACCTTTTCACATAATCGTTAGGATGTTCGTTGCTCCTTTGAAACATCCTTCCGAGGTCAGAGAGGGTGATTTGCTCTGAAACGAAGAAGTATTTCCTGTAGAAAGCATTAACCATTTCTCCCCAACTTTTGATACTTCCTGGTGCGATGTTGTGGTACTGTGTATATGCTCTACCTTTCGAGACTTTGAAAATTCCTTCAAACGGACAGTATGGTTGTGCTCATGTTCACCCAGTGCTTCCGGAAACCGAGAAACATGTTCTCGAGCGTTGCCTGTTCCATCGTAAAGTGTGAAGGTTGGAGAGGTGTAACCTTTTGGCAGAGGAATTCTTCGCATAGTAGCAGGGTATGGAGGTTGGTGACGATGCTCATAAGGCGTTTTATCTTTTCCACGATCCTCCAAAAGTCGTTCCAAGTCTTCACGAGTGATGAAACTAGATGGCTCTTTCGCGGGTGGATCATCTGCGGCCTTAGGAACTTCCTCATCATCTACTACATGGATCGGAGTGACTTCGGGATCAACATCTGAAGACTTTTCTTTAGCTTTTCCTTTCTCTTGAGTTTTCTCTGGCATCTTGTCTGTGAGAGTCTTGAGATAGTTGAATAGTTCTTTTTGAGTGACGGCCATATCAGTCTGATTTTTGGCAAGAGTTTCTTGTACTTTCATAAGGTCACATATGGTAGGTGGATTTTCCCTGACTTCTTCAGGAGACCGACCGAAGAGAGGATTATTGATGGCTCCAGTGCCAGTACCAGTGTTCGGAGGAGTGGTAATGGCAGGTTGCACCGGAGGAGTGGTAGTGGCAGGTTGTACCGGAGGAGTGGTAGTGGCAGGTTACACCGGAGGAGTGGTGTTAGCAGTACCACTAGAGCTTGCAATATTAGAACCGGGTGTTGAATCCGGGTTGGTAACTGAACCGGACCTAAGACCGACCATCTTTGTGATAATTTAGATTGCAACCGAGAAAATGATCCCCCACTGTGGTCGCCAATCTGTAGATGGGAAAACGATTCGCTGGTTTTTACAGAATTGAGGAGATGATCGCGCGGAGGAGACTCCTTGAACCGAGCAAAATGCTTAACCTCACACAGATGCACTGCAAGAAGGGAGTACTTTGAATTCGAGAGATCAATGTAGGATCAAAATATCGCAACACCAAGACCCTTGAGAAATCCATAAATGACACATTGTGAAGATATCGCAGATGGGTAATATAAATGACGCAACAAATGACGACAGCCTGAACACGAGAAAGATGTGAAGACCTATCGAGATTTAGGAGTGTTGCGAGATTTAACATTTGAATACTTGTGAGAGTGTCGCAAGTTAGATCCGAAAATAAAGGACAGCTTAGCTGTCATCCACTATGTAATGTCCTATATAAAGAGCCGAATATGCTTAAGAAAGAGAGAGATCTTTTTCGAGAGTAGAGAGAAAGTTTAGAGGAGAGAGAAAGTCTAGAGTAGCAATTACATTCTTGATTTCACTTCCTTCTTGTAAAATTTCTAACTGAATTAATAAAGAGATTGATTATTGATCTTAAATATGTGTTAGATATTATGAATTCTTGTGAGGTGTGTATTGTAGGATTTCCTGCAATTACATATGGTGCTAGAAACAGGGACTGATTGAAGATTGATATTGTGATTTGAAAGAATTTGGAGTAATAGGGAAGGAATTTCATATAATTTTCAACAATTCATTAAGATTGAAAAATGGCTAGAAGAAGACATGCATCAAAACAACCAACAACTGTTAGAAGGAGTAGGAGACTTGCTGGAGAAATGAGAGACGAGATGGGGGAATCTTCAATAATGAATACAAGGAACAATAGAGAAAATCAAATTCAACCGCCAATTCAACGTACACCACCAATACAAAATAGAGCTGTGGATTATGACAGAGTGAGTGTACATACTTGGCGATCAGATTCTATAGATGAAATGGGAGAAGAGCATCAATTAGGAGGTAATGGACAAGAGGAGAGAGACCAAGAAGTAATTGGAGGAATAATTCATGTAAATGAAGAGATTGTAGCATTAGAGGCATTGAGGCAAACAATACATGAAGAAAGGCGGTTAGAAGCAGAAGAACGTGCGAATTTGACAAGGCAAAATCATGAATTGAGGATGGAAAATATGAGATTACAAAATAGTAGGTCAAGAAGCACTACAAGATCAAGTTCAAGATCAGTTAGAGAAGAAATAAGACAAAATTTTCCTATAGAAAATGCTGATGAAGAAACTCGAGAGGGAATACAAAATCCAGGCGAAGAACGTCGCGAAGGAAGAGAAATATTGGAAGATCGTTATATTCAACGTGCTGAAATCCTTCAAAATGGGCAAAATGATAGAAATCAGGGAAATAGACACCGTCAGGGGCGAAATAATCAAGATGGCGAAGAAAATCAGGAAGAAGGAAGGAGAATATTACATGGGAGAGAAATACAAAGAAATGAACGAGTAATTGAAGATGAAATTGGAAGACACTATACTGAACAAACACATCTAGCTCGCGAGAGAGAAAGACTAAGAGCAGAAGTGGAAGAACAAGAGCTACAAGAGGCAATTCGACAGAATAATCATGATAATCGAGAAAGGAGGCGTGAGCGAAATCGCAATAATGCTAATATTAATGAAGAATATGATAGAGTACAAAGGAGAACTGAAAGGCGGCAAAGAGGAGAAAATGAGAGATATAACGGTGTGCGAATTCATAAAAGAAGTGAAAGAGAAGATCGCAGAGAAAGACGAGAGGAAAATGATGAACAAGAAAGTCAAAACAGAGATGAACGCAGAAGAAGAGAGACGGAGTCAAAAAGACCAATGGATATAAATTTTGGTATAAATGAACAAATTTTGAGAGAGTTAGCGGAAATGAGAGGGATGATAAATAATAAAAGAGAATGAGGTAAGAGACAATTGGATGAAGCCATAGAGGAAGCTGCGAAAACTCCATTCACACAAGAAATACAATTAGGAGGAATACCCCCAAAATGCAATTTACCTGCGTTAACCAGCATTTTTGATGGAACAACTTGTGCAGTCCAACACATCAAAGCTTATGTGAGATGTATGCTACAATGGGAGAACCATGATGCAATATTATGCAAGTATTTCACATCAAGTTTAACAGGATAGGCATTAAAATGGTTTGAAGGTTTGCCAAAGAATACTATAACATCTTTCAACCACTTGCAAGCTATATTTTTAGGGGCATATATAAGTAACAATTCCTCGCCACCTGGCATTGAAGATGTATTTGGGTTGAAGCAAAGAGTTAGAGAAAGTTTGAAGCATGTAACTGTGAGGTGGAAGACAATGTGTAGTGATATGGCTGGTCGTGTGGACGAAAGATATCTCATTCTGTCATTCATCAACGCTATGTTCGCAACCAATCTGTTATACATTCAAATTTTCAGAATCAAGAATACAATCACAATGACTGAGTTGCGAGAACTTCAGGAGGAGTATATTGCTCTTTAGGAAAAGCAAAATGAGATGGAATCATACCCCATTGCGAACACAAGTTCAAGAGCAGTGAATGCAAGTTTGTTACCCAAGTTAATAAATACAGTGGCGAGCACCTCGCAAGGGCAACAAGAGAGGATAATGGGAGATAGTGAGCAAAAGCTAGTAGCTATGGGGAGTTGTGATCAAGAAGAATTCGAGAGAGAGAGAGAAACTTCTATAGCCGTGGTGGAAATAACAAAATCCAAAGACTTGATCAGCCGCAAGAAATTTATGGAGGTCAGTGGCAAAAATATCACAGAGGACAGCGAAGTCATAAGATAATATGGGAAGAAATCAAAATGCCACCTTTGAATGCTAGTGTGGAGAAGATATGGGAAGCTATAATCCTAATGGAAAACATACCCGCACCATGGAACATGGGGAGTGAACCACCTCCAAGCTACAAAAGTAATGAATTTTGCTCTTATCATCATTTCCATGGACATACAACAAATGACTGCATAAATATAAAGAGAATCATTCTCAGGATGATAGATCAGGGAAAATTAAATCACTTTCTAGTAGGACAAACGCAAACTCAAGCATTACCACCTCCTCCATATATTCACAAGCCAAACACAGGAAAAGAAAGAGAAACATTTGTGATTGAAGTTGGCGCAAAGGCAAAGAATCTGTTTTGTAACTCTATCGTACACTCATACAAGACGATTGAAGATTTTCACGATAACACTCTCATCAGGGTTTTCGCAAGAGATGCCGATGATAGAGAAATAATGAACATTGCGAAGACTTCGCCACTGGAAGAATGGCAAAAGCAGACTATCTCTTTTACCGCAGAAGAAGTACCTGAGGGTGGAGAAATGCACGACAACCCATTAGTGGTAAGATTGGAGATTAACCTAAAACCTAGCGAGGATGAAGATGATGAAGCCGAGAATTCATGGGAAATCAACATAATTTTGATCGATACTGGAAGTTCCGTGAATATTCTTTTTTATCATACTTATAAAACTATGGGAGGGAAAGATGAAGATCTAATACCTTCAACGTACAAAATCTATGGTTTTAACAGATCGCAAATAAGCCAAAAGGAGAAGTTCATATGCGAATTCCACTGAAAGGATTATCCTCTGAAATTTTATTCTGTGTAGTTGATGTGGAATCACCATACAACACACTGATTGGACAACCTTGGTTACATGAGATTTTAGGTGTGGCATCGACTTTCCATCAATGTATCAAGTTCCCTCATCCCACTGGTGTTGGCATCATAAAAGGAGATTTGGTTGAAGGAAAGAAGTGTTATGAAATTGATATAGAATCTTGCGAAGAAAGAGCTGCGAAGAAGAAGAATTGGAAACACAACATCAAAGAAAAACAAAAAGGTGAAACATTGATGGTAGATGTAATAGAACAGAGAGAAGAATAAATGCTGCGAAACCAATATATGATGAAGATAAGAAGTGGCGAAGGCTTCGCAACAGACAAGAAAATGACAGGAAAATTCAAAAATGCAGAGGCAGAAAGTAGCAGAAATAAGAGACTTAAAGAATGAATATACTTGTTGACTGCCGAAGTAGAAATTGGGAGGTGAAAGAAAAATGTATGATTGGTTTGATCGTAAAAAAAATTGATTATGAAAATCTTTCTTATGAATAGAAGAGATGAGGTTGCGAAAGGAAGTTGATATGCAGAAGAAGAGAATATATTTTATGAATGATAAAGATGAGATTGCGAAATTACAAAATAATTTATATGCAGAAGAATCAACAAATTAATCAGACAGAGGCGAACCAACTATGGCGTACACCCTAGTTCGCGAAATCAAAATTTCGCAAGAGGCAAATGTAAGACCTAAAGTGCGTCATAGAAGGGGGTACCTATTTGATGAGTGCCAAATATTGCATATTTCTACACCTTTTTATTGGCATTTAACTCATCTTTTGTGCTCAGAAATCAGATATTATCCCAAATTCTGTATTTTCCCTGTTTTCAAGAATAAATATTTGTACTAATTAATTTTGTGGTTTTAGGTAGTAAATAAAGTTCGTAGAAATTGAGGAGCCAAAAGAGCAGAAAATTGGAGACGAGCGTCTATGGAGCAGAAAGCCAAAGCCCGCGCGCGCATCAGTTGCAACCCAACAAGGAAGACATGGGCTTGAGCTATCCAAGACCCGACCCACGACCCGGATCCAAGCCCGTACCATTTGAGCCGTCAGATTTGCATCCAACGGCCGCATCAATCCACGCATCGGGTTCCCACGCATCCAATGCTAGCTCCGTCCTTCCCATCAACACTCGATGCTCCTACCTCACACCGAATCCATCAAACCCTTCATCCCAACCGAACCAAACATTCCCTTACCCATTTCCCATTTCTCTTCTCTTTCTTCTACCCCGATAGCTTCAGAGAAAACCCATCCCCTTCTTCTTCCCCGACCATACCATGGCAGAGCCACCACCTCTCCACCTCCATCATCTCCTTACCCTGACAACAACAGCCGCAGCCACCCTAGTTCTAACCATCTTTACCTTTAGCTTCTTCCATAACCTAGAAGCTAGGGTTGAGATAGCTAGAATTCTAGGGTTTTCTCCAACAGTCGATGCATGGAGTACCAGAGCCGAATTAACAGAGAAAGAGGTTTGGGTTCGCATTAATTGTAAGATTGAGTGTTTTGTGAGATATAAATTTGGTTGTTCTTCATTTTTAGAAACACTCAGTCTGTTTTTAGGGTTTTATTTTGTAACTCAATTTTCAATTCTGTTTGCATGATGTTCTAATCACCTCTGCTAGGGTGTAGATGAAACCCTTTAGTTCAATGTGAAGTCAATTAATTTCTCAAATTGTTCTTGATTATTTGTATTGTTAGGATTATAGTTAGCTTCTACTTAAACAAACCTGTGATCAATGGTACTGTAAGAAGACCATTGATACTAGGGGTGAGTGAAAAGAATCAGTTGATCAAATATCTATCTGAAGCCTTCAAGGGAAGGCATGAGAACAAAGTGAGAAATTACACTGCCTTAGCATATGATTAGAGGGTGGATTCGACCACCCTAGTACCCTTAATAAATTGTTTTCAACACCTTGTGCTTATTTACTGCTTTAGATTAGAGTCACAACAACAACTCAGTCGTATCGACACCTAAAAGCTCAAATTTGTGTTACAATACCTTAGCAATCAGTTAGGAAAGCCCTTAGCTCAACATTGCACACCCCATTTCCCTGTGGATCGACTTGTGCTTGCCCTGTGTTGCAAAACAACACTGTGCACTTGCAGTTTAACGTAGGCAAGACACTTTTAAGAGCCTACCAAGTTTTTGGCGCCGCTGCTGGGGATTTGGTAGTGTGCTGTGTGCTCATTAGTGCTTATCTCACTGATTTTCAACCCACCATTGTATATATATATACTTTGTTATCTTCTGTTATTAGTATAACTTAGCTGAAGTTTGTTCTATTTTTGCAACTTCACATTCTTGCATCTTGTATTGCATTCTATTAGTGCTTCTTACTTGCTTACATCTCATCTGTTAATTATCTATCTGTGTATATTGCATTGTAGCCTGCATTGTTAGAATTATCTCTGCATCTGCTATTGCTGGTTTTTCTGTTGTTCTTAGTTTAGATCACTGTCTCTTGCAGCTTGTAACTTGTTGTAACCTGTTCTTCTCTAAGTTTGCACATGATGTAGCTTAAGTGTAGCTCTAACTTCAATCATAATCATTGGCATCATAACCCTGTAAAACTTCATTGTACATCCATTAGTTTTTTCTTTTGTTCTTGTTTAGCTCATTGTCTCTTATCATCTGTAGCTGTAGCTGTAGTTTAATATTAGTTCTGGTGTTTTATTTAGCTTCTCTAGTTAACTTTTGATTCTCGATTTCATACATGATCTGCATTTAGTTAGCTATAATCGCAATAATCATCTCACTAGCATAACTTGCATCATTGATCGCTTTGCATCATTAGCATCTGTAGCTTACATTCACTAGCTGTATTTTGCATCTTTGCATCATCTTGTTAGTTAGTTGCATCACATGTTGTAGTTCATTCAATTTATATAATCTTGTGGCTAGTTTTGATCAATTTGTGCACATCTCCTTATATTGCTTTAAACTGTGCAATTTTGAGAACTGAAGTGATTTGTTGAGCTAGCAGTACTCTTTGTCTTGTGTCTTTGTGTAACTCAAAGAAGAGAGGATAAAGGAGCAGAACATAATCTGTGGATTTGCCTAAACCCAGTTTTATACTGGCGGTATTGTGTCTCAAACCTTGCTTACATGAATGAATGATATAGCATGCTTGTTGATATAACTGAATAATTTCATTTGCCCTGTGTTGTGTGTAACTTGAGCATAGCCTTGTAAAGTGGAGTCAACTGAACCAGTTGCCCTCTCACTTTAAACCCTAGGCTTCAACATACTCATGCTCGGCTCCACTTCTATAGATGTTGAGCTCGAGTATCAACTCGGTTAAGATTGGTTAGCTGGTAGCCTTGTACTTCAAAGCAAGCCTTACTCTGTCAAACCCCGAGCTTACCCGTAACCATCAGCCCCGGTCCCTTTGCATGATAAGCTAGATACCTTGGCCGAGTATTGCTCGATCTCCGGGATTTTTGCTTGATTCTGTGACATTTGAATAAGATTGTTGCCATCTGAACCAGTGCTTGTGTGAGACCTGGTGAGCCAAGTTGTTGCCAGACCCCTGCATCTGCTACAACTTGTGTGTAATCCTGTAATCCTGTGACCTTGACACTCTGTGGTATGTGTAAAGTGCAATCTTGGTTTGTCTGCTGATTAACCTGTTAATGCTGTGAAGTTTATATACCTTGCTAATATTTACACCCCTTTGTATCTGATCTCTGAAAAGTGGTAGCAATAGCTTCTGCAAGTTGTGTGCTCTTGTGGCATTTGAGTGAGTGTTGAGTAGCAGAGTTGTGATTAGCAGTTAGCCTGTTTTTCAAACACACAACCCAGCACATGCTTCACCATTGAGTGAGCACATCCCTTTACCATGTGCATATCACACATTTTTGTTGATTTTCTTGTGCACCTGCCAATCTGGGCAGTGCATAAGCTGTGCTGTGTCTCTCTTAAACTACATCACCCAGCTCCCCTGTGTGCTACAATTTGTGTGTGATTACTTGTGAGCTGAGCTGCACATTACCTGCACCGCACTCCGCCAAATCTTTGTGTCATTTTTGTGAGTTGGTGTTTCCCGTGTTGATTTCACTAAGCTACCCCGTGATGTGCTATTCTGTGTTGCTCTGTGCACATAACCAGTGCATAAGCTGAGCTGCACTTAGACCTGTGTTGTGTGAGCTTGCCAATCTGTGCACAAGCTGAAGCCTGCATAAGCTGAGCAGTGAAGCCCACATAACTTGGGCTGTGTAACTGCACATAACTGGGCTGGAACCCACCTAATTAGCTGGGCCTTACAACATCAAAAAGCACTCTTTTTGGGCTTGAGTCTGGAATTAGTGTATTAGTGTAGTAGTTTTTGCTTATCTGTGTTGAACTTGATTGTATGTTAACATGCTAGATGCGCTAGTTAGGCTATGATTGTGTCTTTTAGAGACTAAACAAATCGACTAGTTAGAATCCGGCCGGACGAAATCGTCAGCATACCCAGCTCTTCCACAGAAAGCCCAAATCCATCAGAAAGCCCAAGCCCATCAGAAACAGAAACCATGGGTGATGAACAAAACCAACCCCGTAGTCTCAAGGACTACATGTACCCAACTAGGGCAAGCCAGCCCTCTTGCATCATTCTGCCAGCCGATGCTTGTCAGTTTGAACTGAAAGCAAGCACCATTCACATGTTACCCGTGTTTAGAGGGGTCGATGCTGAAAACCCCTACCATCACGTGAGATATTTTGAGGATATTTGTGGGACTCTGCGTTTTAACCAAATGCCGAGGAGTCCCTCAAACCGAGATTGTTTTCCTTTTCTCTGAAAGACAAAGCCAAGTCATGGCTTCATGCCCTACAACCACAGTCCATTAGAACATGGGATGACCTCACAAAAGAGTTTTTCAAAAAGTTTTTCCCCAACCATAAGACGGCGACAATTCTCCAAAGTCTAAATGGTTTTGTACAATTAGAAGACGAAACTCTAGCAAAATATTTGGAGAGATTCAATGAATTATTGCTCCAATGTCCCCACCATGGTTTTGAAAAATGGAGACTCGTGCAAATATTGTATGAGGGTCTAGATGTTAGAACCCGAACCACAGTCGAGTCAATGTGCAATGGTGCATTTATTGACAAGAGTGCTGATGAGGCTTGGACTTTCTTAATCGAAGTCGCTGAAAAGACTCAACAATGGGAGTCCATCCGTGAACCAAAAAGGACTACCCCTGTAGGTAATGTTCATAGAATCGAGTCTGACTTTG
This sequence comes from Papaver armeniacum, assembly GCA_023531295.1. Taxonomy (NCBI): domain Eukaryota; kingdom Viridiplantae; phylum Streptophyta; class Magnoliopsida; order Ranunculales; family Papaveraceae; genus Papaver; species Papaver armeniacum. Next base: position 443,403 of record JAJJWW010004410.1, read on the forward strand.
AGGGAAATGCAAAAATGGCATCTTTAGCCCGGAGAATAGAAGTGCTTGAGTTGCAGAAGAATGTAAAACCTAATGCCCCTACTCTCCGTGACCAAATTGAAATGGCCACTTGTGCCGCATGCCATAGCTCGACCACTTAGTGGACAATTGTCCGCACTCTACATGCATTTCAAGAGTCTAAAACCGAGCAAGCCAATGCATTATACCATAGGCAAGAGAACAACCCGTATTCTCAAACCTACAACCCAGGGTGGAGGAATCACCCTAACTTCTCATGGTCCAAAGGGCCTGTACAATTGGGACCAACAAATAACAACCAAGGATACTCATATCCTAGAAACCCCCAAGTACAACCCCATACTCAAGCACTGAGAGAAAAAGCCTAGCTTTGAAGATGTGTCGGTATGTTAACCCAAAATCTTTCGTAACTTCGTAAAACTACCAACCAACGTTTCACAAGTCTAGAACTTAAAATGGGTCAAATCTGCGATGCATTGAATGAGAGAGAAAAAGGCAAACTCCCTAGTCAACCCCAACAAAATCCAAAGAATGTGTTTCAGGCAGGCTCCTCAACCTGCAATGAACCTTCACATAGTCAGGCGAATGCTATCACCACTCTCCGTAGTGGTAGAGTTGTTGAGAACAATGTAGGTGTACCACCGTCAAGCAAGTCTAAATCAGACTCACCAGTACACACAACACCGCAGAAAACATCTACTGTAGAACAAGAATCTGAGCATGTTGATAAAACCAAGAGTCCTACTGATATAGATGTTCCTCTGCCAAGTCATGTACCTGTTGCTCCATTCCCATAACGGTTGGTGCAACAGAAAGGGGGTAACCAATACAACGAGATTTTGGAAATGTTCAAAAGAGTTAACATAAACATTCCATTTCTCGAAGCAATCACACAAATACCCACCTATGCTAAGTTTTTGAAGGACTTGTGCACACAAAAGCGAAAGCTTCATGTGCATAAGCGTGCTTTTCTCACTGAGCAAGTGAGCTCCATAATCCAACACAAGATTCCAACTAAGTTTAGAGACCCAGGTAGTCCAACAATTACATGCACCATAGGCGACCATGTGGTCGAAAAGGCATTACTAGACTTAGGAGGAAGTGTGAATCTATTGCCATACTCTGTGTATGTGTAATTGAGCCTTGGGGAGCTGAAGCCCACACCTGTTATGCTACAATTAGCGGACAGATTTGTGAAAATCCCCCGTGGTATCGTTGAAGATGTGTTGATCAAGGTTGATAAATTTTTCTTTCCTGTGGACTTCATCGTCTTAGATACTCAACCCGTGCAAAACCCAAGTAATCACATTCCTGTGATTTTAGGACGTCCTGTCCTGGCGACGTCCAATGCCATCATCAACTGTCGTAATGGAGTGTTGAAATTGTCTTTTGGTAACATGACCGTAGAGCTTAATGTCTTTAACACTAGTCAACAACCCATTGATTGTGATGATACTGATTTGCATGAGATTAACATGATTGAGAGTCTGATCCAAGACTCTTTTGCCCGACATTTTGTCAGTGGACCCTTTGCAAGCATGTTTAGATAACTTTGACTTAGATCTCTTCGAGTCTAAGTACATTGGGGAAATTCACTCTTTGCTTGAATCTGTTCCACACATGGATATTGCTAAATGGCAGAATACAGTGGAACCCCTTCCACTCTCTGTTCCAAATCTGCCACACCTCTTGATGTACCACCTAAGCTTGATTTGAAACCATTACCTGATACCTTGAAGTATGCTTTCTTAGGTCCTTCTGATACTTTATCTGTGATTATTGCATCATGTTTAGACACAGAACAGGAAAGTCAACTTTTAGAAGTGCTTAAAGAACATAAAGGAGCCTTAGGTTGGACCATCTCAGATCTCAAGGGTATAAGTCCCACAATTTGCATGCATCACATAAACCTTGAAGAAAACACTAAACCATCTAGGGAAATGCAAAGGAGACTTAACCCCAACATGAGAGATGTTGTCAAGGGTGAGATTCTGAAATTGCTGGATGCGGGTATCATATACCCTGTTCCAGATAGCCGTGGGTCAGTCCCATTCAAGTGGTACCCAAAAAGTCTGGCATTACTGTAGTTCAAAATGAGATGAATGAGCTTGTCCCCACCCGTGTGACCACGGGGTGGCGAGTCCGTATTGATTATAGAAAATCGAACACAAGAATAAAGAAAGACCATTTTCCCCTTCCCTTCATTGACCAAATGCTGGAAAGGTTAGCGAAGCATAGTCACTATTGTCTCTTAGATAGCTATTCTGGCTACAACCAAATTCACATATCACCCGAAGACCAACAAAAGACCACATTTACATGTCCTTATGGAACATTTGCTTATCGTCGTATGCCTTTTGGGTTGTGTAATGCACCCGCTACTTTTCAACGTTGCATGATGAGCATATTTTCTGACATGGTAGATAAGTTTCTTGAAATTTTCATGGATGACTTTTCTGTGTTTGGGTCTTCTTTTGATGAGTGTTTGCATCACCTCACTTGTGTGCTGATTAGGTGTAAGGAAAAGAATTTGGTTTTGAATTGGGAAAAATGTCATTTCATAGTTAACTCAGGCATTGTCCTAGGGCATATCATCTCGGAAAAAGGCATAGAAGTAGACAAAGCCAAGGTTGATCTCATTCAACACTTGCCTCAACCTCGTTCTGTGAGGGACATAAGATCATTCTTAGGCCATGCGGGTTTTTACCGCCGATTCATCAAAGACTTTAGTAAAATTTCAAGACCTTTGTGTAATCTTCTTGCGAAAGATGTTGCATTTGTCTTTGATGATGCTTGTAAGGAAGCATGGGAGCAACTGAAGGCTCTCCTTACATCTGCCCCTATAGTCAGACCACCTGTGTGGACATTACCATTTGAGATTATGTGTGATGCATCCGACTATCTTTGTAGGAGCCGTTCGGGCCAGCGAGTAGACAAACTTACTTATGTGATCTACTATGCTAGTAAAACACTTAATGATGCTCAACTGAATTATTCCACAACTGAGAAAGAGTTGCTAGCTGTTGTGTTTGCATTAGATAAGTTTAGATCTTATTTGATAGGGTCTAAGGTCATCATATATTCGACCATCTTTGCATTGAGATATCTTTTGTCTAAAAAAGATGCTAAGGCTCGTCTAATTCGATGGATACTCTTGTTACAAGAGTTTGACCTCGAAATTCGAGATAAGAAAGGGTCGAAAATGTTGTTGCCGATCACTTGTATAGGTTGAATGTTGAATCTTTGATGAATCCGTGTTGATTAGGGAATCATTCCCGATGAACAGATTGATGCTTGTGTCTCGAAATGCCATGGTTTGTCGATATTGTGAACTACCTTGCTACAGGTAGAATGCCCTTGCATTGGTCTAAACAAGACCGTTCTAAATTCTTGGCTGAAGTTAAACATTTCCTTTGGGATGACCCATATCATTTAAATACTTTGCCAAGACCAAATCATTAGGAGATGTGTCCCCAATTCGAACAAAGGGACGTCATCTCTTTCTGTCATGACCATGCATGTGGAGGCCACTTTAGTGCCAAGAAAACTGCTGCAAAGATCTTGCAAAGCGGTTTCTATTGGCCAACATTGTTTAAGGATAGCCATGCTTTTGTGTTGCTTGTGACCGATGCCGAAATTAGGAAGTATCTCTAAGAGAAACATGATGCCCTTACAACCCATTTTGATTGTTGAGCTGTTTGATGTGTGGGGTATTGATTTCATGGGTCCATTTCCTAACTCTGAAGGTAAGTTATACATTCTTGTTGTTGTTGATTATGTCTCTAAGTGGGTAGAGGCCATTGCATCCAAAACAAATGATCATAAAGTTGTTCTTTCTTTTCTTAAGGAAAACATTTTCTCCCGTTTTGGTACACCTAGAGCAATAATCAGTGATGGAGGTAGTCATTTTTGCAATAGACCCTTTGAATCACTAGTGCGCAAGTATGGAATCACTCATAAGGTAGCAACACCTTACCATCCTCAAACCAGTGGCCAAGTAGAAGTTTCTAATAGGGAAATTAAGCATATCCTTGAGAAGACTGTCAATCCTTCTAGGAAAGATTGGTCTTTGCGCTTAAATGATGCTTTGTGGGCATATAGAACTGCATACAAGACTCCCATTGGGATGTCTCCTTACAGAATTGTGTACGGTAAAGCATGTCATCTCCCTGTAGAGTTAGAACACCGTGCATATTGGGCTGTGAAGAAGTTGAATTTTGATCTTGATAAAGCTGGTACCCAAAGAAAACTTCAACTCAATGAGTTAGAAGCATTGAGAAATGATGCATATGATAGTGCCAAAACGTACAAACAAAGAATGAAAGTGTTTCACGACAAGCGCATTCTACGCAAGTCCTTCACACCTGGCCAAAAAGTTTTATTGTACAACACTCGTTTGCATTTGTTTCTAGGGAAGTTACGTTCTAGATGGTCAGGACCATTCTTGGTACGTACCGTTTTTCCCCATGGAGCCGTTGAAATCGAAAACCCAGCAACCAAGAACATCTTCAAGGTCAATGGTCAAAGATTGAAACCATTTCTGGAGCATCTTCCACCAGAAGTTGAGACCGTCGACTTGGAAGACCCCATCTATGTGGACTAGACTAGTTCACTTTTGTACATACATATGGACTAAAAATCCATTCTCTTTCCCTTTTCTTTTTCTTTTTGCATAGTTCTTATTTGTGCTAACCAACCTTTTTGTCTTGCGCTCTGGTTGTTTGCTTTCAAAGCATTCATCCTCCTTTGGTTTAGCAACATCATTGTACATCCGGTAATCTCTTCCCTTTTCTCTACTCGGCATAGTTCTCTTGGTATGTGACTGTTTAAAATTTTATCATCTGTTGACACATTGAGGACAATGTTTGATTTAGGTTTGGGGGTGCATTTGCATATAGAGTTTTTAGTCTTTTATTCCAAAAAAAAAAAAAAAAAAAAAAAAAAAAAAACTCTTTGTAAATACTTGCATAAAAACTTCCAACTTTTAGAGATTTTAGAGTCACTAGCATGCTTCTAGCTATGTTTACATAGAGAGTCGACCGAAATAACAGAACTTGGAAGCACCGGAGAACACAATCGGGTTTCTTAGTTGATTAGAGCGTTAAAGTTGGATTTAACCATACCGGAGGGCGAATTAGGTGTTGTTTAGATATTCGGTAGTAGAATTGTGATCACCCATAGTGGAGACTACCCATTTTTACATCAAGCGAGGCACCGACCTTCATTTTTTGTGACATTCTAAAAAAGCTGTTAGAGTGTGTGTCACCGTACGTCAATTCTGGGTAGGAATGGTGAGCTACCCAACTTCGCACCACTTTCATCACTATTTTTGATCTCTTGAGTGCTAATTTTTTCAATCATGAGGGTGACGTTTAAAGATGAAAACTCCTTCTAAATATCGATTTGCAGTTAGCATCACTCTCTCCCTCTCAACAACATCAACACATTCATAGAAACATATCAACGTCAGCAAGCGGAGCATCATCAGAATATTTGAAGAAAAGTTGAGATAGTCCAAGGTTTACATGCAACAAAGAAAAGAAAAGAAAATAAGATGAGAATTAATGAAGTTTGTGAAATCAAGACAATACAAGTTGTGAAAATTTGAGTTTTATTGTTTTATTGTTATTTTTCATTTCAAGTTAAAAAAAAAAACTCTTTGTAAATACTTGCATAAAAACTTCCAACTTTTAGAGATTTTAGAGTCACTAGCATGCTTCTAGCTATGTTTACATAGAGAGTCTGACCGAAATAACAGAACTTGGAAGCACTGGAGAACACAATCGGGTTTTTTAGTTGATTAGAGCGTTAAAGTTGGATTTAACCATCTTGGGTGGGCGAATTAGGTGTTGTTTAGATATTAGGTAGTAGAATTGTGATCACCCATAGTGGAGACTACCCATTTTTACATCAAGCGAGGCACCGACCTTCATTTTTTGTGACTTTCTAAAAAAGTTGTTAGAGTGTGTGTCACCGTACGTCAATTCCGGGTAGGAATGGTGAGCTACCCAACTTCGCACCACTTTCAGCACTATTTTTGATCTCTTGAGTGCTAATTTTGTCAATCATGAGGGTGACGTTTAAAGATGAAAACTCCTTCTAAATATCGATTTGCAGTTAGCATCACTCTCTCCCTCTCAACAACATCAACACATTCATAGAAACATATCATCGTCAGCAAGCGGAGCATCATCAGAATATTTGAAGAAAAGTTGAGATAGTCCAAGGTTTACATGCAACAAAGAAAAGAAAAGAAAATAAGATGAGAATTAATGAAGTTTGTGAAATCAAGACAATACAAGTTGTGAAAATTTGAGTTTTATTGTTATTTTTCATTTCAAGTTAAAAAAAAAAAAAAAAAAATTGAGTTAGTAGTTTCATTGTTTTTATTTTCATGTAAAAAAAAAACAATGTTTGTCAAGTTTTTGTGAAGTTCAGAAGTTCATCATCAGTTCATAATTGAGAATGTTTATTGAAGACCGAAGACCGAAGATTGAAGACGTTTTATGAATGATCGAGAGAGTGATATTAATTATTTTCGATCGGGTGAGAAGGTAAGTGAGTACTCCCATCCTTGCTAATGGTTGATTTCCTTTCTTAGAGATCATCAAGAGAAAGATTCTTTTTGTCCACAAGGAGTCTCCGAAATTATTTCGGAAGGTTATCCTTCTTACCTTCAATGTGTGCGGGATTTCTCTCTTTATTCTGCCGCACAACATGAGAGACTAAAAAGCGATCTTTTTGAGTGCAATTATCATAAAACCCTAATGTCAAGATTCTTTACACATCATCACTCCAACTCCCCGTTTATTGGTTATTCACTTTTCCGCCTTTTATTCCTCATATCTTTGCTCCTCCATTATCATTATTAAAAAGATCCACCATCGCTTTTCCTTTCTCTGTTCATTTTTCAATGTTGCTTCCAACCCTTTCTTTTGGCATTTCTTTCTTTCGCAGCTTTCTATATCGACCTCATGACATTGTTGCGATTCTTTCCAATCTCCTTTGTATGATACCAATGCCATTTTGGGTGTGGAAATTTTATGCATTGATGGATGTCGAGTATGACCCCCAAAATTTGATGAAGCCATGGCCTCCCAATTAGTGCATTATATTGTGATTCCACATCAACCACATAAAAATAAAAACATCTGGACAACTTGTAGAGGTATTCTCATGTGAATCCTCTCCTTTGGCTTTGCTTGCGCCATTAAAGCCATAATGTCGAGGGATCAAATCCTCATTCCTTTCCTCCCATCGTCCCATATTCACCGAACTTCGCTAATCGCCAACAAGTTCGCTTCATCATCTTCTCCATCAATCGGTCTCGGGGTTTTCAGTTTCACCACCAAGGAGATCAGAAAGAAATAGTCTTCAATTGCCACTTTTCTAATAAAAGACTCATTATTTCTTTATCATTTTTCTCGCGAAGACTCTACCGAGCACGTTGTCATGAAAATCTTCGATAATGCGATAAGAGTGACGATTTAGAGTTGCAATTCAAATTTTAGTCTATCACAAATGTTTCTTTCCTTTCGCCGACAATCATGTGGTGGTAATGTCCGGCTTGTTTCTCCTCCCTTTAGAAAGTGATTCACCTTCCCCCGATCAATCATCCTCGAGAATATTCCTTTATGTTTCTACAATCATTTGTTTGATGCCCAAATGACCCGGTATATTTTCCATAATGAAGTTTGTGAAATCAAGACAATACAAGTTGTGAAAATTTGAGTTTTATTGTTATTTTTCATTTCAAGTTAAAAAAAAAAAAAAAAAAATTGAGTTAGTAGTTTCATTGTTTTTATTTTCATGTAAAAAAAAAACAATGTTTGTCAAGTTTTTGTGAAGTTCGCACAGTTGTTCCATCAAAGTTCATCATAGGAGGCCTATTGAAGACCGAAGACCGAAGATTGAAGACGTTTCTATGATTTTCTTTCCTTCTTTCCCCGCGATGCTCTTCTCTTCGCCGAGAGAGTGGCGAGAAATTATTTCGGAAGGTTATCCTTCTTACCTTCAATGTGTGCAGAAAAGTAGAATTACACTTAGGATTTCTCTCTTTATTCCTGCCTGCACACATGAGAGACTAAAAAAGCGATCTTTTTGAGTGCAATTATCATAAAACCTAATGGTGAGGAGAGACTAAAAAGTCTTTTTGAGTGAGGCTTATGATCACAATCGAATCCGAATTCTTTCATATGGTATGGTTATTTCTCGCTCGGCTCTTAAGGATGAGAATGCGTTCTTTGGTAGTTCTAACTTCGTGTTACTAGCATGCAGAAACTCTATGTCCTCATAGCTCCTTGGATGCTTGAGACTCTTTTACACTCGAAGTTGGAGAAGGTTTTGTGGGTACACCTCTGGTAAACCCTCACGAGACTACAACTCGTCCACTAGGGACACCTAGGGGTTTAAAGGCTTAGTGCATACGCTAAATGCATTCGAGAGACCAGCGACAGTGGTATAGTTAGGATTTCCTAATTTTTGTTTCACTTGAGGACAAGTAAAATTCAGGTTTGGGGGTATTTGATGAGTGCCAAATATTGCATATTTCTACACCTTTTTATTGGCATTTAACTCATCTTTTGTGCTCAGAAACCAGATATTATCCCAAATTCTGTATTTTCCTGTTTTCAAGAATAAATATTTGTACTAATTAATTTTGTGTTTTTAGGTAGTAAATAAAGTTCGGAGAAATTGAGGAGCCAAAAGAGCAGAAAATTGGAGACGAGCGTCTATGGAGCAGAAAGCCAAAGCCCGCGCACGCATCAGTTGCAACCCAACAAGGAAGACATGGGCTTGAGCTATCCAAGACCCGACCCACGACCCGGATCCAAGCCCGTACCATTTGAGCCGTCAGATTTGCATCCAACGGCCGCATCAATCCACGTATCGGGTTCCCACGCATCCAATGCTCGCTCCGTCCTTCCCATCAACACTCGATGCTCCTACCTCACACCGAATCCATCAAACCCTTCATCCCAACCGAACCAAACATTCGCTTACCCATTTCCCATTTCTCTTCCCATTTCTCTTCTCTTTCTTCTACCCCGACAGCTTCAGAGAAAACCCATCCCCTTCTTCTTCCCCGACCATACCATGGCAGAGCCACCACCTCTCCACCTCCATCATCTCCTTACCTTGACAACAACAGCCGCAGCCACCCTAGTTCTAACCATCTTTACCTTTAGCTTCTTCCATAACCTAGAAGCTAGGGTTGAGATAGCTAGAATTCTAGGGTTTTCTCCAACAGTCGATGCATGGAGTACCGTGAGCCGAATTAACAGAGGAAAGAGGTTTGGGTTCGCATTAATTGTAAGATTGAGTGTTTTGTGAGATATAAATTTGGTTGTTCTTCATTTTTAGAAACACTCGGTCTGTTTTTAGGGTTTTATTTTGTAACTCAATTTTCAATTCTGTTTGCATGATGTTCTAATCACCTCTGCTAGGGTGTAGATGAAACCCTTTAGTTCAATGTGAAGTCAATTAATTTCTCAAATTGTTCTTGATTATTTGTATTGTTAGGATTATAGTTAGCTGCTACTTAAACAAACCCGTGATCAATGGTACTGTAAGAAGACCATTGATACTAGGGGGTGAGTGAAAAGAATCGAGTTGATCAAATATCTATCTGAAGCCTTCAAGGGAAGGCATGAGAACAAAGTGAGAAATTACACTGCCTTAGCATATGATTAGAGGGTGGATTCGACCACCCTAGTACCCTTAATCAATTGTTTTCAACACCTTGTGCTTATTTACTGCTTTAGATTAGAGTCACAACAACAACTCAGTCGTATCGACACCTAAAAGCTCAAATTTGTGTTACAATACCTTAGCGATCAGTTAGGAAAGCCCTTAGCTCAACATTGCACACCCCATTTCCCTGTGGATCGACCTGTGCTTGCCCTGTGTTGCAAAACAACACTGTGCACTTGCAGTTTAACGTAGGCAAGACACTTTTAAGAGCCTACCACTATTGCATGGCTCAGGGAAAAGGTTACACCTCCCCTGGAACCTGAGTCATGGAGAATTGGGGTCAATAAAGCCCATCCAGGGGAGGTACCTTGGATTTTCAATCTAAGATTATGACTTAGATTGGACGACCGAGGGTCTCTTCTAAGGAGTCAGCATTTGACCAAGGCGCCGAGGTACACGGTTGAGCCAAGAGTGCACAGGGCATTTGAAGTGTCTCGGCCATTCTTGGCAAATCTTGGCTTATCCGCACTCGGCCGAAGAAAACTCCACTTAGGGTGCGAAGATCGTAACCATAAGCCCTATAGGAAAAAGGGATAAGAGGCTGCGAAAACAACTGGTTGTTGTTAAGACCGGATAGGAGGAGCTAGCCTTGTATGGCAGAAGTACGTCTCCTTGAAGGGGCAACCAGGGGGAAGATAAGGGCGGTACCCTCCATTAGGGAGCTGATAAGTGTCTTAAGACGCAAATGTCACGAGGTTTTATTTTCGCAAGGAAATTTAGGCTTGTCATATTTGTGCGACAATCCTGAAGAGGTAATAATACAAAAGACAAAGATAAGACGAGATCAATGGGTCAGTACATGAAAGTGTAAGGACGTCATGCGATCTCGTCGCAAGACGGCAATGTCATGGGGCTTTATTTTCGCAAGAATTTTTAGGCCTATCATATTGTCGCAACAAAAATTTCAAAGAAAAGGTTAAGGCAAGATCAATGGGTTTTTGCATGCAAATGCAAAGACGTCCTGCGATTTTGTCGCAATGACAAGAGGTGGCGCAATAAGACCTTTAACTAGGAAGGAAAAATAAGACCACATAAGAGAAAAAGAAAAAAGGAAATCTTGGAAGAAACCAAGATTTCCTTACTTGCGAAAATTCAGCAGCAACAACTGCGAGATTGAGGCATGAATACATATCACTATTCGAAAATTACTCGCTTAATCTCTCATTTGAATGCAAATAACAGAGGCAAGTATGGGAATGTATAGAATAATAACATGTTATTTGTCTTCATATGATAGATTTACGTGCTCATAAAATGAAAAATGAAAAGTTGATAATATATTGATTAATTATATTGCAAAAAAGAATTGCTCTTTTAACATGTGCAGAAAGGAACAACAAAGTTAGAACTTGAAGATCCAAGAAATCCGCAGGAAGATACTACAAAAATAGAAGATTAAAAGAATGGATATACAGAACTATTTCTTGCTTGATTCTTCTTCTTCATTTTCTTCATCTTCATCAGATCCTTCTATTTCCTCATCTTTATCAGACTCCTCTTCTTCGCTAGCATCGCTGTCAGAGATATCCAAAGAAGGCACATTCTCAGGGATTTCATCAAGGAGGCAGGGGTATGAAGAATGAGGAATGTTGTTGTCGTCACAGACCATCTTAATAGTCTAATTGCGAAAAAGAATAGCATCATTCTTGAAATTCGCAACAGTAATTTGTAGTTGCTTCTTCAATCTAGAATATTTGTCATCTCGAGAAGAAAAGTCCTTTGCGAGCTGCTCCTTCTCAGATTCAAGTTCTTCAATTCTTTTGCGAAATCTCTCCTCAGACTCTGCGAACATATGACAATGAATCAACAACTTAATGACAATTTCATAAAAAACAAACAGTTAAATAAAGAAGAATGATTAACAACCTTCTTTGTCAGAAATCATATCCCTAATCAAGGCCGTATGCTCATCTTGAAGACTAACATTAACACCTAAATTATTTCTGGCATCATCTAGAACCTTCGCAGCCCAAGCGAATTCATCGTCATTGTTTATGAGAAGAAGGGAGCGAATTTGATTCTCTCTTTCACTAAGAATAGCATTTTTGCGGATGGATTCATCCCGTTCAATTTGAACCTCAAGAAGAGTTTTTTGGAATTTCGCTAATGCTTGAGCACCTTGACTAGCAATGCGATCTTTGTCATCTATGAGATCACCGATTTTCTTCCTTAAAGTATTAATTTTCTCTTTAAAACTAAGATATAGACGTTTAAATTGGTTGGCTAAGCCTAAACTAGATCTATGATCAATTTCTAAGAGGCGAAATTTAGATTGAAGTTCGTTTAGAGGAAGAGATTTAATCTTGTTATTTGAAAAACTATTCAAAGAATCGTTGAGGTGATCAAGAAGGGCATTGTTATCCATAGGATCAGGGAATGAGTGAAGAAGAATGGCTTCATCAGAAAGGTTATAGACGTCTGCGAAAATGGTAAATCATATGAGGGAAGATAATGAGAGAATAAACCAAAGGAAAAAAGAAAAGTCTCATACCATAAAGTTGTTGGTTGGCACTTTGAAGACTAGAAATCTTATTCTTCTGAGTGGAAGAATCAACTTCTAATTGCTTAGTTTTCTCGCGAAGAGTAGCAACTTCAGTTTCGAATTCTTCATTTCTCTTGCGAAGAGCAGCAGCTTCAGCTTCCAATTCTTTATTTTTCTTGCGAAGTTGAAGATTTTTCTTTTCGAGAATACTGTGCCTTTTCTCAAGATCTGAGGCAACAGCGAAGGAAGCTCTCCCGGATTATAAAGGAAAGTAAAGAAATTATCAAGATATAACTTAAAATCAAAATTATGAAGAAATAAGGGAACAAAGACATACCAAGACACCAAGCGAATTTAGAAAGCTAGGAGTCACTGATCTGGAGACCCCATGAAGAGAATCATCACCCTCTAGTAAAGGAGCATCACAGATACTCGTGAGAGCTTTGCACGTACTAGAGAAATGATCATCTCCAATTCCTTGCATGGAGTCAGAGAACATGCTAGACAGTTGCGCCATAGAAGATTCAGTTGGAGAATTCTCCTTTGCGAGAAAAGTATCAATATCATCATTATCTTCATCAGAGCTTTCGCTGGATTGAGGATTTGAAAGAGAAGGGGAATGAATCTTTCGTTTCTTTGAAGGTGGGGCAGTAGACTTCTCCCTGCGAAGAGAACCTTTACCATGCTTTTGGTCTTCGCAACCTTAGAACTTTCTTCTTCTTCAGTAACTTCAGCACCAACCTTCACACACGAATGAAGATAAGAAACATAGGCAACAATATTGTTAAAAATAATAAAGAAAAGTATTTCTTACTTCATCCGTGATCGAACGGAGTGCTGCTAGGGTACTTGCCTTAGCATTTCTTTTGTAGCTCTTTCTCAACTTGATAATCTGAAAATTTCGCAAGATTAATAGGTATAAAAAGGAGTGAAGATTATAAATTGAGCGAAATTTAGGAAGTATACCTCTTTTGCTTTTTCAGGCCAGTTAAAAACCCAAGGTTGATAATTGGTGAGATTCGCTGGGATCACATGTGAACCTGAAATGTAAGGTCCTTTCAAAACCAACGGAAAGACGCACAATTTGTCGTCTTTAGAATGACGAGGAACATTATTCTTGCAAGAATGCCAGTCGATATCCTGCATAAGTATTTTATCGCTGGCGACATTCTCTCTTCTCTTCAAGCGAGCACCCCAGCGAGTTTTATCATTTTTCATATTTATTACTTCATAGTTTTCGAAGAAGCTTTCCATCGTATATTTTTCGGCGAATATCTCTAAGTTCACAAATTTAGGATCTCTGACTTCTTTTGGGTAAAGAGATCCCTTACCGGCACCACGGTTGGCGAACTCAAGCATTAAGTGGATACAATCCCCGCTCAGTTGGTAGATAGCTCGCGAGAATTTCGCATGAGCAAGAATTTCATAAAATAAGGGAAGATCAGGGTCATAGAGAGGAATAGGAAGGCCAACGAGAATCTGACCTAGCGAAATTATGATTTCCTGACCATCACAATGATGATCAGAAAACAATTTGGCAGAAAGAATGGATTTAGATTCTTGGTTGGGAATGGTGGTTAATACAACTTCTCTTCGAAATCTTTCTGCACTTTGTCTAGAGAAGTTTCATATTTACGACCAACTAGAGGCATTTTCAAAGTATGGGAATGAAGAGAAACTGAAGATCAAAAGAAGTGAAAAGGAAAAGATTTACAGTAGCAGAAACGGAAGTTACGGAGAGATGTTGAAGAAAAGTTGCAGAGAAACCAAGAAGGAAAGTAAAAAAGAAGAAGAGAGGAGTAAGAAAAGTATATATAGAGAGAAGGTTTCTCGAAAAGGCAAACACATTTAATGCGAAGAGTAGACATGAACGGTTGAGAAAAAGCATTTGAAAAAGACGTGTCAAGAAATGGATGGAGGAAGAGATACGTGTAATAAATTCTGCATAAAAGTACAGAATCATGTCAATACAGAAAAATATGAAAAAATGAACAGCTGCGGCATTTTGAAAGTACTAATTCTCATGACATTCTCTCCTTCGTAGAGAATACATGAGAAGAGGCAAGATGTAGGATCAGAATATCGCAACACCAAGACCCTTGCGAAATCCATAAACGACACATTGCGAAGATATCGCAGATGGGTAATATAAATGACGCAACGGATGACGACAGCCTGAACACGAGAAAGATGTGAAAACCTAGCGAGATTTAGGAGTGTTGCGAGATTTAAAATTTGAATACTTGCGAGAGTGTCGCAAGTTAGATCCGAAAATAAAAGACAGCTTAGCTGTCATCCACTATTTAATGTCCTATATAAAGAGCCGAACATGCTTAAGGAAGAGAGAGATCTTTTTCGAGAGTAGAGAGAAAGTTTAAAGGAGAGAGAAAGTCTAGATTAGCAATTACATTCTTGATTTCACTTCCTTCTTGTAAAATTTCTAACTCAATTAATAAAGAGATTGATTATTGATCTTAAATATGTGTTAGATATTATGAATTCTTGTGAGGTGTGTATTGTAGGATTTCCTGCAATTACAATCAATCTGTAGTACTTCGGCCTAAACCAAGACAATGGCCATTCCAGAGTAAATTCGGTCACAAGATAGGATGGGTCGGTTTGTAGGAGGGAAGCTGAGAAATGTGTGAGATCAATGGTGATCAAAGATTGTAGGTGTGTTTTGTATTCTGAAAATAAGACAAATTCTGAATAATTGAACTTACTCTATTGAGAGTTGTATTGTTAATCTCGTGTTGTCTGTTTGACGTGAGATTCTCTTGTTTCAATCATGATTCAGAGATTTATTTATGTTGCTGGAATTGAAAACACCATGATCTCATGAAGTGTGACAGTTGATGGAATCAAAGAATGGGGAAGTGGAAATCGTGTTAAAACCAGTTGCTCAACGTGCGGAGACTTGGTTGATTTTCCATCCACTACTTTGTTAACTCTTTCAACTGATTGCACGACTTGCTCACATTCTCATCGTGTGTATGAACACACGTCTTTGTAGAAACCGCATGAGACCAAAACCCTAGTTAATATCCCCCATGTAACACGATTGATGTCTCGTGTGATTGTGGAGTCTGCAAGGCGGACGTGTATTTAGTTAGTCGATTCTTGACTTCATGACTTCATGGGACGATGAGTCCTTGTTTTGTTGAGTCGAACGTGATTTGGAAATATTCTGAGACTCATGAATTGAACATGTCTATTGAGACAGAGATATAATGTGTGAATAATCTAACATGAGCAAATATTGCTCATTCGATGAATTGTTGAATATTGATAGTTGAACCAGTATTCCTTGGTTTGAGCAAATATTGCTCATCTGAGCAAATGTTGCTCATTCGATGAATTATTGGTAGCATGACCAAATAAGATACTGGAAATTGAACCGAGTATGATAAATAAAATGTTGATCATGGGATCAACGTAAAATTATTAGTGTTTGAATCTGGAATTATGAACCTTGGACTCGAAACCCTAATTTGATCAATTGATGATTAACTGATGGTTTATTAAAAATTAACCACAGAGCGAAGGAGGGACCGGATACATGGGATTATGGATCAACCATGTAGCGCCCAGATGCTCATATGAGCAAATATCAAGGTCTCCTGAAGACCAGTTGATTTGATGAAAGGATGATTAAATGCTGGTTTAATAATTTATTAAAATAATGCTCGTCTGAACCTTAGATAATAAAACCTAATTAATTATGAAGATGTGAAGGACCGACCAAGGGGCCATGAAACCGGCCCTGGGTAGTCACGGGATCGAATATTGATCGTCTTATGAAGTTCAAAGTTGTTTGGAAGAGTTTTGGACCTAATACGTGCAATTGCGCAAATTAGGTCAAAATTGTCAAAATACATGGGACCGGCCTCTTGCAAGCCAAAGAGCCAACCCTGGTCGGTCAAGGTAACATGCTCACGTCACCAAAGTGTTCGTATCTAAGTTATGAGAATTTTGATATTTTCTGGTGTGCGTTTGAGCAACATTTTGAGAAAATATGAAGAAATCAGATATTTTTGCTGAAACCATGAAAACTTCATGAGATGAAGGAAAAATAAAATAATGAAGGAATCATAAAGTGTGGGACTGGATATGGCCAAGGCATGGCCGACCGGCCAAGGGGCTGGTCCCATGGTATTTTTCCTAATTTTATTATATTTTCATGATTTTAGGGAAATATCATAAAACCAAGGAGTTTTGTTGAAATCAAGGAGTTTCCATGAGATGAGGAAAACATAAAAAAATAATAATAATAAAATAAGGGACGTGTGGGACCGGCTTGGGCATGGTTGGCCGGCTAGGGCCCGGTCCCGTGAGTTTTCCCTAATTTTATGTATTATTTCATGATTTGAAGGAATTTTCATAATTTGAAGGAAACATCATGAATTCAAGGAATTTCATGGGATTAAGGAAACATGAAAAATATAATAATAATTAAATAAGACGTGTGGGGCCAGCTAGGGCATGACCGGACGGCTATGGCCCGGTCCCACGGGTTTCCTTAATTTTATATTATTTTTCATGGGATCAAGGAAATATCATGAGATTAAGGAGTTTTCATGAGATTAGGGAAACAATAATAAAATAATGAGGAAGAGGTGGGGCCGGCCGGGATCAAGGCATGGCCGGTTGGCCAATAATCACGGCCCCACAATATTTTCCCTAATTTTATATTATTTCCTCAGTGTGAAGGAAATACCATGAAACTGAGGAGTTTCCTCAAAACGAAGGATATTTGTTCAAATGAAAGGATTTTCATGGGATCAAGGAAAATAATAAAATATGATAAAATATAGAATTTGGGCGTGGGACTGGTCATGGCATGACTGGCGGGCCGGCCGGTGAGCCAGTCCCCTAGCGCCTTGACTTCCTATTTTATTATTTTCTTTCCTATTTGCATAGGCTCATCGTCTCGTCGTATTTTGAAATACTTGTTCGTGCGGTGATTGTTAGTGCATCATCGTTGAGTACACTTACACCATTTTGGTCGGGGCTTACTCAAAGGTAGCTCAGATGCCCGTGTGTCGAATATTTATTACTAACCCATGGAATTCTGCTGAGAAGAACCATAAATTGA
Source organism: Papaver armeniacum (assembly GCA_023531295.1). NCBI lineage: Eukaryota > Viridiplantae > Streptophyta > Magnoliopsida > Ranunculales > Papaveraceae > Papaver > Papaver armeniacum. The sequence goes on from JAJJWW010004410.1 coordinate 460,751, forward strand.
AGTAACGAAATATAATGAAAATATTGAATATTTTCCAGGGAGTCAGTTAATGAATCTATTGATTTTGAGAATAATTAATTAATGGCTCTATACTAGTATGATCATCTAGGAGCATTAATTATTCAGGAATCTAGTGTTATGAGCTTGTTGAAGCGTCATATTTCTTTCATATAGCCACGGAAAACATTGTTACATCCTGAAGACGTTATTGCTCTATACTAGCAGGCAAGCTGTCTAGGAGCCGTATAATCTTTCGATTATATATAGAAGTAGTTACTGAAATTGCTCAGTATTCATGAGATATGTCGTTGCCTCAGCTGAGAGACTACATATCCATATATACTCTGAGAGACATTATTCTCAGTCAGAGATTCTTGTGGCATGAGATTTCATGCTTTCGATAAGAGACATGAGCCTCAATATTCGTCTGATTACTGTATCAGGAATACTTATGGGTTTACGATTTTATCCCTTCTCGAAAATCCACCATCTACAGAGAGCTTCCGTATCCGTGGTAAAAGGAGTTTTGGGGATAACATTGAGCTAGCTGCTATTCTGCGGTTGGTGATGAATGATTATGACAAAAGATAGATAAGTTTATTAATTATATTAACTCTTTGTAATGGTGAAGGATTCCTTGATCATCTCTTTCTTTTCTTATTTGTTTCTTTTTATTTACTCTAATCCATAATCCGATCTCCCATTGTCTTTTACTTTATTTTGCTGATTCAAGTAACATATCAATTACATAGCTCTCTGTGGGAACGATCCTTACTACCGCTATATTACTAGTTAATTAGTGGGAAATTTCTTGAGTAATTTGTTGCACTTATGACACGCATCAACGTTTAGTACACAAACCTGCTCTGATACCAATTGAAAATGTAGGGGTACCAAGTATACCACCAATTTGTTCTTCTTAATAGGAGTATGAACTTCTATAGTACTTTTAAGAATCAAAAGATGTGGAAAAGTTAAAAGCATACATACACAAGGATTTTGTTAAACAAGAAACCGCGACTGCAGAAAAACCCCGAGAGCTCGTCCAGAATTGAACATTGAACTGTATTAAGCCGCTACAGAGACTAGCATGAAAAGACGAGGGTACCCAAATATACCTCAATCTAAAACTTTTCCACCTATAAGTCCTTTCTCCGAAAGTGATTGTCTATGGACTGAGTCGAGACACTACAACTAATCGGTTCACACTTCGTGTGATCGTCTATGAATACGAGATCGAGACAATACGAAAACAAGATAACTTGTGTGATTGACTATGGATACAAGATCGAGACAATACAACAATGAAGTATGTTTGCTTGATAATAGGTTCGGACTTAACCAAACACAATAGGATTACTATCAAGTAAATAGGAATTAACGTTTGTGTATTTTACTTCTAATTATAATAAAACAATTATAATTGCAAAAATAGAAAAGTAAAAGACACAGCAAGATTTTGTTAACGAGGAAACCCAAATGCAGAAAAACCCCGGGACCTTGTCCAGAATTGAATACTCTCAGGATTAAGCTGCTATAAAAAATATAAACCAACTTCGTACATGTAGGATCAGAATATCGCGACATCAATACTTCGCGGGATCAATAAACAACAGCATTGCGAGGGCGTCGCAAAAGAGTAATATAAATGACGCAATGAATGACGACAGCCAAAACACGAGAAAGGTGTGAAGACCTAGCGAAGTTTAGGAGAGCTGCGAGAATGAATACTTGTACACTTGCGATATTTCGCAAGTCATTCCCGAAAATAAAGGACTGACTTGTTTTGTCATCCATTGTATACTACCCTATATAAAGAGTCAAATGAGTGCATTTGTGGAGAGAGATCTTTTTAGGAGTGTTAGACAAGTCATTAGGAGAGAGAAAGTGCGTGTTGATTGTAATTTCTTTAGCTCTTTTCTATCTTACCTTGTAAACATTCAAGGAATTAATCAATAAAATCATTGTTATTCATCTTAAAATGTCTTAGTTGTGTGGATTATTGGGAGGGGTGTAGTGTAGGATTTCCTGCAACTACATATTGGCGCTAGAAACAGGCTGTTTGAGTAAGGATTGACATCGTGATTTGAAAGAATTTGGAGTAGTAGAGAAGAAATTTGATATAATTTTCAACAATTTACCAAAATTAAGAAATGGCTAGAAGGAGAAATGCATTTGAGCAACCAACAACTGTTAGGAGAAGTAGGAGACTTGCCGGAGAAGAGAGAAATGAAATGGGAGAATCATCAAGAAGGAACATCAGGAATGATGAAGAAAATCAAATTCAATCACCAATTCAACCAGTAGTGGATAGAATTGTGAATTATGATAGAGTAAGTGTGCATACTTGGAGATCAGACTCTGTGGACGAAGGGGAAGAAGAACAACAATTGGTAAACAATGGACAAGAGGGGAGAGACCGAGAAGGGAATGGAGAAATAATTCATGGAAATGAAGAGATCGCAGCATTATAGGCGTTGAGGCAAACAATACATGAAGAGAGACGATTAGAGGCAGAGGAATGTGCAAACTTGACAAGACAGAATCATGAGCTGTGTAGTTGCAGGAAATCCTACACTACACCCCTCACAATAATCCACACAACTAAGACATTTTAAGATGAATAACAATGATTTTATTTATTAATTCCTTGAATGTTTACAAGGTAAGATAGAAAAGAGGTAAAGAAATTACAATCAACACGCACTTTCTCTCTCCTAATGACTTGTCTAACACTCCGAAAAAGATCTCTCCCCCACAACAGACTCATTTGACTCTTTATATAGGGTAGTATACAATGGATGACAGCTAAGTCTGTCCTTTATTTTTCGGGAATGACTTGCGAAATATCGCAAGTGTACAAGTATTCATTCTCGCAGCTCTCTAAACTTCGCTAGGTCTTCACACCTTTCTCGTGTTTTGGCTGTCGTCATTCATTGCGTCATTTATATTACTCTTTCGCGACGCCCTCGCAATCTTCGTTGTTTATTGATCCCGCGAAGTATTGATGTCGCGATATTCTAATCCTACATCTTGCCTCTTCTCATGTCTTCTCTGCGAAGAAGAGAATGTCATGAGAACCAATATTTTGAAATGCCGCAACTGTTCATCTTTATCTATTACAATCCCGTACTTTTACATGGAATTTATTACACATGTTTCTTCTTCCACTCTTTTCTTGACACGTCTCTTTCAACGTTTTTTCTTGACCATTCACGTCCCATCTCGCATTAAATGCATTTGTTTTCTCAAGAATTCTTCTCTCTATATATAGTTTTCTCACCCTCTTCTTCTTCTCTTTTACTTTCCCTCTACAACCTTTCTTCAACTCTCTTCCTCCGCAATTTACGTTTCTGCTACTGTAAATCTTCATTTTCTTCTTTCTCTTGTTCTTCAATTCTTTAATCATTCCCATACTCTAAGAATGGCTCCTTCTGGTCGTAAATATGAAACCCTTTTAGATGAAACTCAAAAGAAATTACAAGAGAAAGGTTTCACCTTGTCTACTATTCCCAATCAAGAATCTTCATCTATTCTTTCTGCAAAGTTGTTTACTGATCATCAGTGTGATGGTCAGAAAATCATAATCTCGCTAGGTCAAATCCTAGCAGTCTTCCCATTCCCCCTGTACGATCCCGAATCGCCCTTGTTCTATGAAATCCTTGCTCATGAGAAATTCTCATGAGCTATTTATCAATTAAGTGGTGATTGCATCCGTCTAATGCTTGAATTTGCCAATCGCGGCGCTGGTAAGGGATCTCTATATCCCGATAACGTTAAAGATCCTAACCCAGCAAGTTTAGAGATAGTCTCGAAAAGTACACTTTGTAGAAAACTTTTTGAAAATTATGAAGTAATAAACATGAAGAATGATAAATCTCATTTGGGGTGCCCCGATTGAAAATAAAAGAGAACGTTTCCGACGATAAGATACTCATGCTAGATATTGATTGGCATTCTGGCAAGAACAACGTTCCTCGCTACTCTAAAGACGAGAGGTGGTCTGTCTTTCCACTAATTTTGAGTGGACCTTACATTTCAGGATCCCATATACTCCCTGCGAATCTCGCAAATTACCACCCTTGGGTATTTAATTGGCCCGAAAAGGCAAAAGAGGTATACTTCCTAACTTTTACTTATTTTACAATCTTCACTCCCTCTTATATCTAATTTTGCGAATTTTTCAGATCACCAAATTAAGAAAGAGCTACAAAAGAAATCCAAAAGCGAGTACTCTGGCGATACTTCGTTCAATCACGGATGAAGTAAGAAATATTTTCCTTATTATTTTTAACAATATTGTTGCCTCTTGTTTCTTATCTTCATTCGTTTTGCGAAGGTTGGCGTTGAAGAAATTGACATTCTGAAGTGCGAAGGCTAAAGGCAAGAATAAAATCACTCTTCGCAAGGATAAATCTTCTGCTCCATCTTCTAAAAAATGGAAAATCCATCCCTCTTCTCATTCTAATTCCCAAACCAGCGAAAATTCAGATAAAGATGAAAATGAGGTTGACACTTCTTTTGCGAAGGAGAATCATTC